>VXBI01013939.1:1052982-1116198 GCA_013397375.1 Toxostoma redivivum | reverse complement strand
CAAAGTCCTTTCTTCTCCCCAAAACTGCTGCTGTGGGCTGTAACCTGAGCAGGGCACGGGTTTAGACCCTGAGCAACTTGGGGTTGCAAGTGAGGCTTAATTTCTGCGGTTGCCAGTTGCTAGGCATGTTCAGAAACCATCAAATCCTTGAGTTACCGACAATAGCCTCAATTTCAGTATGGTGGATACTGCACTTTGCTGTGTCTACTGAAAAAACCCAAGTGAGTTTGTGGAAAGCTGTATGTTGTGATATTGCTCTCTGTAGGCCCTGAATTGAACTGTTTTACTGCATTTCTGTGTATTTGAATCACTCAAGTGCAGTACAGCAGTCCAAGGCACCTGTCAGTGACAGTTCACATAAATGTAAACACTAGCCATTCAGGAATTTACACTGCAAAACCAAGCAGGTCAAAGCGAGGCAGAACATGTAATTTTTGGTAAAGAATTGAGTTATTACTTTCTATGTTTTGGGCCCCTAGAATTATTTTTTTTAATTGCCTCTGTTACAGGGATGTTAGTACTGAAAAAAAATCGCCAAAGTTCAAGGTAACGGTGAAAGTGAATGGTGTTGACTAGAGTGTGGAGGACATATACAAAGTTTACACTGATTCAGTGTAACTTCAAGTTGTTTTCCTTATAACAACTGGAGACCAGTTCTTCTCCCAAAAGTGTGGAAGAACTGTAGCGCATTTATTACTGAAAGTGTGTAGTCCATTAGTGAAAATATAGAGAAACTAGGTTCTTCTTAACAGCAAGTGTTACATTGAATGTAATAGTGGGAGAAAGTGGTTTGAGTTCTAATTACAGAACTTGTTGCTTTAATGTGGGTAATTAAAACTAGGAAGACTAATGCTGGTTTTTTTTTTAGTATGAAATGAAAATTAATTAACCTTTAAAAACACTTTTGAAAGAGAAGAAAAAAATCCCAAAACTTCGTATCTTAATGTGAATGCCTTTTTTCTTGTGATCTGTTATAGGCTCTTAAGTACTCATCCAAGAGTCACCCCAGTGGTGGTGATCACCGTCATGACAAGATGCGAGACACCACAGACCCTTCACCACCAAATAAAATGCTGCGGCGCTCTGACAGCCCTGAAAACAAATACGGTGACAACACAGGGCACAGTAAAGCAAAAAGTGTGCATACTCACAGAGTTAGAGAGAGGGATGGTGGTGAGTTATCTTTAACAAACTTTTACTTTTGAAGTCACTAATTTCTCATTAAAATTAGCCATTATCATTCAGGTGATGTCTTACACTCAGTATGCCTTGTGCTCAGTTAGGGTTACTGCAGTGAACCCAAAATGTGAATTTAATTGGGAGCAATCACATAATTTTCTGTTTTTTTACAAGGTATGGTAGTTTTCCTTATAGCCCCAAAGATTAAATAAACCCTTGTTTTTATTATTTTAGCTAGTATGTCTCGTTTATTTAGACATACTGCAATATTTGATAACATGAAATAGTTTTCTGGATTTTTCATTAGCTATAAATGTTGGCTGTATTGGATCCTTTTTAATGACTTTGTGTGTTGTGGTGCTGTGCTGTGTGGGTACATGCTCCACAGACTAAACCTCATCAGAAATTAAAAAAGCTTCTTTGTATTTGGCTGCTATGTGGAACTTTTAATAGATGATCAAAGGTAGCACATACTAAAGCCTTTCTTGACAGGAGCTTTAAGAAGTGTGTTCACAGTCAAGTCAGTCTCCTGTGTTTTTTACACGTTTATAAACAGTAGTAATATCCCCAGTATTTTTTGACTGATCTTATTTTGTATCCCTGCTTCTTAGGAAAAGAGTAGGATTTTCCAGGTAATAAACAGTGTTAGGAAACAAACAGCCAGAGTTTAGAAAATTGCAGTTACTGTCTGAATTTGGAAAAGTTCTGTTTTGTTAATTTGCCTTTTTGTCAAGATACAAGGTGAGGTATTGAAGCAGAGAATTTGGAGCTTTAAATCAGTGCTGCTGCATTCTGTATAAAGCTAACAAATTTTGATATACTTACACATTTATTGCTGCACTAGTTGTACTTCTTTTATTTTAGTATAACTATTAAACTAAGTATCTTTCAAGTACCTTTTTAGGAAATACTAGTTCCACACCAATAAAAGTGTTAATGGTACCCAATTATTCTTATAAATTCTTTTTATTTTTCCTTCTCTGACTTAATGCTGAGGCTCTGTAGACCACTGTTAATGTCATAGAAGTGTGTAGATGGATTATGAAAATATGCCTTTTTTGTTAATACACTGATTTTCATTGTATCTGATAATAATTGAAAGTGTAGTAATCTCAGAATTAAATACATGTGCAGTGCCCATATGCTGCTATTCTGTGCTACTTTTCAGGATACAGAGGTGTCCTCTTTTATTTCCTGTTCACCTGTCCAAAGATATTAGTCCCACATACTCCTGCAATTCTGCTTAGTTTTGCTACAGTCAGTAATTTTTTTCTTCTTGAATAGAGCTACATTTAGTGGAATCATGCATATATGAAAACATCTGGAGGATGGAGGCTTTATGTGAGGAGTGCATTTACTTATTTGTGTTTTGGAAGTGTTGTAAGATAGGAAAGACATTCTGAAGTTCTTCCAGCGTCCGGCTGGATTTAATAGCTAGGGAGTAGTCTGAAGCATGTATGCATGCAGTCAGGATGAAGGAAAATTAATTATTTGTAGTTTTGTTAAAAAGAAAAAAGCAGCCATCCCACTGTACCTTCTCCTAGTTCTTAAGACAGTGGAAAGTTTCATTTATTCTGATCTGAAAGCAGGTGTTTTCACATCATGTGTTAACAGACTGGAAGAAGGAAGTAGTCTTCCCCCAGTCTGAGGGAAATTACTAATTTTTAAAGTTGAACATTTGTACTGTTTAATGTAAATAAGTGATTTTTTTTGTGTGTGTCATTAGTAAGGTTGGTTTGGCCACAGTTTCACCTTTGTAAAATACATTCAAAACAACCAAAAATAGGTTAAATGCTGGGTACTGTATGTAGTAAACCAAAGCTGAGCAGATGTGGGCAGAAGGATATAAATTTGTCTTTGATGTACTGAATATTTCTGTCAGTATGAATTGAAGGTAGGTGTTAAAATACAGGTGAAATACTGTAGTGTAATGGACATTTGCATATTGCTAATATGTTAAGATAATTTACCATTTTCTCTGTCTATTGAATTACACTGAAGGGCTGCTATTGCTATAGTATTCCCTTAGTTTTGCAATTAGAGACATAGAGTGGAAAAAAGAAAAACATTATAAAAGTGCTAACATTTTTCATCTAAGCCGTTATATGACTGAAGAGTATTAACTGGCTTTGGTACTACTATAATTGTCTGTCTTGTTTTCTTTTTGCACTCTTTAGAGAGGAGGAAAGAAGTTGAGTGGTTTTTATTTTTTGTAATTGTGCATTATTTTGAAATTGGTGCTGCTCGATTTGAAACTACTACAGGTGCCTTCCCGAAACTTCTACTACTACTGCCTTCCTGTGATCTAGCTGAACTTAACAAAGCAAATGTCATTGAAATATCTCTAGTATTTATTTTCCTAAACTGAATTAAAGTCCCAAACAAACAATCTCTTCTTCTCTCATACCTTAGAAAACAAAATAGGACATCAATTCAGAATATTACTACTGAACATAAAGCCAATTTAACCTGATCTCTCCCTCTCAACTCAATGTTTAGAAAGACCTCCTGTACATCTCTTAGTTATTTTAGCTCTGAAGAGAAACAGGAAGATTCAGTGGTGTAGCATGCTGATTCAGTCATGACTAGTTCATGTTTTTGTGGTAAATGCAGAATGTCATTTAAATGTCATTTCAAGATTTAAATGCACACATTTAAAATATAAGAGCAGGAATTGATTGAAAATTAACGAGTCAAAAATGGTAGAACCACCTCCTATTAATATCTTTAGTAAGTGTTTAAAGGTATTTTTTGTAACGGCTTATTTTTGTAATACTCATGGCAGAATCTTTTGTAGAATTGTAATCCATGGTGAGAAATTCAATTCAATTTAAAACATGTTTTAAAATGTGTTACGGGTAAGCCCTCCATACTGATACAGTGCAAACAAAGCATTTTTCAAAGTTGCTTACTGCGTGGTTTCTGTGGAAAGAGACTGTGTACAGAGACAGTTGTTCTCTGGAGAGAGACTTCCAAGTTTACCTTGGACTAAACACGGTGGAGTAATTGCAAGTTTTTGTCACATCCCTGGTTTCCTAAGAGCACTTGTACATCCAGCATATCAGAAAACTGCCTTAACTTTGTTCTTGCTTTCAGGTCCCTGTGCATGGAGGCATTGTCTCTGTATGCAAGTGTTTAAAACATAATGAACAGCTTCCCCCCCTCAGTGCATCTCTTATTTATAGGTCAGCTGCTATAGGCAAGTGTGGGTTTGAAGAGATTAGGGGGTCTTATGAGACCAGCTCAAGTGTGAAGTTTCTTAGCAGTAACAAATAGGGACTTAAACCCAGCATTGTTTATGGGGAATAGAACTGTGGAGGGCCTTGTAGATGTGGAAAAATGTTTCCATTAAAGAAAAAGGGAAATACAAAGATTTGAGGTCTGTCATGCTTGAGGATGGAAGGCTGTTGTAAGTCTTTTAAAATGGATGAATGATGAGATGCTGGTGTACAGTAAAGAAAATAAAGAGGCCAGATAATAAGTAGGGTAGCTTTAGGAATAATGAAAGGGAGATGTATAGATAGAAATATATATAATTTAGCAGTAAAAATGTGAGATGCAACCCTTGTTAAAAAAAAGGGCAAAGGGTGTTTCTACTTAACTGTATGAAGCAGAATGACTCACTAAGATGCACAGTAGAACTTTATGCAAAAAAGCTTAGTTCACTTAAACCACCTGTACTCAATTGTTTCTTACTGTGAAAAAAATACTGTGTGCTTCACTACATTTATGTTTAAGAGACTTTGAAACTATGCTTCATGCCATGATCTTACTGAATTGCTTAAAATAACAACTGGAGAGTGTAAATGTACATAGCATGAAATCATCTGCAGAATTGTGTGCTGTTGTGCAGTGTAGGCTCTTTTAATGAAATTCGGTTATAACTTGTGATATACAAATTCCAAAGTATAATTGAAGCTTTGTGACTTTTTTTTGCTTGTGAGTTTTGTTTTTTTAAACTGGCAATTAAGAACGTTTGTCAGTGAGCACTGTTACTGACAGTAACAGTTCTAAGATTAATACAGTTCTAAGATTAAAAACCTTACTGCTGTTAGAGGCTGAACGAGATATTTTAAATAATGAGTTCCTATATTTATCCAAGTGGTGGTGGGAGGTTCTGTGATTCTTGTTGGCTTTCTTTGTTTCCACTGGTTCCTGAAGGAGTTCAGAGTCCTCATAGCAAACAGCCCTAAACAGAACTGTGTTAGGTTCCTGTGCTGGCAGCCCTGGCAGTAGAGGGGAACTGCTGATTAAATTAGTGTGATCATTGGCCGGTGAAACAAACAATGAACGGGTGTTAGGGCAGCTACAAGAGAATGGAAGATGCTCAAGCAATGGGCCTTGTAAAGAGGAAATTGCAGGGTAGGTGGAAAGAGGCAAGTCTGAGAGTAGTGGAACATAGTGAAGAGTTCAGGAAGAAGCTGGAGCAGATTCTGTCTATGTAGTTACTGTTAACTACTGTTAATGTTAAAGTAATAATTAATTGCCATGAAAACCATTTCCTTACTGTAACTATATTGTCAAAGCTGGGATGAGAGAAGTCTGATCACAAAGGAGAGTGAGCTCTCCATGAAACATGCTTTGACTACCCCCCAACAACCAAGTGTAGATTTAGTGATTCACTTCACTGTTCCTTCAGTGTTGGCTGTTTGGATGGCTTCAAAGGAGGTAGGGGTTGGTGGCATGTTTGTTTTTTTAAGAAAAATAAAATTGCTTCCAGGATCGTTGACCTTTTAGAAGCTTTTCTTTGGATTTAAAGAAGAATTGGAAAAAGTAAGTTTATGTTTTCTGATATTTATAAAAGTGTTCTTTTAAGTATTATTCATTCTGCTGCCTTCAGACAGGGTTTTAATTTTAAGTTTGGTTTCAAATTTAGAACTTTTAGATAGAAAGTAATTTCCCATTTACTCAATGGATTTGGCAATTTCTGACATGAGTTTCTGCAGGATCAGTTGTGTAACCATTTTTTTGTGTTGCTATGTTGTGAGTATCTCTAGTAGAAAAGAAGTTGAAAAGTATGTGCTCATAGAATCAGAGTAAAAAATACGACTTGTGTTTGTACTTTTTGAATCTAGAGGTTTAGAATGGTAATACTAAAAATTGCTTTTGAAAAGTACCTGCAAAACTTGCTTTAACTGCAGAGAATGGAAGGTAAAACACCCTAATTTTATATTATTTATGTTAGGTAAGAATTGTGATATTAATATCATGGTATTAAAAACTAAGTCTTTATTAATGTAGGTAGGTGGAGTCCTCTGTTTCTCTTAATGAAGTTCAAGTATCTGGTGTAGGTTGCTAGAGTAAAGATGTATTATGTGAGACTTGATCTGAAATGGAGGCTGCATCAAATGTTAATAAGCAGTGCTATTTGTTTGTAACCTGTTGATGCACCTGCTTCCCAAACTCTCTTGCTATTAGGACTTTGACATTGGGGAATTTTCACTTACTGTTTTACATTCTTTTATATGTGAGAGTATAGAAATCAGATCTGTAAATAGGTCCTCTGAAGGTTTCCATTTATAGTTGTTATGTTTAAGAGAATATATATCTTAGTTTTAAGAATTCATTGGATAGTAAATGTAGTATGTTCAAGTCACTCTGCCTGCTAGACCTGGTAAGCTTTTGTACATAAGCATATTTTATGTTTTGGAAAAGAGAAAATAACTGACAACATACAAGATTTGGTGAATTTGGTTGTTTTTGGTATGTAAGCTAATCAGAAGGGAATCATTTTTATTTAGCATCATGCTTTAACATATGCTACTTGCCTCTGAGTTTACAGAAATGAAATACACAGTTTACTAAACTTGTATTTTGGGTTACTTTTCTGAAGATGAAAAGAAGTAATGAAAACTATTGGTTTCTGATGAGCTGCCTGCTACTAGGCTGTAGTCAAGATAGCAATTTGTAATTATGTAGCATTTTGCTGTACATTCCCCAATGGCCCCCCATTAGAATTATTCCTTAACTGTGCTTTGGGATGGCTGCTTTCTGTGAGAAACACTGTTTATTGACAATTTACATTTGTTTTCTTGGCCATTTCAACGCATTCAGTGTAAAGTATCCAGTAAGCCAAGTGTCACTGAAGCTGGGCAGAACTTGGAAGAGGATGCTCTGCATCTGTTTTGGCTGAGAGGGGAGATGATGCTGTAATAACTTTGCTGTGAATAATAGTAATTTAATGGCACCCAACTTGCAATGGTAAATGCATTTGTTTACAAAATCAGGCTTTTTTGCAATTTCATGGACATTTTCAGGGAAAAACCTATTGCTGTACAGAGAGATCATTCCCTGTGTAGTAGTAAGGATTGTTTTGGTTTTTCTCCCAACTTTCAAGCTTGTGAAGTGATACGCATGTTCTAAGGCACAGATTTGTACTTGCCTGCTAACTGGAAGTACGTGGATGGAATACTAGTCAAGAATAATCACAGAGTAAGTCAGGTTGGAAGGGGCCACAGTGGTTCTGGTCCAGACTCCCTGCACAGGCAGGGTCATCCTAGAACACATGGCACAGGATTGTGTCCAGATGGTTCTTGAATCTCTCCAGTGATGGAGACTCCTCAACTGCCCTGGGCAGCTTAATGTAATGCTCAGTCACTCACGCCGTAAAGAAGTTCTTCCTCATATTCAGGTGGAACTTTCTGCAACCACATTTTGTGCCCATTGCTTCTTGACCTGTTGTTTTGGCACTGCTGAGAAGAACCTGGATCCATTCTCTGACACCCTCCATTCAGATACTTGTAGACAGTGATGAGAGTCCTACTTGGTACATCCAGTTGGAAAGTCTGTCCTTCAGCTCACTGCAAAGGGAGATAAATTTTTGAGATCACTAACAAGAGACTTCACTCTTTTTACCAGATGCGTTAAGAGATGTATGTTAAGCTTTTGTGGCCTTGAGATACCTTTCTGTGCATGCAGCAATATTACATTGTGTTTGAAATTAATGAAATATGAGGCCTAGAGACCTATTATTAGGCCCTGTAGTACTCTGGAATAATCTCTTCCTTAATGTAACTGTTGTTACAAAGGAGAGTTGCAAAGGAAGTCTGTCAAAGTTAAATGGAAATTTTTCTCAGTGTTAAAACATAACTTGTTTTGTTTCTACAGCAGAGGTATGATAAAAAATGCTAATACTCTTTTGTCATCACTCAAAAAAAGAGATGTAAACAGTTTTCAAGATCTTCATGATAAGGGAAAAGCAGCCAGAAATACGAACAATGAGCTAAATGAGCTAAATTCCCTGTGTCTGAGGGGCAGCAGGAATCTTCGGAAGGTCTTTTTTTTGGTCTGAACTTTTATCATTACTTTTCTGATACCTGTCAATATAATTCCTGTGACCTGATACATATATTTAGGCATGTCAGGCTTTCTTAAAATACTTTCATGAAGCAGGTTTATGGTTCCATCCCAGCTACACAGATTAGTTCCTCTGCAATGGTTTCCCAGATTTCTTCAGTGTTGTGCTTTTTTTATGTCCCCCAAAGCAACAGCCTTCCTTAGTGTTCTTCTAGGTTTGTTACTGAGTTGGAGCAGCAGAGTTATCAATTATTCATGTCTGTCAGTAGCAAAAACAGGGAAAGGAAATTATGGCCTGTCCTGCTCGTTTCATTTTTATGTTTCAGACATACCTATTCACTCTAAGTGGGGAAAAACGACAAAGATTTTTTTATTAAGATATATAACAAGTAATGCACATTTGTACATAAATGCTGCAATGCAAGTTAGATAATGTGCCTGTTATTTTTTCTGCTGTATTTATTTCACATAATTTTGTTCTTCTGGATGCTGGTGTGTTAATGCCAGCTGTGCCCCTTGAATAACATAGGGAGGAGTTTAGATCTCAACTAGTTAAGTCATTTGAGTAGATTCCTCACTCAGACACCTGCTGCTGACAGATTAACACTGACTTAATTTTAAAAACTGTTCATTTGAAAGAATGCTATTTCTGCTTGCTTTAATACAAGAAATGATATGATACTCTTCAAATTCAAGTAGTATAAAGTTCACTTCATACTGGCTAGACACTGTCGATAATAACGATTGCAGTTTTTGTATAATCCTTTTGACAGTGTTTACTTAACTAGAGAAATAAAATGAGACACTTAGGTAATCAGACAATTGTAAAGTAGATTTTGAGTTTGTAAACATAACTGCAGCTTCTGTGAAGAGGCTTATTTTCCTATAGTAAGGTAGCTCCAGGAAAGAACAGTTGAATTTTATGTATGTATTTAAGAATTACTTAATAGGAAGAGAGATTCATTGCCTTGTCACCTATTGTGCTTTAGATGCTTGGAAGAAAGCCCTGTTGCACAATACTTTTGTTAAGCTGAGCTAAGCTTTGTTAAGCTGAGCTGGCCCAGCCTGACATGAAGCTGTGAACCTGTTTTGTTTTTTTTAAACCACAACACTGCATATATTAATTCTTGGGTCAATCCTTGCTTGCCATCTTTGCTTCCTCCCAGAGCTATGGGCCAGCATTCCTTTATTAGTGAAGAACTTCTATGGGACAGAAAGTGATAAAGTAATTTGACTTGCCTTTTTTTTATTTTCGAGTATTACTATTATCTCTTCTTTTCAAAGACAATTCCCAGTTGAAAATTACATAAGCATGAAGTTAAAATTAGGCTTGTTGCATATCTATACTGTAATAAATACACATGTGGCATAGTATGTCCAGAATTGAAAAGATATTTTGTCTAAACCTGGTAATTTCTCAAGTTCTGTAAAAGTATATTGACTCAACTGCTGCTTTTAATGCTAAATATTTTCAAGTTAGGTTTCTCCTTTTTGGTAAAGAAGTAACATGTCCAGGAAAAAATGAGTAATCTTTTGGAAACAGAAAAACTCCAGACTTCTTTATAGGCAGATCAGTCAGTATCTAAATTTTAGGTGAAATGATGTTTTTTCTGTTTTACTGATACATGGACATTGCTGTTGTCTCACAAGAAAAGGAAGTTCTCTTCAAACAGCAAATATTCATAGCTCTCCAGGAATGATCTGGTATTGAAGTAGAGGTTGGTTCTTCTATTATGTTTGATGTATTTTAAGATAGGAATGTGAGATAATCTGACTTACAGTTACTATTTTTAAGACACTTTTAAGAAGGGAGATCTACAGTGCCTTTTTTTTGGCCTTTAATGAGGTTAGATACTGATTTCTGCCACAGCTTTCTGATTAAGGATATAAGTGTGTTATGTGTGTGACTAACCTTTTTGCAGGATTGCAGTAACAGAGACTCCCTTTTTTTTAGTACTTCTACAGCACCATGTACTTGTTGAAATGCTGATTCTCAATGGTGCATGCTCAGTTGAAATGAAGGGAAACAAGAGGGGATGAAGTTCACAAGCATTTGTCATTGGATGGCACTACCTATGTGCATAAAATTTGTGGCTTCACCTTCCTTATTCTAAGCCTAGTATTGGGAACATTCAGTGTAGGTTCATTTATAAGTAATATTGCATTCACAGGGTCTTCTGTTTAACCTCCTTTGTCCTCAAGAAGCTATCGTCAAAACATCAAAAGAAACTAGAGAGTTGCTAAACAACTTGGCCTTACTCTCAGTTAACCTTATTTTTGCTCAGTGAATTTTGTTAGGGAGATTAAGTTGTCATATCTTATTTAATTGTTTGGAGCTTCTGACTGGGAGTAATAATTTAGTGCTGTGGATACATTGAAAAAGGGGAAAGTCTTAGAGTTCTGTTTGGGCAGCTGCTTTCTTTTCTCCTTGGTAAGCAGAAATAGTTTTGCATGACCCCTGATTTTAATCAAACTACAGTTTGTGATGATTGGGTTATGGTGTCAGTCTTTCACAGTCCTACTCTACTGTTTGTAATCTAAATATATTGAAATACTCAGTTTTTATGAAGTGTCTGCATTTGATTAACTCCCATCTGAGGTGTGCGTTCATAAACATCAGTGGTTCTTCCAATGTTTTGTGTTCTTTGAGAAGCTCGTTGAATGAAAAGTAAAATTTATAATGCTTGCCCCCTCCCCCTCCTGCAATGTTAAAGGAATTGTTTATCATTTCAGTATCCCTTGAGCCTAATTTTCATTAAGCATTTAAGTATGTGCCTGTGGCCCCAGATGACTAATGTATTTTTTTGAAAATGTCTTGAGTTGTCTAATTTTTCTTGGCTTTTGAACGGAAAAAACTTTCTTAATTTGGAATTATCTACTGATGATTAATGTGAATCAGAAATAGAGATTCAGTCTTCTGCTTACTCTTAGTTGATGAGTTTTGTGGAAATGTTGCTGGAGGTAGGAGTGTGTGTTGTGGTGCTGTTAGACTTCCATCATTGAGCTTGACCCTCTTAGTGCAGTATTGCAGCGTGTTCATGGGAGGCTCATTTGGGTTTTGTGGTGTGTTGCTGAGGAGGGTTTGCAAGGGGGAAGTTCAGTCCATTGTCCATTTGCTGTTCTGATCCATGTGGAGTTCAGATAATGTGGTTGTTAGTTCATGGTAAAGATTCTGCCTGACAGTTTAGCATATCTGTTTTTGCATATCATAATAATTAAAAAGTCTCTATATGAAGCTGTTACTTGATGTTGGAAGAACCTCTCTTGAGCAGTCTCTGGCACTGTATTAGAGATGTAAATATTTTATGAGCCACAGTCCAGAACGAAGGCAGAGTTTGGCTTTATTCTCAACCTATCTCCTTTCTTTTTAGAGCAATGTCCCCCTTCTTGTACAAATGTGGTAATGTTAATTAGTGTTGCGAGCTTAAAAATACTTTAAACTGTCGTTAGTGATGTTGAACAAGGATTTTGGTTTTTTATTAAACTCACTGAAATCTTCTGGTCTCATAGCCAAAGAGTTAGGAATATGACTCTGTGTTTCTGAAATTCGTGGTGCTTACTCACATTTTCCATGGGTGAACCTGCTTAAGCTGCTTTTTTCAAGTCGATTGATCTCAAATGAAGTGTCTTAGTAGATCTTCAGCAGTGTTGAGGATGTTGATAGCATTTTTTTTTCATTAGGTGCCCTGAACCTAAAGTTCCCGATTGGGAGGAAGTCGCAGATGTTAATCTGAAGAATTTGTTTGCTCATAGTTTTTAATGCCACATAAATCCATTTTGTAGATTATAATTTAATCTACTTTAGTAACCTTTGAGTTTTACCAGAAATGTTTAGAAGCTGGTTGGAATTTGCCTTAATTATTGAGAAACAGGCAAATTCTTTGAAATGATACTGTTTACCCCACTTCAAAGTACAGAATAGTCTTTATGGGTGATGGTAAAATTATTTGTCTTTGTTATTTGTATTGTTATTTCAGTAGGTCAAGGAAATATATCAAGGAATATATCAAGGAAACTGACAATATACTGGTTTTCTTTGAAGAAGAAAATTGGTAGGAATTCTGTCTGGAGTGTGCTGAAAATCCATTTTTCATCCCTTAGGCTTTTTTCAGCTCTATGATTTGTGACATTTGAGTACTGGATCATACAGAATGATCATACTGCGTTCAGTGGACCTTGTTAGTGAACCTGATAATTTTCAAAGTTGTGTCTTAAGTTGAAAAGTGGTTTCTCATTGCTACTGCGAAGTGGATTGAGGGGTGAAAGAAAACAATCCCAAAATTATTTAATTATTAAGCTGTAGCTGTAACAAGGAAAGGAGCAAATGAGAGGACGATTGGACAAAAACAAGTTTATCTGCTCTATTGAGAAGAACCCAAGCTGTGTTACTCATTTAGGCTGACGTACAACCCTAGGAAAACAGCTGCTGGAGTAGTAAATCCCTGAATTGTTATTTGAAAATTTGAATTTAGTTTGAGGCATTTTATTACCTTTTGCTTTTTTTTTTTTGGTGGGCAGAAATAACTTGGTGCTCTTTCTAGAGCAGTTTGGTCTGTTGGCCCTAAAATTAAGCTTCAATTTCTGAAATAAATTGAGTATAACTAATTAAAAATAGAAAAGTAAGGAGCAAGGAACAAAATAAAATGACTGTACCTTATGCAATGTATAAGATTGAACTTTATCTTTTTCATTTTAATAATCAGTAATGCGTTTGCATTTGCTGAGTATTGCATTAGTAAAAGTCCTTAACTTTAATTAGTTTTCTGCTTGTCACTTTTCCTTCTCAAGGTGTCAATTTCTTACTACCATTTTAGAAGAAAAATTCAATTATGAATACAACTATATGTTTGCAGTATCATTTTCATCTGCTATTGGTCATTTGTGCCACTCCATGTATGTATGACTCCTGGTCTGTTTATGGTAGTGTTTTTGGCTGATGTCTGTGAAATTCTGTGTGAATGGTAACTTAGAGAAAAAAAGAACTTCTTTACATTGGAGGGATTACCCTGTGAATTGGATATTGCAAAAGAGTACAGACTTTGCTGTCCTGGACTGGCAGTGTGGCAGGAGAAAAGGGTAGGAATGAAATAAGGCTTTGTAAGTTTTTTTTTGCTCAATAGAGCTACTTGTTGACTGGTATCAAACATTTATTGGAGGGGCATAATGAGTATGTAGTTGGGCAGTATAGCGATCAGGCTAGATTTTCTCTTTCTGGCAGAGCATTGGGCATTCAACTTAATAGGTTATGAATTTCTGGAAAATGTTACTGCACAGTTGGTGTATTCTCTGAGGCTACTGCCCTGCTAGGAATATTGCAAGTTTTTATGCTTTTGGTTGCATGTGGAAGGCAGCCATGTTTATTTCAATACACCAGGTCACATAAAAATGCAGTGAAGAAAAATTGTTTTGTCTTACTACTTTTACATTTGGTGAATCAAAATTACCATGACAGACTGTTCTGTTACTGCTGGCATGTTGGCTATTGTTTTCCTATTGTGTTGCTTTATTTTTCCTCCCATATGCAGTACTTTAGAAAGTGTTCTGCACAAAGATTTGCAGTGAAGTAACAAAGGCAGTTGAAATACACTTTAGACATTTTAATTTAGGCTTATCCTAGATAAATTTCTATCATTTATACCGTTAGAAGAAGTAGTCTTAATTAGTTATCCCCATTTAATATCACCACCATAAACTATCTTGCTGTTTTCTCTTTTAACAGCTAATTAGTATCCGTCACTTGGTAGTATTTTGTTCTTTTGAGGAAGTTCAGATTCCAGTAGTGTCTGTAGTTTAATGAATTTGATTGCGTATTAGCTGAGAGGTGGAACATGGAGTCATAGAAAGTATGGATGGAGTTGTCACAAATGTAATGACCTTCCTTGCTTTTCTGCTGCCCAGTGTTTCTTTCCACATGCCTAATAATGTGGGCACAGAAATGGTGACTTTCGTAAAGCCCTTCCTGAATCCCAGTTCCCTCTGGAGGGACTGAAGGAGCAGACCATCTTTGAGTTCCAGCTAGTGAGCACTTGTGAACTTCCTTTATTTTATATCTACACTGACACTTTAGTATGGAACAAAATGAGAGTAAGGATATTAACAAGGTATTTTTGTGGCTAAAAAGAAAACATAAATGCTCTATCAGTGGTGAACTGTGTAAAGTTAACTGTCATGTGGTGCAGCAGTATATATACTGCACCTCTCATGTCTCTCTGTTCCAACTTGAGCATTTCAGTTGGAGATTTTATCTTTTTGAAACAATGTTATGAACCAAAAAGAGTAAATTAGGCTAAGATATTTGGATGCCATAGGATGGTGGGGAATGCACAGTAATGTATTAGATTATTCTAATCAAGTGGCAAGAAAATTTATTTTAGGTGGATTCAGGTGGATGTTGCAATTGCCAGTATGGGTGTACAGGTTTTGGAAAGGAAGGGAGTTTTGGTTTAGTCTTGAAATATGGCAGGGGGGAAGGGAGGGAAACTAGGTGGTTTATTAGAGCAGTTTGATCCTTAGTTGACTCAAAATTTGAACTTTTTATACTTTCAGAATTGAAGTGGTGTTAATAGAGATGCTAATTAAATATGATAATTGCTAGAGAAAGTTGACTATATTGTGAAATGGAGTATTCTTATTTCAGCCTATGTTAAATCTGTTTTTGAAGTCCATGATAGTTTTGAGCCCTTGTTGCAGTTCAAAATGTCTTGGATTCAGCAGTTGAGATATGGAAACAACTTTAAAAATCATTAAAATGAGTTCTAGTGTAACAGAATCTCAAATCTGTTGTAGGCACTAAGTCTGTTTTGAATTGGTTCCCAGACTCTTGCTCGTTGTGCTTTCTGGTGATTTTCATGCATTAGTAAGGAAGATGTGATTTTTGTTGGAAAGACTAGAAGATAGCTGTGATATTTTAACCTTGACTCTGACCTGCCCTTTGACTTGTTCATCACTAGGGAAGACTTGCTCACAGTTGCACCACTACAGTTTTATATAACTGTAGGGCTGATGCCCTTGTTGGCTTTCTTCCAGTTAGGAGTAGTTCTTTCCAGCTTTAACTGCTTTCAAAATATGATTAAACTGAGGAAACTCACTGTGATTGTGCAGTAAACATTTCCATGGGGAGTTCTGAAACTGGAGTATTTATAACACAATACGAATTTCCTTATGGTGCATCAAAGATATATATTAGCAATTGCTAAATCTGAAAATATGCTAATAAAGAGTGCGAAAACAAGTCGTTGTTCCTCTTTCCTGAATAAAGTGTAGCTAGTAAGGAAGGTCTGACTGTAAGAGGAAAAGATGAGAAGTGCCATGAGGAACTGTCTCCAGGGACATTTCCTAATCAGGCCTGTTTCTGGGATATGGACTAGTCTTGGTGATCCTCTTCTGCTTTACCAGGCATGCAGCTGGGAGATGCAGAGCTGGTGGCAAGTCGCAGCCACCTTAAAATTGCTCTGGGTTAGGCTTTGCTAATTAGCATTCAAGTGAGGGGAACCCCCTTGATTTTAGAGCTGGACCTCTGCTTGTAGGTTGATTTCTGGCCTTTTAAACATATTCAGCAACCTTCCCAGACAACTTGAGCTGGCACTGCTTGCTTGGCAGAGTTGTCAGATTCCTAGATGACTGCTGTGCATGGATTTAACCACATACTAAAACCTTGCTGCCTCAGTATAAAAAAGGTAATTTGGGAATATGGTTGTCATGTTTACATACAGTGTTTAAGCATTTAACTTGTTTGCAGTGCCTAAAATTCTTGTTCTCCAGAGTATCATCAGCTTTGGTCTTGTAAGCTTTCCAACAGCAAACAGCAGTTCAGCAGTCCTTTAGTATACTCATTCCTGAAGTTTGGGTACAGATCCAAACATAAAGTGGTATTAAGTGTAAAACAGAATGCAAGTATGGGTGGTGAGCCCACACCTGTAATTACCCTGTGTAAGTGCTCCAGGCACCTTCAGTGTGTATTTATGGCCAGCCCTGTAACTGCCCATGTTGCTCGTCCTGGTGACCTGAGGCAGTCAGCGTTGCTGGAGCAGCCATGATCAGTTTTTATGCAGCTGGGGCCAGCTCAGGTAGGACAGGATTCCTGATGGATGGAGCGTGTGGGTGGACAGTCTGGGAGCACTGCAGCTCAGAGAGGCCCAGGGGCCCCTTCTGAAGAAGCTGCTGCACAGTAGCTGTTCTCCTATCGGGGCCAGCTGGAGGTGGGTGTGACTTGCTGCAGCTGCTCTGATACTCTACAGAGTGCTTTGGTGACTCAGTACTGGGGCTGGGCACAATGTGAATGGGGGCATGCTGCTGAGCTGATACACCCTGTGGGCTTTGGATGTCTGCACAGTGAATTTGAGGGGTTTGTTCATGGGTTGGATAGAATTGGCTTTACAATATTTTGTTGATACAATAGGTTGTTGGCTCTTTCTCATGTTTGGAAAATGCCTGTTAGATTAGATTCACAATGGTGGTATATTTAGGCCACTACACTATTAAAAAATCACCATGTACACCTTGGGCATGCTGAACAAAATGTAGTGATACTGCATCCATGGTACGGGATTACAGTAAATGAAATGCATTGGTGCTTTCTGATGTTTTGAAGGGACTGTTCAAACATAGCCATCTGGTAAATTTTCATCTCACTTTTTTCCTTGAAAAAGCGAGATGATTTCATCTCATAGCAGAAATGAATCAAAATACATCTGTGTTGAGCAACCTACAAAAATACATTAAGAAATTTTAATGATTTTTATCTCACTAGAAGGTTATAGTAAATAAAGACTAAAAGAATGGATAATACAAAAATATTAAACAGCTATTTAACTGCATAATCAGTGTCTAAAAAAAATTGAGACTGTTAGTGTAACTGAGAAGTACAGCTTTGTAGTTATGATATACTTCTTCTATCTCGGGGAATCAAATACATCCATAAGTGGTTTTTTATTGTTGCTAGGCGTACACATGTCAAGTGTGTGTTGTTTGCCAGTATTGATTTGACAAGTCTAACTTGCCCCCATACTAAGTCAGTCCGCCTGACTCTGAGCATGGAAGATACTTCTGGCATAGGATTATGGTCTAGCTTTTGAAAGACTGTTTTTGAGTATAAGACTTACTCAGTTTTCCTTATTTTTCCCCCTTATATCTTTACAGAGAATAACATACAGTTTTAGCCAGCATAGTGTAGGGAAAGGTTTTGAGGTAATGCTGGTTCAGGTTGCAGTAACTCATGTTTGTTCAAATTGACCTTTAACCTTTGCAGGGTACTAAACAGTTTGGTGGTGGTGTACCTCTTTGCTTTTGTGATGGACTATTTTTCTAACTTGCAGGGTTAAAGGTGGGGAGAAAGAAGTTTGAAATAGTAATTTTGTCACTGCTTGTATAGTTAGAAGACTCAAAAGACAGAATTTGCATTATAATGTCTCATTTTGCACCATACTGTGTCATTTAGTCATGTTCTGTGTGTGTAGCTCTCTGAAGACTTTGAAACAAATATTTTATTTTTTTATTACTCCATTCACTCCTACCTATCAGTCCTTTACTGTTCTTTACTGTAATTGCCTATAAGATAAAGTCTTTGCCATTTTCAAATCACTTTGACTTCGTATTTAGATTGCTACAAAACTTGTGAAGCTAGTGGTACTTCATGAGGTACCCCTGGGTATTGAGAAATTTCTCAGTAAGGAAAAGGGAAATAAAAACTGAAAGAGTATTATATTGACAATATCTAGGTTTTCCCCTGAAATATGTAAGAAAATTATTTTTCGTAGTTTGATGTGATTTATATGGATGTTTAAAACTTCAAAAAAATCCCATCAAGAACAATGGAAGAGTTTTTACTTGCTTAGAAATTTTAGAGAAATGGGAGGCTTTAAGAGTAGGAAATTGAAAAGAAGATTGCACAGTGTCCTTGTTTCATTGTAGATGGAACTGTTCAGGTGACATGAGCTTAGGCACAAGTACAGATCTAAAAGATGTTGAGAATTATCTCCTATCTCATTTCAGCTCCTCAAGTGTTTTCACATTGAGGAAAACCAAGTTGCCTTGAAGTGTAGCTGGTAGGGATGCCAGAAACAGGTGGCAGTTTGGGAAGTGCTGCTTTTGGTGTTCTAGATGTCAGTACCTTTATTTCAGAGACTGGAGTGCAGGAAGATTTAATCTGCTCTATATGCATAAGCAGAAATAATTGCCTAGAACTAATAACAAGTAGTCTCAAAAGAAAAAAGCATTGCTTCAGTAAACTTAAAACCTGATTTTATGCATCTAACCATATAGGCTGTTGATAAGCTTATTTAAATTTTCTGATCTAATGTTGAGGAAAAAACGTCTTTTAATTTCTCAACTGACATGTTAGAGGACTCTTAAAAACATAAAAATTATAAGGGCTGTTTGCTAGCAATAGAACAAAGTGAGAGGTAGACCAGTGAAGAGACATACTGCATTACTCTAATTATAAAATCTAAGTGAGTTTTGTGCTTTGTGAAAAACAAACATGCATGTGGTCTCTTGAAATACTTCTGCATCTGAACTATGCTGTGATCTGGATTTTGGACAACTTACCTTCTCCCCTTCCCCCTTCTTCCACCTTCCACCTCCTTAGAATGCAGATGGTTGATTTCTTGAAAAGCATGCATGGTGAATAGTCTTTCTCTTTTCTTTCAGGGACCAGTTACTCTCCACAAGAAAATTCACACAACCACAGTGCTCTTCATAGTTCAAATTCACATTCTTCTAATCCCAGCAATAATCCAAGCAAAACTTCTGATGCAGTGAGTATTTGTGGTTGATTTTTCATCCATGTGTTGCCCTGTTCATACACACCATATTTTCATAATTTTGTCTAAGACAGGCAGCATATACATTGTGCTTGAGTTTTCCAACATTAGTCTTTATTTTATAAACACTCTGTAAACCCAACCTGCAGTTGTTACATGTTTTTTAAGTATTCTAACTGGTAATCATTAGATCTTTGAGCTACCTGTCATTTATTTAAAAATACAACATTATTTAAATGACATAGACACAGAAATGTTTTTTGTTCACTTTGTGGTAAATCTAGAGTGACGGTATGATTTTACTTATTTGAAATACATTGCATATTATGAATTTTAATCACTTCAGTATCAAAGTTTTAGTAGTTAGAGTGGTAGTTGTGAAAAATTGCCCAAACCCGAGATAGGTAAATTTGTGATCAGTAGAAAATTTTTGGAAAGATAATAATTTCAGGATGCTGTAAGGTAAAGGGAGCTAATGCTATTAGTATTGACCTTACTGAATGTACTATTAGATTTTGTTAAGGAGTTTGATGGGAATAAACCAGAAGAAACTATTGCAGAATGCAAACTGGAGGATACTGGTCATGTGTTCAGGCTGTCGAAACAGGCATTTAGAGGTGGTGGAAAGCAATGACATGAGTACATAAGAGGGTGACATTTAGTAGATTTAAAAACAGCGAAAGCATTAAATTTGTGTATTAAAACTGTCCAGTAGTTCTTTTGTCCAACACTGTTTGTATTTTAAAGGCTTATGATTCTGCGGATGATTGGTCTGAACACATCAGCTCTTCGGGCAAAAAATACTACTACAACTGCCGAACAGAAGTTTCACAATGGGAAAAACCAAAAGAGTGGCTGGAAAGGTATATGTTTGTATTTGTTTGAATTGTATAAAGAACAAATAGTCTTAAGCACGCTTCAGAGCAGTTGAGCTTATCTAATAGATTACTGCTATAAAAGATTGTGCTCCAAGTCTGCTGTGTTTCTACCCTTATCGTGACCTCTGGCATGTCTTTTATCCCTTGACAATCCAGAGCCTGAGAGGGAAGTATGGTTGGTTTGTGTAGGGATGATTTTTTGGGTTGTTGTTGTTGGGGGGAGGCAAGGGGGTTGGTTGATTGGTTTAGTTTGTTTGTTCTGGGGTTTATTTGTTTGTTTTAGCTGGGGTTTTGTTTTGGTTTTTTTTGAATGTTGTTTTTAATGTTTTGTTTTGAGGGGTTTTTTTGTTGGTTTTTGGTTTTTTTTTATTTTCTTTTTTTTTTTTTACAAGTTTAGTGAGCTGAACTGGTATATTGTGGACTTCAACAAGCATGGGTATAAGGAAGCAGTGGCTGGAGTTTGCTAACCCCACCTGTAGCAGCAAGCTCTCAAGTTTTCTTAATCTCATATAACTTAGAAATTGTTATATTGTTGGATAATGTAAATTCCTACCTAACTTTCATTTTCTTTTCTTCAGAGAGCAGAGACAAAAAGAAGCAAGCAAAATGTCAGTTAACAGTTTTCCAAAAGATAGGGATTACAGAAGAGAGGTGATGCAGGCGACAGCTGCCAGTGGGTTTGCCAGTGGAAGTATGTGGTTTTTTTTACAGCAATATATTCTTGCCTTGTTTGCATTACTATTTTCTTTTCCAAACTTCAAAAATTGTAAAACATCCCTTTTCCTTAGCTCTTTCCTCACTTTTTCATATGTAAAAACCAAAGTGGATAACACAGTTAACTCTCCCAAATGTTGCTTCTTTAAATAACTTTACTAGTGCAACATTTGTTTAATGCTTTTCATGGTGCTCCTCCTTTTTGTGGCTTTTACTGTCGAGTTTAATTGTCTTCATAAGTAGTTACTTAAACAACTTGTATAATCTATAGTTTAGTTGGACTGTCATGATCATTGAGACCTGCTAATGTCATATTCTGACCTTAAAAATAAAGATTTCACATCTAAAAATAATAACCTAAATCAATGGATTTTGATATCATGATTTTCAGAGGCTTGCTATTGAGAGCATATTTTTACCTTACCAGTACTCTTAGCAAAATCATTCCTGGACTATAAATTTCTATAAATTGGAGATTTTTGTCCTGGTACCTAGCTTTAATCTTTGTCAATTTTCTTTTGGAAAATAGTTATATTGTGAGATTCTGTCTGTATGCTGATGTAGTTCGGGTAAATTTATAGCATAGTTCTCATGGTAGTTTAAAAGTAGAAGCCCAAGTATTATTCTTCACCCACGCTCTTTGGATTTGACAAGGTTGATATGTATAAAGGGGTATTTTTCTGTGTACACTGAAACTTACTGCATATGCCAAAATATACCTGATGCAGCAAAAAGACAGTAGTCATACATAATGCAGTGAGTATTTCTTTTGTGACAGGTGAAAATGTAGGAGTCTATTCTATGTGTTTACTTGGTATGTTCATTGAGTAGCATATTTTAAAGTCTGATCATGTGACCAGTGCAGATTAGTCATTCATTTAATATATATAAATGTCTTGAATTAACTGTAAGTAAGCTTGTTGTAGTAGTACTCAAGTGACATGAAGAGGAATTCTTTGAAGGCTAGAATGTGAAAATATTAAATTATACTTGATGTTCAGGGTTTTTGATGAACAAAAGAAAAATGGCACAAATTTTCTCTTCACACTAAATATAAGATGGAAATAATAGATCTTGATTTAGATCTTTTTAGGAGACTTCAAAAGTTAACTTGACTGTAGCACTCATTATAAAGCAGCCTTTCATCAAAACACAATTCTTAACTGGAACTCTAAATCAAGCAAAGGTCAGAGAAAATGCATTTTGTCAGTGAGAAGAATTAAATTTTGCTTTTTTTGATGCTGATCTACTTGAGGCTTTTTTTAATCATAAGAAGTTCAATCAGCTCTAGTTGTTGGTGTGCAGCTGTATTAATCAGTCACTGCAATCTTAGACTTGTTTCTAATTTAATCTTTTTTTTTCTTATTGCAATGTTACTTGGGGAATCCTGAAAAAAAGTGGAAGACAAGCATTCCAGTGACACCAGCAGTATGCTCCCACAGAATATTTTATCTCAAACAAGCCGGCACAATGACAGAGACTACAGACTGCCAAGAGCAGAGACTCACAGTAGTTCTACTCCAGTACAGCATCCCATCAAACCAGTGGTTCATCCAACTGCTACCCCAAGCACTGTTCCTCCTAGTCCATTTTCTCTACAATCTGATCACCAGCCAAAGAAATCCTTTGATGCTAATGGAGCATCTACTTTATCAAAACTGTCTACATCCACATCTTCCATCCCTGCACAGAAAACAGAGAGAAAAGGTATGTCTAATGAAATTCCCTTTAGTATTCAAGATGATGCATCATATTGCTTGTTTGAAGTATGTTAGTACTAGAATTTAAAGATTTTTTTTTCCTCTTTGATTGTATGTGCTTAAAACCTGATTACTGTTTTGATGTGTTTACTTTCCCCTAGACCCAATTTGCTATATCCTACACAACATCAAATTGACACTGTATATATTTACTATATTCTGGCTTATTCTGCAAATTAACATTTCAGATGATAATTTGGAAGATGTGTTTTTGTCAAACATGTTTTAATTCTTGTCTTCTCTCTTGTTTTGGATCTTTGCCATTTATTTGAGATGTTATGTAGTTACACAATTTGAAAGTCATTTTGGACCATTATGTTTTATGAACTGCTGTTACTGTTTGGAATGCCAGTGTCAAACCTTTCAGTCAACACAAGCACAATTCTTACAGGAAGTGAGAGTTTTCTACATGTTTGTAAGAGCTAATCTGTTTTGATCGGTATCTTGAGAAATACTGGCTCTTCAGTTCTAAATCTGCTGATATTAGGTGTTTGTTATCTGATAATACCTGATAGATACAGTTAGAGCAAAGCAAAGATCAGGACTTCACTGTGCATTGTTTATGACCTTTCAGACATCTGTCTTTTAGTTAGATTTACTTCATTACTAGGGATGAAGAGCTCAATAGGATTGTGAGCATGCGATGTGTGTCATTAATGATAGTGTGTTACTTTGGTGTAGTTGAGTTTTAGAGAGTGGTATTGTACAAGAAAATTCTATTTTGAGGGCATTGGGAGGGAGGAAAGTAATTTTTTATAATCGTGTTTTAATTTAAAATATTGTATAATTAATATGTAATTGAATTGTTTTTTGAAAGATGGCTTGTTGCCCTGTCCTTACTTGTAAGTTGGCCTAGTTAAATAGTTTTTAAAAGAAGACCAAAACAGACTGTGGTCTGACAGTGGTCTTGTACTCTGTTTTCAGGTCTTCCACTTTTTTTTATTAAAGACTTCAAACTTCTACACAGACTTTAGAACAGCTGGCCACTCAAAATACTCAATCAATAGCATACACTGACAAATACTGTAAGACAATTATGTGTGTAAAGCAGTTTATGTTTTTTCTTGGCACTTTGTACAATTTTTTCAAAACCTGCCTTATGAATACTGACTGTAAACTACAGGGGAACAGGTTATTTCCCTATTCAACATAATAAAGCATGAAGTAAGGTGTCCTAGTTCAAGCATGGTTCTTGTACTGAGTTCAGTAGTTACCTGCTTCAGTTAAGCCTCTATTTTCTGGTTGTAGTTTGATGCGCTTGTACACATTACAGTGCAAAACATCTGTGTCAAGTGTTCTTTCCTTTAGCATATCTACTCCATTTCCATTTCTCTATTTAAAATACAAACCCCTCTTACTATTATTCAGTTCTGGCATGTTCTTGATTCCTGTTTGGGATGTGATCAGATTTCATACTGGGTATTCTTTTGCTGCTTTACTGCATGTCTTCATTAATTGAACAGCTGACTCTTACAGCAATTGAAGGAACTTCCCATTCTGACAACTGCTACAGATGTTGGCAGAGACTTGTAATACTTCTTACATACAACATTAATTTGAGAACATGCAGCTGGGTATAATATTGAAAACAATCACTCAGGGCAGACTTGACACTGTAAATCTTACTTTAGAATCCATATTACCATGAATAGTTTCATATTAAATAATTCACTGCATTTCTGTACTCTTAGGTGTTTTTTTAATTTTATATGGTTTAAATGAATAGATTATCTTTAATAATGCCTCATTGATCTGTTTCATGGCACTTGACTGTGAGCAAATATTGTACTTACTGAGCTTCAGAAAAGAGTGGATTTCAGAAAATTAGTAAATGAAGAATTAGAATAGGTGAATGTTGGGCTTGAAATTCTTACTCTAGAAAATGTGCGTTTTTTACATGCTGCTTTACCTCTTGTACAGAAACAGGAGAATTCAGTGCAGGTACTGTCATGATAAAAGGACATCAAAGAGTACATTCAGTTGACTTGCCTTTTTCTGAGGAATGTTGGACTGTCTTTTTAAGGAAATTAAATTAGTGAATTTGCTGTAGCATTTTGCATATTTAAACTTTAAAATAAGGAAGAAGCAGTGCTTTGGATGATTTACTGTTAATCATTCTCCCAGAGGTGACTGTGAACCTGCAGTACTAGAAGTATGCAGTTTATAAAGTATTTTTTGTAGCTGTTATACAAATTGAAAATACAATAATTGTCCTGAGACACTTGGTTCAATCTTCTAAAAGTGTCTTTGGAGAACTGAAAATAGTTCAAGACGTTTATGTTCGCAGTAGTAAAGCAAATAGCCTTTGATTTTCTTTTTCTGTTCACTGACTGTATCATCCCTCTCTTTCCAAAAAGAGGTAAAACTGTATTTTTTTGCCTATAAAAATAGCTTGGTCCAAATGACTGAATAATATATACAGTAGTCCTTTCTTAAATGAATTCTTGCTTCTTGTGAATGTGTTGCTGGCTGCCTTATGCTAGCATATATGTACTACTGTTTTAATAGCTCTGATTTCAGTGTGTATTTTTTAAGCAGTAATAGTTTTGAACAGCAGAACAACAGAAAAACACAAAACCCAACAACAATGCTTTTTTCAGCTCAATCTCTTTTGCTGCAGGGGTATGTTGTAGTCCCACAAGGAGATTGAATAAAATCCCTGGCTGAACTATAGCTCAGCTGTTAGCAGTAGTCCTCTGCCCTCAATGGCTGGCAGTAGTGGAGAGTTCCTGGGGAACTATTTGACCTCTACCCTTTGGTTTGAATGTTCCAGTCAGAATCTGCTGCTTCTGTTTGTGCTCACTGTGAGTGCTTTATGCAGGTAAAGTGTGGGGTTGCTTTTCCTACTTTTTGGCTGCTTTATCTGTAGGGCACATCACATTTTCCTATTTCTAATTCAGAATGAAATGTTGTATTGTCCATATCTTAACAGTGTGTTTGTCTGTAGGATACTGCTTCTCACACCTTTTCTCCAAGTCCCATCAGGCAGCACTTCTGTTTCTAGTGCGGCAGTACTCTGAAACTTCTATGAGAACATAGCAAGCTGGGCCAGTGCAATGCTGGGTGGGTTGTGTTGACTCTGGTGCTTTTTTTCCTTTTCTCACCCCTGTGGTTTTCTTGTAACACTTGCTAGTCTTCAGTGGTCAGTTATTAACATTGCTTTTGGTATTATTGCATCTTTGGCTGAGTTTTGCAGTTTCAAGTATATTACTCAATTCATTTGTCGGTTAGCAAAAGTTACACGTGAGACTGTTAGTTTCTTCCAATACTTTATGCTTGTTTGCTGAACATTGCTGTCACATTTATTTTGACAGCAGAGGTAAAATACAAAAAATTCTATTTTAAGACTGGAGTAATCCAAACGTGAGAAATAGGGGTTTTTTTTTGTATTTTAGATAATTGAGGATTTTTGAGAATCTAGTTGCTATTGTTAATATAGTTTCATTTGGTCAAATGTGTTTGCAGAATGCATTACTTTTCAATATTCATGTGTTTTTGATGTGGCTTTTGGTCCTTAGTCAATCAGAACTGAACTACGTAAAACAGATAAATATGACTGTGAGTGCTCAGAGAGCTTAGTTGGTGGACTGTACACTCCAGGTGCTTCAGTGCAGGAAATGTGTTATGATTCTTAATCATCAGCAGAAAAAAAGCAATTCTGTTAGCTGTTCTAGGTAGTAGCTTTTTAATCAGTGAAGCAGAGATGGGGTTTATAGAGCAACAAGATACGAACTTCTGAAACTTCTATAATGCAGTTTTTCTCCCACTGAGAGCATGCATGCCTAATAGTTGCTAGCAGTGCAAAGATAAAAGCTCAAGCTCACAATAAAGTGGTTGGGTAATATTGTAGTGCTGACTCCAAAGGACTTTGGATGCATTTGTTTTGTTTTATATGGATAATCATTGCATCAGTAGTAGAAGCTATTTTGGAACACTCAAAGGGTCATTTTAATAATTTAGGAATCATCTAGTCAATAGTAATCGATAACTTCCATGTCGTTAAAAAGAAATCTTTATTGCTATAAATCAGAATAAGAGCAAGCTAATATATGGCATTAATTTAAAGCTAGTCATGCAGGGAGTACTAGTATGTTAGCTGTCAGAAAGAGGGCTGTGAAGGAAAATCCTTCCTTCGCAAAAAACTTATTTCCCAGTTTTGTTCTTTTTTCCGCGTCCACTTCTCTGTCATGCTCATGTGCCTGATGAGCTCAGCACACCCTGGTCAGGAGAAGAGTAAGCAAGTTCCAGGTGCTCACAAGACTCCAGCGGACAGAGCAGGGTGGCAGAGGCACAGCAGAGGTGTGGTACTCAGTGTCAAACCTCCTCATGGAAGCAGAGTAGCTGAACAGTCAGAAGGCTTCCATTTCCACCCCCTTACATTCAGGCTTGTAGGCTCAGGGTTGCCTTTTAGAATGTCAGTCCTGGCAGATCAGCTGTTTGCTTAGGAGCAAAAATTCTTGTCATAAGGGGCAGAGATTGATGATGGCAAGATTCAGTAACGTGTTTATGTACTAAAACTGAGATGCTAAGAGTGCTTAGATAAAACTGAAGATCGTTTTGGCACAACTGCTGAAAATGATCTGTTAATTTTTTCTGAAAGGATCATTTGGCCATGTTGTTTTAAAATTCCGACTGCTTGGAAGCACCACACCAGAATGTTCCTATTTTGACTTGACCTGATGTTTCTACTTCAGCAAACCTCTTTGCAAAACTTAAAACAAACTGCATCTTTTGTCATACGTGTTCTTTTCATATGAAATTCTGACTGATAACTTGGATTTCTTTCCTTTTTGTCCAAAAGATGTGATTGTGGATCACACTCCCAGCAGAGAGAGTTATAAATAGAAAGCTCTTCCCTAATCATTGCAGTCTTCAAAAATTATTTTCATTATAAAAAGGCTTTTTCCAGCTCCATTTTCATGTTAAACCAATTAGTAGTTCTTCCCATTAAGTTAATCTAATGGTGTTTCTTTTTGCCATCCGCTTACTTTGTTTTCCTCCTTTTTTTTTGTTTTGGATGGCTTTATTTTTTTGTCATTTTTTTCCCATGTGAGTAAAGTTGATGGTCCAGAAAGTTGTTTAGTTCTATAATATTGTTCTGTATATAGGCTGGGTCTAATAAACTTGTTTGCATAATTGTCAGAAAGCAAGCTGTATTTTCATGTTATTGCCACAAAGTGAATGGATTTTTAAAGTTTTCTTTTAAAAGCTCCAGATAGTGAGACTTTATTGTGCATCACTTACAATGGAAAAATTGGTGCAAAATCATATTTTTTAAATCACAAGTAATTTTAAAAATAATCTTTCTTTTTTTTAGTTATTCAGAGGAAGAGAGAAAACAAATTTAATGAAGTTCTTAAAACTTGAAGAGATCACAGTATGCTCTGCTTGAGTTTTAGATTTTATTTCATTTTTTATTATTTAAAAAGTTTTCTTTGAGACTTCCATGATAAAAGTTTTTGGTGAGGTTAGAGTCATTTGCATAGCATTTGTTTTGAAATTGATGTTGACAATGAAGAGGCTGCAGTCTTGCCCTGTTCCACTTCTTCAGCCATAGTCTGTGCTGTAAACCCTGCAGAAGTCTTAAATTGTTACAAAGAATTTTTTTGTAATACACAGATTAATTTTCATTTTCCATTGGTAAAATTCCAGTTGTCATTTCAAAATTGGTGTGATGCTTAATGACTCAGATTAAGTTTATGAATGACTGCCATGTAATCCAAGTCCTTATTCTGCAATAGTAGTGTAGATTGCTTGTTAAGGAACATGAACTGATGTTGATGCAGGTGTAGGGACCAGTGTATCAGAATTGTAGAACTTCAGGATTTAAATTTGTGGAGATATTTAAATTTTCTCAGCATGCTATGTTCATCTTGACTGTGTTTCGTGATGTTTGAGGGCTTCAAGTGCACTTAAGAACGGCAGAATTGTATTATTAATAAATATTTTTAAAAACGCTAATAAACCAGAAAATAGTGTTTAGATGTTGGAAAGTAAACTTTATTGCAAAATAAACAATGAAACAGTCTCTCAGAAAAAGTGAATTGGGGAGGAAAAGAAAGGAGTGAGGAGTTTCTCCTTCTGTTTGTGGAAAAAGCAGGGGAAATGCATACACCCCAGTGAGTGATATCTGAGGGTTTTTATCAGACAGGTATTTTATCTTGAGGAGTTCTGAGGAGTTAAATTAACTTCAAAAGGCAAAACTTGCAGGCTCTGTACAGCATCAAAAATTAAACATGGTTTTAACCTTCGTAGTTTCATTACTCAAAAATGTATGTGAAACTATTCGGAGATTTTGTTTTTGTTGGCAGTGTTTCTAGGATTTAGTATCCTGTCTGAGCCATGAAGTAAAATAGATGGGTTTAAATGAAGCTAAAAAAAGTTGAGACTATATACAATTAAGTTGTAGTCTATATTTTTAACACATGAGTTTCCATCACAGAGGAGTTTCCTTTTGTGGAGAAGAGGTAAAGATCATGGGCTGAGATAAAAACAATTTATTGGAAACAGCAATGAAATAAGAAATGAACAGTAAAAGCAGCATTATTAGAAGGGTGTGTAAGAGAGGTGAAAAGTTCCCTTATGAACAAAGGCTCACCATAGGGGAACCACAATATGGGAACTGCTGCCACCTTCTCTGACTGGAGAAAGACTCCCTTCCCCAGCCCTGGCAGTGAAGTGAGGTGATGCAGAAAAACTGCCCTTCCTGGCTGCTGCAGAAATTAACCCTGTGCTGGCCAGAACCAGGATGTTATCCACCCCTTATTCTATACCACCTACATCATGCCCAGATCCTACACCTTCCGACTGCTGTGCTCCCAGCTAATCACAAGATGTGTAAGAAGCTTCTGATTGGTTTATATGAAGCAGTCCATACTCACTGTCCATGGTAGCGACAGCATACAGTAACAGTGTCATTCAGCAGCCAGGGTTTAAAATTCAACATTACAGACTATTCTCACATAAGAATCAAATCCCCTTGAGGTACACATAGTGTTTCCCTGTCCCTCTGCATTACCCACTAAGTGCACCCAACTACTTGAGCAAAAATATGGATGGGTTTTGCCTTTGCCTGAGGAAGGACTAATTCAAACTGTCTTCCATAAACACATTCTTCATATGTGCCACAGGGACTTAATCCCCTTCTACGGTACATGGAAGTTTTGTTTTGACAGGGCCAGCTTGCTTGGTAGAGCTTCTGGTGTTAACTAGGTGGCCTTTGCTAAATGCATCTCCCAATGTTTGTTTGACGGTCCTACCACTTACTGCTTTCAGTGTGGTTTTTAACAGTCCATTGTACAGTTCAATTTTCCCAGGACTGGTGTGTGATAGGGAGTATTGTGTATCCACTCACCACTGTGGCCCAGGTGTCTATGAGGATGTTTTTGAAATGAGTCCCATTGTCTGATTCAATTCTTTCAGAGTACCATGTCTCTACAGGACTTGCTTTTCAAGGCCCAAGGTGGTGTTCCAGGCAGTGGCATGAGGCACAGGGTATGTCTCCAGCCATCCAGTGGTTTTTCCTATCATTGTAAGCATGTAGAGCTTGCCATGGTGAGTTTGTGGAAGTGAAATACAATCAGTCTGCCAGGTTTTCCTACGCTTACTTTTCACCATCATCCACCGTAAAACGGGGGCTTTACCTGCTTGGTCTGCTTGACTGCGGTGCGTGTTTCACCAGTTGTGGATAAGCTGGAGATACTGTCCATGCTTAAATCCAGCCCTCAGCCCTGTCAGTATGTTGCATCTCTTTCCTGATGATGTGAGATGCCATGAGCCCACTGAGCCAGTAATATTTCACCTGTATGTTGCCAGTCCAGATGCACCTGAGACACTTTTATCGTGGCAGCTTGGCTGACCCATCTGTTGTTGCAGTGTTTGTCAGTAGCCCAACTCTTGGGTATCTGCATGACAGACTTTCACACTCAACTTCCCTATCTGAGCAGTTATGTCTTGCTACAATACAGCAGCCCAGATGGTTTTCCCTCTCTAGTGCCAATTAGTCTTTTTCCATCAGTCCAGCCACCCTCACAGAGGGCTACTGTCTATGACTCATTGTAGAGATAGAGTGTTGGTCATTTTGTCTCATTCAGTGATATCTAAAGCCAGGTGGATGGCTTTCAGCTCTACAACCTGACTTGATGCACCTTATCCCTCAATAGCTTCTGTGGCTTGCCTTGTAGGATTCTGTATGGCAGCTTCCCATTTTCAATGTGTCCCTACAATACAGCAGGAGCCATCAGTGAAGAGACTATCACTTTTCATTTGATGGTAGCTGATTTTCCACCCCACTTCCTCATGTCCTCTGTTTTGCTCATAGAAAAGACACAGGTTACCTTGTCTTGTGTGTCTAGGCTCTCAAGCAGGGTGATGACAATAGCAGACACTCTGGTCTGTACTGGCAGGGCATGGGACTTTTTCAAAGTCTGTCCAAAGTCTTGGACAGTCTCCACAGCTGAGGTGTGAGTCAAGATGATCTTCATATTGCTGCAGTTTGGTAGTCACATGGAGCACTGCTTGTTCTCTTTTCATCGACATTAATGCCCAGTGAGTTGGCGTATGACAGTGGCATGCTCTGTACGAACTTCTTCCACATGGATTGTGTGTACTGGACCTGATCTGAATCTTCAGGAGACTGCTTGTTATTTGAATCTCTGTAGATATTACCTCCAGCACATCTGATTCATGTACTGGATACCTTTTTTCCATGGCATTCTCCCTGCTGGGGTGCACTACTAGATTGTCCTTGAGACAGTGCCTTCCCTTCTGCATGACAGGAGTCACCTCCAAAGGCTGAGAGTTTGTCCCAATTCCCTTTTCAATGCCCATGTCCCAGGACAGGGAATCCCAGTTGCTTGGCTTCACTACCATCTAGTTTCATATCATGGACCTTGATACCTCGGCATTGGAGCAGCTAGGTCACAGGGGTTCATCTGTCTGGCAGCTGAAATCTTTCTGCGTATCTCACAACCCAGGATTATCTTTGGCCCTTCTTCTGCTGCTGTTGTGGAGGTTTCTACTTCCTCTTCATCCTTCACTAACTGAACTGATTTGATCTTGTATTTCTTCTTTTGTATGGGGGCAACTGCTACTGGCACAGGTTTTTCTTCAGGTTCAGCTGCTGTTTGAGTGGTCTCAGTGCCTGTTTGTTTGTTTGTTTTCCTCCTGTTCTCCCAGATGGACTCTGCTACTGAATTGTGTCTGGTAAAGAGTAACCAGTGCCCAACATACTTGCAATGATTTGCTCCCCTCTGGAGATGGCACATATTCCTCCTTGAAAATACTCTGTTGTTTTATCAGGATCCTGTAGTTGTTCAGGGGTGAACTTCCAAACCATTGAAGCAGAAATTTTCCCCAAAACTGGCCCATTTTCTCCCACGTTCCATGCCACTCATGACAATCCACCTGCAGGACAGACCTTAGAAATCTCTCTTTTGACTCTAAACATGGTGTACCCTATGCTGACTCTAAACGTGGTATAGACTGTACTCAAGAGACATAGCAACAAGACCACCCTAAACAACCAGAGGAAATCCAGAATTCTCAAAAGCTGGTTTAACACGCCTGTAAGAGACAAAGGGGATAAAAAGCTGGGGAAAATTACCTGCCCCTGTTGCCCCACAGACTAGGTGCAATTTAGTGGACCCCCAGAGGTAGGCCCCAAAGGAAGGGTAAAAAACTGAACACTGAACAGATATTCCAAATGATCCTCATTGCCCCACATGTCATAAACTGGTCTCCCACAGTACAACAACACAGCAATCCTGATCCCTCTCCCTGCTCTGAAAAAAACTACCATGGTAGGCACACAAGGCATATATAGAATATACGGTGTTAGGTGCCACAACCATGTGAACAGACCAAGCAACATTGTGACCATTGACTTCCTTGCCTAGTACAACAAATGCTTAAATCAAATTGGTTTCAAATCGCTCTGGTGAGATCTGATTATCTCAGGCCTTTGTTCCCCATTGGGTGACACATAAAGCTGTTGAGCTTTATGATCAGTGTTCCCCATGTGCTGTTCATTCACTGCTTCCTCCCTCTCTCCTGTGACAGGCTAGAGAGGAGAATTGGAGGCACATAATGAAAAGATTTCAGGTTGAGATAAGAAAAATTTACAGGAATCAGCAGTGAAATAAGAAAAGAACACTAACAGCAACATTAATGAAAGGGTGTGCAAGAGAGACAATTCACACTAAGCTGACTGGAAAACAACTCCATTACCCCTGCCCCTGGGAGTGAAGTGAAGTGGTATAGAATAACCAGTCCTTCTGGCTACTCCAAAAATTAACCTTGTCCTGGCCAGAGCCACTGCAGCTACTTAGTACAAACAAGAAATACTTTCTACTAGTATTTTTACAGGGTTCTGGCGCTTTTTTTTTTTCCAAAAACAGGCTTATAGCTTGAATTTGTGTGTTTCGGTTTTGAGTTGTTAAACATCTCAGAAGATTGGAATGTTAGCATTTTAACATTAGGCATTATCCTTGCTTTGTATCTTTTCTCTAGGTTTAATAGAGTGATTGTACGGAAATACCTTTCACAGATACATTTTAACACATATGTAAATACCTGGAGTAATATAGCTGTGAAATAGTGTATTGTCTGAAAGGCATAACTTGGCTGTATTGTGTAGATGGAATTCAGTGTGCATTTTTATAGCATAAAAACTCAAACTAAAGCAGTTTTACAGACCTTGTGGAATTCAGTAGTTTGAGTGACATGTTTTGAGTTTTGTTATTAAAGAAATAAGTGAATACCCAGGACTGGGTGGGTATAAGGTCTATTTTAACGGCTTTGTTAGCTTGAGCTTGCCTTTGATTCAGTGTATTTTTCAGTGTTCAGAAATGCAGTATGGGTGAAAAGCACTTCCAGCTGTTTGGTATGGTGGCATAGTTTGAGGGTCAGGTTATTGCTTATGTGACTAAATAACACAGTAGTGAGATGCTTCTTTACTTAAAATAACTTAATATTGCGCTGTGAAGACAATCCTAAATATATTCAGTATGTTTTGAAAAAAGTGCTGGCAGTTGCTCAGTATCCTCTTCATTTTGAAATGAGGGTATTTTGTGTTTTGGGGTTTTTTTAAATGATTTTCTGTTAAGGTTCTCAAAACTATAGGTAGCAGACTTGTACGTATAAGTACTAACGTGTCCCGTTGTGCTTATTTCCCTTGCTTTTGTCTGCCAGTGTATCTTGATCTTACTTGGTCTATGACAGATCCAAGTTCAGTTTAAACTTCACATGTTTTTGTTCAGTATGATAAGATTCTTGTTTGTTAGGTGTGTCTTGACCCGCAGTTGTCTTAATGTTTACTTTGAACACTATTAGATTTTATATGCAGTATTTATAACAAAAGCTTTTACTAATGACTTAGTGTTTTAATGGTAACTAATACCTAATCAGCTGTCCTAGTTCACGTGTTACTGAAAACCATACAGAAATTTTGTAACTGGTTTTTCTTTTTTTCTCTGTCTTCAATCTTTGTAACCCTTTTTGTCCCTTTTTAAGCTGTTCTTACCAAAGCTCTTGGCCAAGTGACCAGGTCCCTTCACAGATACATTGCAAGCACCTCTGAGGAGACTGTAACTAGATATGGGCACATCTTTTTCAGAATTTCACCTGAAACTCCAAAATATGTCTTTGTGTCCTGGCTGTTGCATCCTTTCAAGTTTTCAAATTTGGATTCTTCAGCAGGTTTTTTTTCTGGCTCAGATTTCTCAGCTACTTGTCTGGAAAAAGTTTTCTGGAGTATTTGTGACCTTTATACTGTATTTATACTATAACAGCATGGAAGCAGAAATCCTCTTCCCAGTGAGATTAGAAATCTTAGTGAAAAGATTTACACATCGTTACTCACTTCTGTAATTTTTTATGTTTATTTTTTTAGGGTTCTTCTCCAAAGTAGTCTTGGAAGTTGCAGTTAAGGTTATTGGAGTATAAAAGCTGTTAGAAATTCTGTAACATTTTATTCTTAAGTAGTAAAACAAAACAGGACCTTCACTTCTTTACTAGTAAAGTAACATCATCTTACTTTGACCATTTCTCCAAATAAAAAAACCTAGCACATCCTTAGATAAAAGAACTTCCCAGCCCGTTTTCCCAATTCATTTAAACTTTTGCCTGTAATGTAGACTATCCAGGTTGACCTTCTTTGCCCAGTTTGAGGTGGGTTTAAAATCCAGGTCTTCATTACTGTGGGCAAACATCCTGTATGAGATTTTGGATCTGTAGCTTTACACTCTGCATCCAACTTCTTTGGTGCTGTAAAGGTGTAAGTCTTGACTGACTTTGGGAGCAGTGGTCACTGAGGGTTTAATGAGGATGAGGGAACCGGGAGCTAAGATTGAAATATAATGATCCAGGTTTCTTAAAGAAAGGATATTTGAAGTAAATTGAAACACTTTCATTACAGAGATTTCTCATGGTATTGGAATGGAAGAGCAACTTTCTGTTAAGTGGAAGTCATATATAAAATTAATTTAATAATTTGTATTAATCAGAACAAATTGCCGTACAGTATAATTGAATTTAAGTACCATGTATTTCTGTGGGTAATAAGTGGTAATATTTCCTAAAATGGTATTAACAAAATAAAGGATATAGGTCTTAAAGCTTCAGAAGAGGCTGACAGGTTAAAAATTAATTATGGGCAGATAAATTTTTAGATACATTTCCACTCTGCTGTGGGGATGTTAACAGCACTGTTTTTACATTTCTAGTACAGCTCATTATCCTTTCTAAATCCTCAGCAATGTAGCTGTATTTTGTTATGATAGACTTATATCTGTGGCATCTTGTACTGGTCTCTTCATGAATGAAGCATGACTTATACCCTCCTCTTAGATTTGGCATAGTAGTCTATATGTGAAATTCATGGGCTATAATGTTTTTGTTCATAGAATATGTTCATAGTACATAGAAAGATTGAAATCATAAGTAAAAATGTAGAATGGGAGTGTAGGCACAGTAAAAGAAATTATAGGAATTTTTGGTCCATATTTGCAATAAAAGCTAAAGAAAAAAATGTCCCATTTTTAATACTGGCTGCTTTTCATCCAGTATCTTGAAGTGGCAAAGGTGTGTGTGTGTGCTTATGATAAATATTAGGTTCAGTAGTGTAAATTGCATTAGAAATCAGCTGTCTTCAATTTTTGTTCTACTAATGTTGTGAGGTTTTTTTCTTAAAATGGTAGTTAGGCATTTGATCTTCTGAATTTAATTTGAATATTGTACTAGTGAGTTGTCAGGTTATATTGGGGAAAATGAAAAATACTCTCTGTCTTCTGTTCAGAGTCTGCATCTGTGGACAAGTCTGTATCCCATTCTTGCACAACTCCTTCTACATCTTCTGCTTCTGGACTGAATCCAACTTCTGCGCCTGCTTCATCTGCTCCTACAGTTCCTGTTTCACCTATCCCACAATCACCAATTCCTCCATTACTTCAGGACCCAAATCTCCTTCGACAGCTGCTGCCTGCTCTGCAAGCCACCTTGCAGCTTAATAATTCTAGCGTAGATATATCCAAAATCAATGAAGGTAAGGATTCTTTAAAGTTCATGTAATCTCTCATTTACATACATTAGTGTATTATTGGATACCAGGCTGTAGTAAATGAAAGCCTTATTTTAAATGAAAAATGAATCCCTAGGCAAAGTGGAGATTTTTGTGGGGCTTTTTCCCATTAAACCTCAACATTTAAGGTTCTCAAATTGATAAATGTTGATGTACATGAGCAGTCTAATTGAGACTGGTGACTTAATCTCTGTATCAGCATTTGTCTGTTGCACAAAATTTTGTTAGAGCTCTTTGTTCTTTTGTTTCATGCACTGTTCTTTGTTTTCTGTAGTTTGTGCTGCTGTTCTATAAATGTATGTTGCAAATAGTGAAACTTCTAGGGGTTCTTAAATCTTGTTGCCTAACAACTTTTTTCTTTAGCATATCAAGTTAGCCTCTCTGAATACAGGTAGCATATCAGTAACTTTGCTAGCCAGTGAAATTTTGTACATTTAATTGGTGTATCCCTTAGATTTTTGTCACATTGGCTTAGTTTGTTAGAGGTCAGTTTATCACTTACTTATAGTGCCTTTTGCTGCAAGAGCAGGTAGAGTTGATGTACTTTGCAGTTTTATGTAATGTGTCTGCATGTGACAGGCTACTGATAAAGTGGTGTAGAATTTTTTTGTTTGCTTCTCGTGCACAGATCACCAATTTAGATAGGGAGTAAAACATTTACTTGTAGTGCTGAGAGTTAATTCTGTTTAACTTTCTGAAAGTGCAAATCAAGTAAGTGAAAATATGTACAAAATATTCTGTACCTTGCAATTGTTTATCAGAAAAAGCTGTCAATTCCTTCCTTTTAATCAGCAAACATTCTGTCTTTATTCAGTGCTAATAGGTGAGTAGGTCACTGATTTCCTTTTCCTGTACAGGGGGAAGCCTTAAAACTGTAGTGCACTAGGTTGGATTGAAAAAAGGAGTGTAATGGTTGTGTTGAAAAATGAAAGGTCCACTCAACTCCAATTGTATTTTATTAAAAAGCTGCCTGGTGAAATTTCTAGTAATTTTCTCTTGCCGTAACTGAGCAGCAGCTGTGTATGTCTTGGAACAAGAGTGTTCAGAATTGTTGTGATGTCATGAGGGCCTGGCTGTGTCCATGTGGGCAGAGTGACTTCACCTTACACAGCAGGGCTGCCCTTACTGTGAACGTGTTTCAGAGTTATTCTGTGCTTGTGCTGGTGAGTCTTTTTTCAGGAGTGTGCATGGCTGGAATGTATGTTCAGGAAGTATCCCACAGAGCCTGTAGACCTTTTTGGAAAGGTTAGTTAGAAGCTCCTGGTTCAGGGTCTTGTCATCTCATAATGCAAGATGCTCTTCCTGTTTTGTGCAGTTTTAAAATGGTTAAAAATGACTTTTTTTTTAACTGGGGGGGATGGCATGGGACAGCTAAATCCAGAACAGATAAGGGTTTTTTTTTATTAGTTAGAGGAAAGACAGATTTTTTTAACTTAAAAGATATTTGTTTTCCTCGTGCATATGAAGTCTGCCCCCCATCTCTTTTAGTGAGTTAAAGTGATTATGCTTTTTGCTTTTTTAAAAAATTATTGTAGGGTAAAAAAACTTCACATACATTCTGCTTACTGCAGTAGCAAATTGAAAGAATTTTCTCTTGCTGTTTACAAGAATTATTACTGATCCATAAGGTCAAGCAGAAATGTTGAAGTTATTTTTAACATAATTTTTGTAAGTGTATGTCTTAAAACTACTAAAGAAAGGACTTGCTAGACATTCCAAGTCAACTTGAAATCAAGTAACTGAAAATTCAGGTGGCTCTTTGGTCATGGTGTAGATATGGCAAATAAACTGAAAGAATATGTACCTTAAATGCAGTTAGCCAGTTTGAACAGTTTAAAGTGGTGGTCTAGAATTGTCAGTTAAACAGAATGTTTGTTTTCAGTTCTAACAGCAGCTGTGACACAAGCCTCTCTGCAGTCTATACTCCATAAAATTCTTACTGCTGGACCATCTGCTTTCAATATCACCTCCCTAATTTCTCAAGCTGCACAACTGTCTACGCAAGGTATTCAGAATCTTTTTTTCACTTATGTAAATTTGTTACACAGCGTTTTAAAAAGACTGATACAGTTGTAGAATCTGTCTCTTGTCATATCTTTGGCCACACAGTGTGGAGAATGTTGAATGACTTCTTCTTCCAAAGAGGATAAAAATTTGTTACCTAGGAGCAGGAACCTGATACACAACTAAGTAAACATACTTTTGTCTCACCTTTTGGAATTTTCTTTGTATGTTAAGTAATTCTGTATGAGTAATGTGTAACTTCTGTGAGACTGTTCTCAATTTATTTTGGATTGGAATTCAGTGTTACTTAACAGTATAAAACACAACTCTTCCTTACTTCAACACCCATCTTGTTTTACTGTACAACTGTGACTCTGTCTGGTGGGGGCCTTTTTTTTAATCTTCCAAGCAAGATACTGTTTCAGGTATTTCAATATGTTCTGGCTTGTAATGTAATAAAAAAACTTTAAAACTTAGATTTAGAAACTTAAATCAAAACAATGAATTTACCTACAATAAATGAGTAGGTAAGCAGTATTAATGCTAATATTTAACCATGGTTGCGGAGCTGTTGGTATATGCCTAGAATGGGTTAATAGGTTTCTATATAAACTGTTCATGCTTTCTTTTGGTTAAATCAAGTTGAGCACTCTAAAATAGGAGTCACAGATGATTTAGTCTCTTCTTGTTTAAAAAGCATTTCCTAATAGCTTCTTTTCTTTCCTCCTCCCCTGAAATTTTAGAAGTGGGGAGTTTGGGGAAATGCAATTCCTTAGCTAGGATTGTTGTTGAACATTTGATTGTTCTAGTTGCTCACAGTGAAAATGTTTGTATATCATCTAATATAGCGAACTCCAAAGTACCAAAAGAAAATCTAATTCACACTTAAGATAGGAAATGTTTTTATTAAAAGCAGTTTTTTTTTCTTTACAGCTCAGCCATCTAATCAGTCTCCAATGTCTTTAACATCTGATGCCTCATCACCAAGATCATACGTGTCTCCAAGGATAAGCACGCCCCAGACTAACACTGTTCCACTTAAACCTTTGATGACTACGCCACCAGTATCATCCCAGCAGAAGGTAAACTCCTTTTGATTTATGCCATATTGTAGTAAGAAGCCATTATACATATTATGTATGCTCCCATATATCCATGTGCTCACAGTTGTATATAGGATCATAAAATATGTGTGTTGTCTTTCTCAATAGAAACAAACAACTGGAAGCAACTACTTGACTGTATTTTGGCACTATAGCTTCAGCATGAAATCTAGTTTACTTTTCTTGAAGAAAATCTTAAGCTGGCTTCAGAGGCTGTTTGGAGATATTACCAAGGCATTCATATTCTAGCATATTTAAATAGAAACAAATACTTCAAAGGCAACAGCTGATGCAATTCTCTAGATTTACCCAATAAAAAAAGTTCAGAATGGAAGAGAACTTCTTGAGGAAATTAACTTGAAGTAGTCTCAGATTTGGTTTAGAAATGTTCTAGGTGTTTACAGATCAATGATACCATGTCCCTTTCCCTTCCTGCCCTCTCACCACCTCTCTTCATTCAGAATTCCTTCATTGGATCAGTGACTAGGAAGTATAAATTGAAGCTAATGTATAAGCTCCTGAGGTTCTTTCTGAGAAGCATGACTGTAGACTTTGGGGTGAGATACCCCCACCTTCCTAAAATCTGTGTTCTCTATCACCACCCTGCTTAGCTAAGGTGTTTTTTTCTCAATTTTCTGCTCACAAGCATACCTCGAATATCTTGGGTGCTTTTGAGGAGTACTTTTCAGGAGAACACATTGCATTTCTCATTATATTCAAAATGCCTTACTTTCTTTAATCAGATTTTTTTCATGGCTACAAAGAAAACTAAATAATTCTCCTCGTTTCTTGTGATCGACAATGATACAATAAATTACAAAAGCTTCATATGTGTACCAGTACTGGTTGTTAACTTGTTTTCTTCCCCCTGAATTGCATCCTCAATCTATGTTCACATCCCATAGCTAGGTGGCAAGTAATGAAATTATCAAATAGCAACGTTGAAATATTTGGCACTTCCAAATCCTGAGATAAGAAAAAGAATCTTCTTAAATTGTGTACTGTTGATAACTGGAAGTAGATCTCTTCTGGTATGTACAACCCAGAGATTGTTTGTAACAAATTTTGGTTCAGCAGCAGGTACTTTGCCAGTTCAGTAGGACAAGAGCTGTCTTGATAGTTCTTGTATTTATGTAGCTCAGTTTGTGAGGTGGGAATTTTGGTGATAGCTCCAGTGTGAGCATGTCTGTTTTAGTAGCCTGTTGGATATGTCAGTCAGGCTAGCTTGTTGAGTTGTAAGTTTGAGGTAATTTATGCCTAATCAAGATGTGATTCTGTGCCAGGACACACATGGTTTTAGAGCACATGGGCTTAGGGCAGACAAAGAAGAGCAAGAAGAGCCCAGTGCCAGATGTGCAGGTATTTGAGTTGGCTGTGGCACTACAGTAGTGCCATTGGCACAGTCCTCTTGCTTAGGACTGCTTGAACATGTCAGTACTGCTTTCAGACTGAAGCTGGTGTGTCTGCCTGCAGGTGTACTGCGTGCAGCTCAGGGGTCACAGACTCCAGGAGCCTGGGCGTCACCTTTTGCCTTTTAGCTGTGCCTGTGTTGTGTGATTAGAAACTGTTCTGGATTTCTGCAAAGTAGCTGTATAATGCACTTTGCACAGACTGGTCAAGCTCAGTGAGAATGTTACTTTTGGTTGGCTGGTTGGTTGGTTTGTTTTTTGAATTCATTTAGCCCTTACTATTTTTCTGTTTCTGGTATATATATATTTACAGTCTTTGAAACACTTGGAAGACATGGAATAGTTGAGAGGTTTTGTGGTTCATTTATCTTACAAATCCCACTTTTTCTTCAAGGTCCTTTTTTTTTGTTTGTTTTGTTTGTTTGTGTTTTGTTTTGCTCTGTTTTGGTTGGTTTGTTTGCTTTTGTTATTTTTACCAGCCAAGAAGCTGGTTACTTTACCAGTTTGGATCTGCAGCATGATTCCATTATTGTTGTTGGACTTGCCTTTTGAAATTGCTCTGTTTGAACAATCATGATGGTTTAATGTCTGCTCACAGGCTAAGCAAAATGCAGGCATCAATAGCAAAGTTCTTCATGCCACACTTTTTATAAAGGTACTTGTGTAGTCTGTTCTCATAAATCAGTTTACTAACTGCTACTGTTTCACCACCTTCAACTATATAGTTCTGTTTATTTCAACAGCAGTGATCTTACAATTATCTTGCTTTTTCCTTTTAGTATCAAGGGCTTTTCATGTGCTACTCAGACTTTTTTAGTATATGCCTATTAATCAAAAATCAGAAAGAACACATTTTCATTTTGATAATTTTAAAAAGTGACTTTTCCTCTTGACATGTAAGAGTTTGAATTTGCATTAAGACCCCCCCCGTGTTTTTAAATGAACCAAGTTATGTCTTGAGTTTGCTTTAGCAAGTAGTGTCTGTGTCTTTTCAGATAGTGTCTACCATCTGTGGTTTGTTTCACAAAGTCTCTTTCTAAAATAGAGAATTTCTGGAGGTTCCGGTGACCACTACTTAGTTTAGCAATCTACACTAATGTGCAGTGAGCAAATGCTAGACAGGCTGGACAATTTGAGTGTTTTTGTCTTTATGGATCTCTAAAACCCATTTTTTCTTTGCTCCCACCCTTTTCTCTTAAAATTGTTAGCTTGATTTTGTGGAGTGGAGGATAAATTTTGAAGCCGAATCTCTTGAACATACTTTTAAAATTGACTGAGGTATGCACAGCATTGGGCAAGATGAAGTATCTTGAACTTCATTTGCTGTAATATTCCCAAACTTATTATCCTGACATAGTTCAGAAATACACAGAGAAGACTGTATCTTACTGCTGGTATCTTAATACCTTGCATTGAATGTGTACTACAAAGGAGAAGCAGGAAGGTACTGATGACTATTTTTGTAGACACCTGTGAGTTTAGAACTTAAGAGAAAAGGGAGCAGCAGACTGATAAATATGTTTAGATTTTCTTTTTTTTTAATAGAGATGTTTTTAATATGCTTGTGATGTAATTATGGTCTTGTCACTGTGTAATATATTTTCAAGTAGGGAGCTCTTAAGTTTGTACGTGTAGATTTTATTTGGGCAATGAGCAACTCTTCTGAGGTTGAAAATTAGCTCAGTGCTCAGATGGAAGATACAGTCAAAAATAATATTGAGTTGAACTGTTTTGCCTAATAAGCTTGCAGTATTTTGACAAGTCACATGGGTCTAAATTTGCCTCTGATGTCTATTAATAACCCCTTCTTAGTAAAAAAAAACTTTCTCTCACAGCTGTCGAACTAGATTTTTTTTTTTAGAAGAGCACTGTGAAGAGAATAAAAATTGTGTCAACAAAATGACTTGTATCAAAAAAACCCTACAGGTTTTGAAACTGTAATTTCTTTGGTTTTCTCTCTTTCTTAACGCTTGTTCTTTACTGTGGAGGAATTCTAATGAAAATTTGAACTTTGCAGGTTGCTACTCCAGGTGTTAAACAAGGACCAGCTTCCCAGGCAGCACCTCAGCAGCCAGTAATAGCTGACAAGCAGGCAGGTCATGAACCTGCCTCTCCACGAAGTCTTCAGCGTTCAAGGTACATTGAAATGCTTCTCTGTTCTGTCATTAGTTTTTTATCTGCATTCACTGCATGTTGTATACATGTTGCAGTTAATGGACTCTTCTTTGGCCTGTTTATTGATTTAACTGCTGCTGCTGAGATGATGCAGCTGAGTACCTTTGTTATATAGTTAATGTGGTAGATTCTTAATTTTTGGGGTAATCACTAGACAGTTCTCATAGAAGCAAAATGGAACTCATAGTTGTGTATTCTGTCACTCTAGTGTAAATTTTACAAGTGATTCCTTGTATTGAGATTTCAGAGTTGGGAGTTTCTCTGTGCAGTTACAGAATCTGTGATTTGCTTAGTGTTAGATGTTTGTAGTGTTTTGCTGTAGTGTAGTTTGATTTTGAAATTGGCATGATTTTTTGATTTATCAGTTGATTGATTTGGCTGCTCTAATGAAAAACATTAAAAATTAAGTAAGTTTCACAAATACTTCCCTTGGCCAGACTTTTTTGTCAACATTGCAACTTACTCAGATTTTGCCTGATACCAGCATTTATTGATTTACAAGGTGGGTTTAGAATCTGTATCTGGTTTAAAATTTTTCTTTTGGGAAGATGGACTCTTCATAGTGTCAGATGCTCTGCGTTTTGTCATATTGGTTCCAGGGGCTGTAACCAAAGATGTGTCATGAGATCCTTTTGTGATGGAATCATGGTATAGAACTGTGGCAGGAAGAGATTGACTTTTTTAGAGGTTCTGTAAATCTACAATTCTTAATAGCTGGATTTTTAGAGTGGTTGAATAAGGTGTGTGTTGTGGTATGGTATTAAAAAAACATGCAAAAAACCAAAACCCAATACTCCTGCATTGTCAGCATACCTGAAGCTACACGGTCCTTTCCAGATCATAAAATAGTGAGGTCCTTTATCTGCCCTTCTGGGACTAATAACAAAGGGGACCTATGTTTTCTTTGTTGGTTTTGGCTGTTTGCTTTTGTGGGGAGGAGGGATTTGTTTTATGTTTTGAGGATATTTAGGGGACTGGGTTATCTGTTATGTGCTTGGCAGTCCTGTCCCAGAAGCTGATTTTACTGGAGACCCTGCGGTATTGACCAGTTTGAGGGTGCAGACACAAGCAAGTCAGAAGTTTAGAGTTTTTAATGTAGGCTGTTTTACAGACACTTGATTCTAGTCTTTGTCAGATTACAAGGCTGTAACTAATTTATCTCTTTTAGGAGAATAAAGGCAAAATGTCCAACTCCAGTCCTAGTAATTATGAATGGTGCTATTTAAATCTTTCTGAATTACAATACCAAAGATAAAATTACACTTTGCAGCAAGCTAAGCTTGAGGAGTTGGTGAGGTTTTGGGGGACACCTCTGTCACAGACTCTTTTGTTCTTTGCTCATCACTCTTTCCCCACAGGGAATCTTCTTAAGAAAGATAGTTTTATTCTTGGAAACCTTTACCATGGCTTGGAGTCTGTGAGAGTTGATACTGTTGGGCATTTGGCCTGCTAGTCCATACCTCACCCTCCCTTTGCATTACATGGCTTTGTACTCCAGCACAACCCTTACCTACAGTGAGTTCAGGGATCTGCTGTCCCTCTGCAAACCGTTGCTCCATTTGGCATCACTGTGGACGATGCTGAATTTGCCCCAGCACTGCTGAAGCGGGGGTGTTGTGCAGGTAGCACAGTCCCATGGCTGAGGGGGAGGCAGTGTCCAGGCCAGGGTGAAGGATACTGAGACAGTGTTAGTATCGTTCAGTATCCTGTATCTCTTAAATTAATGCACAGAAGAGTTTGTGACTCTTCTGCATTGTGCATTGTGAGTTCATGCGATTTCAGTTTGCTTTGGAAGTGTCTCATTCTCAACAAGTGGAAGATTAAGGAATGGGTGACTTGAAAAAACTTATGTAACTGATATTTTCTTCTGTTGAGTGCAGTGGAGTTGAATGAAAGTGGACCAGCTCAGATTGATTTACTTACTTCCTACATCCGGGCAGTATGTCTGAATTGATACGGTTCAGATGATTCCTTTGTAGGTGAAAGCAGTTGCTTGGACTGGGAGCTGCTCTAGGGAGCTAATGTCCTTTACTTTTATAGGAGTGAACAACAATTTACCAAACTGAACTGTGGACAGATGGTCCAAAATCTTTTTAGCTCTGTGAATTAAGGTTGCATTTTTCTCCAGCTTAAATACAGATTAATTGAGCAGAAGTTAATCACAACTACGTTTCCTTGGCTCATTAAAAATTTTAAGTGAATAGAGCTAAAATTATTTTTGACGTGTTGGGGTGGAAAGACTGTGTAATAAAACCTGAGTAGCTATTGCTAACTTTAAAGAAGTGAACATTTCAGCCATTTAAAGTGGTAAATTAACATAGTTCAGGCATACAGTGAGTCTGTCCGTTAGAGATTATTCCAAAGATGCACCATGAATTATGGCTGCTTTAAAATTGAAACTAAAATAAGTGCTTCCATAATTAATAGTTTCATCAGGTTGGTAGTTTCTTTTTGTTTTCAGAAAGGACTGAGAAAATTTTTTCCCTTACCTTGGGAAAGTGCTGTGAAGGGAGGTATTTCATTCCATTTTTTATGTTGTAAAATTCTGATGTTTGTAGTAGCGTATTTCGGAACCATTATGTTCTTTTACCCTTGTTACAGATATTTTTGCCCCTCTGGAGGCATTTTGTTACTTGTGGCATAGTCAGTCTTCAGCTCAGCTGAGGCAAGTGTTTGCTTTTAGTGAAGCATTTGAAAATACTGTGGTGGTTTGGAACAGTCATTGCTGCATTCGTAGCTCCCCCTGCTGTTAGCATAGCAGTGCATAGGATATTTTGTGACAGTATGTTTAAGTCATAATTAAGATACTGCTTTATTTTTGAGAAGCCCACCGAATTTATTTATTTCTTTTCTTGAAATGTTTGATGTGTTAGAGTGATTTTTTACTGATGAATTAGAAGACAGGCTGATAAATGAAGAGGAGGCTAGTAACAGGGGGAACTTTAATTCTAGTAGAACTAAGGAGTAAATAAGATTATGCCTGAATTCTACTTAGTTAATGAAAGTAGCCTTCTCTGCACCATCACTATGCTGATGCTAAATGAGCACATTGAAACTAAGAATAACTTACTTTGGAACTGAATGCTAGTTGTGGTCTCATTTCGTCCCAGTTTAGTGCAAGACTGGCAAGTTTGAATTGCTAAGGGTATTATTTAGGTGATTCTTTTTAATATCTCAGAATGTCTTCTGATATTTGACTGCCTTTATGGTGTTTTTTTTTCTCGTGTCTAATTAGAATTTCCTTTGTTGAAACTTATCTCTACCTTTTGTGCTACCAGTGTGCATTTCTGAAAAGAGCCTGTTCTCCCCAAAAGTAGTAAAAAGATCCTTCAATCCCCTTCCCCTCAGCCTTCTGTTTTCCAGGCTGGATAAACTTTAAGCTTCTCCTGATATACCATGTGCTTCAGCCCCTTAGTCATCTGTGTGATCCTCTGCCACATGCCTTTGCTATAGCAGTTTAGTTCCTGTCTGGTTTTAGGCTTCCCACTACACAGTGCTCCAGATACTGTGAATCTCATAAACTCTGAAAAGAGGTGAGGAGTTGGTTTTTTTATAGGGGAACTGCTTCATCCCTCTCATCGACTTGGTGACTCTCTGGCTTTGTTCCAGCAGGTCTGTGTCAGACATCCAATTTGTTGGCTGTAATTCTTAATGCTGTAATTCTTTGCAAGTGTAAGTTGATTAGGATAAATGTCTGGGCATTGGACTAGAAAAATAGTTGTATTTTGTAAGGATGTTTTCAGTCTTCAAGGGGACCGACAGGTAAGGTGATGAATCAAAAGTCCTTTAAAATTTGGTTCTCCTTCATAATACTTTCTTCTTGCCTGGAAGTGATACAAAGTTTTAAGAAATAGACTGAAATTATGGCCAGTGTTGAAAAGCTTGTGCCAGTGGGAGAGTTGTACTTATACAATTAGTGCTACTATTTCTTAGTGTATGTAGTGCCAAAGAACATTTAACTGTGAGGTACCATCACTATTATGCTGAGTATGTTCCAGTAAAGCAGTCACGTTTGGTGGCTATGAACACACCTCTCCTGTGATACTTCTGTTCTCTTGAGTGCATTCAGTGAAGATGTACAATGTCAAAAAACGATTTAGTTTCTGTTTTGACATGAGAGTAAACTCCTCAAATCTCATATGGCTGTATTTTCGGATCAGGACATCAAGCATTGTTCTTAATGATTATTGTGGCAAACCTCTGTCGAATAAACCTGTTGGACTCCTGTCTGATACATGATTGCTGAAAATCTTAGGGTTGCAGCTGTTTGGAGGAAGAACATACATGTGTATATTTTCCATCCAGCACCATCTAGGCACAGCTTACATCTCTTGAACAGCTCTCAGAGTTAAAAACCAAACAACAAAAAATTCCTGTTGTATTGTAGCACTCAGACAATTCCAATAAAAGGTAGAGGTTTGTAGAAAGGTGTCACAAGTTTGGTCTACCAGAAGTATTCAATGAAGCAATGAATTTTCAGTGTTCATTTCTCTGTAGGTTTACATATGTTTTTAAATGCTTGCTTTTTAAAATTCTTTTTTCTAGTAGTCAAAGAAGTCCATCACCAGGTCCAAATCATACCTCTAGCAGTAGTGCATCAAACTCAACACCTGCACCACAAAACACATCTGTACGACCCACATGTTCATTAACACCTACGCTAGCAGCACACTTCAATGAAAACCTTATAAAGCATGTTCAAGGCTGGCCTGCAGATCACGCAGAAAAGCAGGTGAGTACTCCTTTGTTACCTGTAAGAGTGCATAATGTGTAGCTTAAAATCTGGGTTTCTTACTCAGGTTGCTTTTGCTAGGAATTAAAAGTATTAAAACACTTATGCTTGTCCTTAGCCAGAAGAGAGGAGAGGAAAGAGAGATTGGGTCAGACATGCAGGTTTTATATGTGTTCGCCTTCAGTGGTTGGGTATTTTCAGTCTCACTTGAAGTGTCAGTGCTTTTGAAATTCCCTCAGATGAGTAGCTGTCCTCATAACTATTTTCTTACTACTAAAGTTCTGCTGAAATTTGCAGAGAACATAGAGTTCACCATATTTTTTCATAACAATATTTTGGTTATGAGGAAAATGTTATAAATTAAGTACAGAGTTAAACTATTTGAGACTACTCCAGAGTTTTAGTTACTGCTTCTTAGTTCTGCACAGTGAAAAAGAAACTCTGCCTTGTTTGGAAATTCATGTAGAGCACTCAGACTGAATTTGGGCTATTTTTACATAATGGGAAATCCAGTTGAACTGCCATCAATATATTATAGCTAATTGCATGAAACCTGTTCCGTTGTAGTAATACAAGGAAACTGGATGCATGTCAGCTGCTTGGAATGTATTACTCAAAGGAGCCATATTGGTTATTGAATCTAGTTCAGTTCTTTCCACAGTCAGCCCTATCTGATGCAGTCTGTTAGGGGTAATAATCTTACCTAGCCCAGTATACTTTGGTCTTTTGAAGAGTTGTTGTATGCTGGCACAAGTCTCCACTGCAGACTTTTGGGTAGTAGGTTGCAAGATGACTCTTACAAGCACAGTCTAAACTGAGACCCTGTTAGGATTCTTGCTTCCTTTTCACTGTTTTTTTTAAATTCAGTTTTAAAACATTACCAACTTGTCCTGAGCCATTGCTGTGGAATGTCTTCAAGGAAATAGTGTAGCACAGGCACTTATCTATGGCTTTGGTCTGTAGTTTTGAAAGTATTATTTTTACTGTGTACTGAATTCACAAGTATCTTAATATAGAAAATAGATTTATCCAATGCATAGGTTTTGGGGTCTTCTTTCCCTTGTTGGTAATAAAGAGATCAGAAAACTCAGCTAATGCTAGGCAGTCATGTACTCAGTTGGGTATTTCTCTGTTTGTGCTACATGCTGTGTGCTGTATTGCCCTGTCCACTGTTTCAGGTGATTTCACATGGAAGTGTGGTTTAAAGACCAGTTTTGAATAGTAACACTCGAGGCACCTAAGTGAGATATTTGATATAAAAGTGAATGAAAGTATAGGTGCAGTACATAGTGAAGAAGATAAGGTAGATCAAAGTGCAGAGACTAAAAATGCAGTGCCTTGGTTTCTTCAATTAGCTGCCAGATATATAATGTAATTTGAATTTAGGGCAAAAGAGCACATGCCAGAATAAACTGAAAACTAAATAAGTAAATAAGTTAGAAGAGTCAGAATGAGTATGTGCTAAAGCAGTTAGACTTGAAGAAATGTGCTGTGCAGTAGTTAATAGCTAAAGCATTCTTGAATTACAGCTGTTACCTCACAGAACTCATAAAAAGCACTTATGTGGAAACTGAAAAACAATTCAGTAACTGGAGTTGTGCAGAGAAGACATGGGCAATTTTATCCTACTGGAGACCAGAATACTCCTGAATGTTAACTAACTCCAGAAAAGAAAACTTGCAGGGAATTGCAACACAAAATGCTGGTTTGAATTGGAGAAATGCCAAAAGTTGATGAAGATCTGTGCTAAATAACATTATTTTTGGGAAGGAAAATTAAGTATGCAAGTACCTAAGCAGATGTGGATGAATCCCAGTAGGCAGCTAAGCACCACACAGCCACTTGCTTTCTCTGCCCCAGCTGGATAGGGGAAACAATTGGACAAAAGTGAGAAAACTCAGGAGTTGAGGTAAAAGCAGGTTAAAGAGTAGAAGGGGGTGAGGGAAAGTGATGCAAAAGCAGTCACTACCAGCCAGCCAGTGTACAGCCAGTCCCTGAGCCATGGCAACCCAGGAACACTGTCCTCCATTTTTACTGCTGAGCATGACACATTGTATGGTGTGGAATATCCCTGAGGTCACGTCGGGTCAGCTGTCCCAGTTCTGTTCCTCTCTGCCTACTGTCCACCCACAATGTATTTGCTGGGCGGAGAGGGGGTCAGAGAGAGAAAGGGAAAAACCCTTGATGCTGTGTAGGGTCTGCTTAAAAATAGCTAAAACATTATTGTGTTGTCAGTGCTGGCTTGGTCACAGATTCAAAACATGGCACCGCCTGGACTGTTAGGAAGAGAATTAATTCCATCCCAGCCAGACCCAGTGTAGCGGAGGATAATATTGCTAAATAGTAATGCTGCAGGGAAGGCTGTATTTTGAAACAATTTTTCCATGTGCTACTTGAAAGAAATCCTGTTCCTTATTACAGTGTAATACACAGGGTCTCAGGGTAATTATACTGGTCTCCTTGGTGCTGTTGAGGAATTCTCTGGAGTCATATCCAGTTCAGTGATGACACTTCAAGAAATGCACAAATTGGGAATTCGATAGGTCATGCCCTTTAAATTTACACTTCTGCTTGTCTCCAGCTGACTAAGTGGGAATATTAAAGTAATGGAGTTGGTCTGTTAAAGAACACCTGAAGAGGGTTGCAAAGGTTTTTTTTTCTAAGGTAGAAGGTAGCTGGAAAGAAGATGGCATTCAGTTATTTTTGTCACTAAGGCTTAATTGGATGGGAAGTTTAAGTCTGCCATTGGAATAATGGTTGGAGACTTTGAACTACTTGAAAAAATTATTTTAGAAACTCCAAGCCCTGTCACATACTGTCTTTCAAGATGGTTGGGTAAACATGTATTAGGATCAAGAAAGTCTAAACTATCCCTGCCTTAGCATAGATGTGGGTTAGACAGTTTCTGGGCAGCAGTGTTGTTTATTTGTGTTTCAAAATGGGCTTTTATAGAGAACTTAATGTGCTTCTGATTTAATACTCCCTTTTGAAATTAGAATGCTTTGCTGTTTTGAGAGACACTCATCCAGCAATTCTCTGGCTACTGCCAGTTGTTTCCAGTGCATGATTCAAAATCCTAACCTTTAACCTATGTTTAACCACTGCAGGCATCAAGATTACGTGAGGAAGCCCATAACATGGGAAGTGTGCATATGTCAGAAATTTGTACTGAATTAAAGAATTTAAGGTCTTTAGTTCGAGTATGTGAAATTCAAGCAACTTTGCGTGAGCAAAGGTAAGTGTGTGCTTTGAGCTTATCTTCAGTTTTCAGGGTGTTATTAGAACTTCCATTCTGGCATTATTTTGCATGAGTTCTGTTTGCTGATGACTTTATAAGTACACCAGTACTTGCCATGTTTGCAAGCTGTCTTCCCTATGTACATTCTGCCTGTTTCTGTCCACTAAATAGAACTAGATATGCAATTTCTGTATCTAATTTTACTTGATAGAAAATAAATATCTTTGCAGAAACCTTAGTGCATTACAAAAAAAGTGATTAACTCACTGTATTTCAGCATGCTTCTGGAGTATCAGCCCATATATAATGCATAGATTGCATAGGTACACATCTGCACAGTTTATCCTGTTGTGAAACACTACAGTTTATGTGAGAGGTTCAATACAGCTGAAGCCAGAGCAAGTTTGAACGGGTGTAATTTACATCACAAGCTAAGGAAAAATTAATGTTTACTTATAGCAAAGTAGATTTTAAGTCAGTGATAGAAGGTGTCTTGTGTATCACTGAAGTGATACACAGCCATACTTTTGAATACTTTTGTGCAATATTGGAAATTGTAATCATAAAATACATGCTCAAAATATTCACCAGTAGTCATGATTTTGTATCTGCTTTCATACTCAGTTTCCTCTTCCAATGATGTTATCTCAGCTATTAAGTCACACTAGAGTTGGAATACAGTGCTTCTGATTTACTATTTGAAGCCACCTTAATTGCGTTGCATGCTGTTAAAATAGCTGCATTTATCCTGGAAGCTTTTGCATTTTGGCAGTTAGTGAAACAATCCTTTAGAAGCAGGCTATAATATATTTGCAAACCATTCCTGATAAAGAATTAAAATTTCCCATTCTTTCTGAAGCTTTATTTCATAAAGTACTTCACATCATTCACTACATGAATTTTGATTTTTGTAGTATATTTAATGAACTGCTTGGTTTCTTCCAGTTTTAATTTCCTAAGGTGTCATTTGTCTCTGCACATTTGATTGAAATAACGTGTCACATGTCATTGTTCAGCTCATTAAACAGCGCCTTCTTTCTTGTACTCTTTGTATCCCTAAACTGTCAATGGATAATTATTATTATGACTTTGAGCCTGTAGTAACATGTATCTTTTATTTTTGCTGCAATCCCAAAGATGTGGAATACAAGGCATAAGTAAACAAGTTGATGGTGGGAGGCTTTCACAAAGGATGGGATTATCAAAATCAGTACACTTAAATGATGATACTCTACTGTACTTGTGCACAGAAAAGTACTACTTAAATTTCTTCTAAGAAGGAACTTCATCTCTAGACAAAGCACATACATTGTTTGATTCATAACTGACAGCATGTGAAAAGGCACTTTTCATTGACTGATACATTTTATATGCCCAGGCCTTAAAGCTAAATGTTATCTTTTCAGTGTGTCTATATTAATATATTATTTTCCACCCACTTTTCAATAGAAAATTAATTTTTAATGAACTGGGCACATATTTGTAAAGTGTTCCACAAAAGTTCTGAACTGATGCTTTTTCTGCATTTATTAAAGTTGCTTCAGACTTCATAGAATATTTATATAAAAATACTCCCTGAGTATTTTCTTACTTCACTGACATGTTTGCATTACACTTCAGCATCATGAAAAGTGGTTTCAAAATGTTCATTAAAAATTCTGGGAAACAGTCCTATGAACTAGATGTTTGTTAGTTGCAGTAATTGTTTATGTCAGTTCAGAAGAAGAAGAAAAATGTATAAAAAGTTCTGAGCAATATAATTTATTTCTAAGCAAGGTGTAGTTACAACTTTTTTTTCTTAAATGCCCTTTAATGATGCCTCAAATGTTTTTGAGATTGGAGCTTACCATAACTAAGAGACTACCATTAGCCACAGAGCCAAATTCTTTTTAGAAAGCGAGTGAGAAGAAAATTCACTTTTTTTTAAAAAAATGAGGACTTTAGGTTGTTTTGCAATCTGGAAAACTGTGTGCCACAAGCATAATGCTGTTCTCCAGTTTATTCAGTTACTTGGCTTACTTGCCAGTGTCCTGCTTTTTCTGGGAGCTACATTCAAGTGGAGAGCAGACTTAAACATAACTCTGTATCAGTCGTTATAGAAATAGAGCAGCTTAGTTTTTTGGTTTTTTGAACTGAAGTGTCAAACACACCAAGCCTTTGTGCATCTGCATATGGCTCTAGTTTATTGAACAGATTGGGAATTAACTTGATGTCTGAATTTTTTAATGGGGCTAAGGAACTTGGTATCTTTCACTGAAAGTGAAAGAAGTGCTTGTGTACTTAATACATCTGTGTAATGGAAATATTTATAATTTGTCTCTTTTCTCTTGCAGGATACTATTTTTGAGGCAACAAATTAAAGAACTTGAAAAGCTAAAGAATCAGAATTCCTTCATGGTGTGAAAAGTTGTAAACAATTGCACATGGTTTTGAGTACAGGAACTATTAAACTGATGCCCAGTCTTAACACTTTTGAGCTGCATTTGAGTAGACTTTGGACCGTTGAGCTGGGCAGAAAAAAAAGGTGACATGGGGAAGGGGACAGGAGGGAGTCAAATTCAGGGGAAAGATACAAGAATGATTTGTAAAACCCTTGAAATGTAGATTTCTTGTAGATGTATTCTTCACGTTGTAAATATATTTTGTAGAGTGAAGCCATGGGAAGCCATGTGTATCAGAGCTTAGACATCCAAAACTAATCAATGCTGAGGTGGCTAAATACCTAGCCTCTTACATGTAAACCTGTCTGCAAAATTAGCTTTCTTTTTTTTTTTTTTTTTTTTTTTTTTTTAGTTAATTTATCATTCAGAAATTTTTCATTTCCTAAAATTCAATGCAAGCGCCAGGCGATTTGTGTCTAAGGCTGCAACAGTTTGGGCAATGTACAAAATACCACGAAACAACTGTTTCCACACTTGCACCGAGTCGAGAGCAGTGCTTCTCCATTTCTGTTTTACAGAGAAATGTTTTTCATCTTCTGTGTTCCATTTCCCCGTGAAATCCTAAATCTGATTTTATCAGCTTTTTAATGCTTCTAATTTTCTCTTTTCTTAAGGCACTGTTGCTATGGCACTTTTTCTATAATCTTTTCATTCCTGTGTACAGTAGCTTAAAATTGCAGTGATTGAGCATAACCCACTTGTTTGTATAAATTATTGAAACGTATTTCCATTTGCACCCTGTAAGAATGGACTTAGAGTACTGCTGGGCATGTGTGCTGAAAGTACATTACTTGCTCAAATATAAGGAAATAGCCCAATGAACATGTTAACATGGTTGTGGGAGGGGAAAGAGGAAAAAAAAAAAAGCTAGTCAGATGTGAATTGTATCTGTTGTAATAAACATGTTAAAGCAAAGAAACACTGGTTTTCATTTCCTTTGGTCAACACATTAAAATTTGGTCTTTTTGGGGATTCTTTATTAGAACTGTTCTTGTTGAACATTTTTGTACTTAAATAATTCCTCAAGGGAGGTTTTGTTTAAAGCTTGTAAACAGGAAAATATGTATAAAATATTTAAGGAAATATAAAATTCAACAAGGATGATTTAAGACACCTCCCCAACAGTTGTCATATGTTAACTCCTGGTTTACCTGTCTTGATATTATGACATTTCATTTCGAAGGATGTTTGTGTTGTAGCTAACTGTTTAAGTCTGGTGCTGACTGCTGTTCTTAACCATCACAAAACGCTGAATTTGTGTAATTGGAGCAACTCACCGTTTGAAAATGGTGGAAAAGCTCAGCTTTGTATATTGTTTCCTAAAGTATATTAAAAATAAAAAAGAAACTATTGCTACTACAAAATAAACGTGACTTTTTCTTTGCTTAAAAACAACAGAAATCGTGATGGCAGTACTAGTTTAATATTTGTAGAGGTGTATATGTCACAGCAGTCTGTTAAGCAGGAAAGATAGTAGGAGATAGATTGAAAAAAAACCCAAAAAACTTAATGATACAGGTGTTGACATGTGAACATGTGATGCTTTGTGTTTTCTTCCTAAAAAATACTTCCCGCACCAGAAATGGTACTCTATTTATTTGTGTATTGAGTGAGTTTGGACTGATTTTTAAAATCAGGTTTTCATCAGTGGAAGCTGAATGCTCTGACATAACAAAACATTGCAAATGAAGCAAGTTGAAATACCCAGCTAACAACAACAATGGGAAGTTGGGGCAGATGAACTTGTAATTTTTTCCTCACTTTTTAACCCAGTACGTTCTGTTATTTTTCATATCATGCAAATGTTTGATTTTTCTCAGAAAATGGGAGTAATCTTGAGTGAATTAATTGGAACATACTTAGTTTCTACATTTTGAGAGACCCAAAGCTGAGTGACAAAATTCTGAGACTTTCATATTTGCCTTGCATCTTCTTTTTGGAAGTTGCCCAAGTTGTTTAATTACTGCCTGTTGATCCTGCACTTTTGCAGAAGAGTATCCTATCCAGCCTAAAAAATGCTGGTCTGTTTATCACTTGAAAACTACGTAAAGTATGAATGGTCACAGATAATTTGGGAGACACTAGGATTAATGTGCCACCTTAACCCCCTCAAACCACCTGTATAAATACCCATCACACAGAGGCATGCTCTCTCTTCAGGTCATGCCCTCTCTAACTGCAATAAAGGTGGCTCCTTTATCACCATCTGATGACATATCCATATCCACACCTTGTTGGGTTCTGTATTTGCTCACCATGCAATAGCTTTTTTCCCCATCTCCACACCCTTCCAAGACCTGGAGCTGGTGTTAGCTGAGGAGGGACAGCCTGCCAAACTCTGACTAGTAATAGACAAGCTGGGGGAGAGGATTGCAGGCACTGCTTTAAAGTTGGCACCTAAGGAGTAGGTTAGGTCAAGGTCCTTCAGAATGGCTTCACTAAGATGCAAATACAACCCTGGCCTTACTGTGGATTGGAGACCCTCTTCAGCTTCTGTAGGGTGTGCCAAAGCCAGCATTCTGTAAACTCCTTGGGGAAAAGACATTGATTTTTGTCTTCCCTATCAAATCTTGTATCTGAAGCTGGACAAAAATGAGCAGGTATGCTGAGACCTATTACTAGATTACCAGCTTTTCATTAATTATCCATCCTGAAACTATTGTTGCTATCCTTCACACTGGTTAATTAAAAGGGCTTTATTGAATTGCTCTACACCTGTAAGTCAAATTAAATTCCCCTGGATCAAACCTTTTTCCTAGGCAGGTGTTCAAGAAGGTGTTGATTGGAGCTGTGGAATTGTGTGTTCTGTATTAATTACTTAATAGAGGTGGTCAAGGAAAAGTGATGAGAAACTGGGGAAAGAGCTGTTGCCTATGTTCTTGATTTTCTTGTTACACATTTGCTAAGCAACTATTTAGTATAACAGAGAAACAACCTTCAGAATCACTGAGGAGATTGTCTGAGCTGGTACAGCCGTATTGCAAGCAGTGCTATTGGGGTAATACTTTACCAGATGTCGTGGCCTGCTCAACTGCTGCAGGAGCAGCTTAATAAGATTATAAAATGACATGACTGATCCAAGGAATTCCTATTTTTGCTTTATTGTTAAGGCACTAATACTTCTGCAGGTGAATGTATTCTTTTCATTGACCCTGATCTGAGGGTGCTGTGGTCAACTGCTCAATTTGCATCAACTTTCACTGCCTACACTGATCTTCTGTAGCGATGCAGTTTTCAGACTTATTTTATTAATTGCATCTCTTTTGTTAGGAGCATCTTATCTTTTGGTGGATACTGGTGCTGTCTTTACTGTTGCAATTAAAAATATATTCGGAAAGAGCATAATTGAGGCCAGGAAGGATTTTAAAAATACCCATCCTTTTTTGGAGCAGCCTCATTGCAGGACTATCCCTAAAGATACATGAGAAAATATTGGGTAGTTGTGCCATGCCTCCTAAGTCAGTGGGTCAAAAAAGGCCATGTCTTACTGTCACCCTTTTATTCCACTGTCACTTTGCCTGTGATGACAACCTGAGGACTTAGCAAAGCAGAGCCCTTTGTTGCTGTGAATTTGGCTGCCATGGCCAGTACTATGTATTCTTCTGCAAGGAAGGAAGGAGTGATGCACCTTGAGCATCACTGCCCTGGTGCCTCAGGGTACTTGTGAGTCTGCTGTGTGTAAGGGACAATCACTTCAACTCTGTATCAACACACAACTGTTTTATATATAGTTACATATATATATATCAAGTCCATTCTTGGAATTGGCTGGATGTTTGTGTGAATATGTCATCCTTACTGCTGATCCTGGAATAATATTCTCACCAGAATCAATCTCATTTACAGGTACAAGATGATAATGAGGCAAATCTGGATGTTTTAAAAATAATGCCTCAACTTGAGGAAGTTTTCAGCAGAGGAATGTTCTGAGCTGTAGTGCCATCTCATTGACATCAGCACTACTGCCCATCTCTGCTGATTAATGATGTGTAGAGGTTTCTTATTTGTTTTATATTATTTCTTAAGAATTGGAGCTTTTAATGTGGGAGGAATTTGTTTCGTTGCCTAGCAAAAGGAAGAAATCCCATTTTTTACAGTTGTTTTCCTGTAGTCAGTCAAGCAAAAGCTTTCATTTGCAACTGAGATCCATATAGGTGTTGACTTTGCAAGAAGATTATTTTCAGCATTGTTAGTTTTGTATTCCAGTTACACATTGTTCTTTTCAGATAGCTGTTAAGTTTTTCTTCTGTCTCTGGTCTACAGCAGATGCTTGAAAAGATTCAGTCTTTCATAGCTGTAGGTGTCAGCTTTACCCTCCTAACCTCCATGGATGCCTGTGTTGCTGCTGCTGTACTAACCCATCTGGAACCATTTCCTAGATGCTCCTTGATGCACATTTCTGTATTTTCCAACTATGACTTTGCTGTTTGGGGAGCCTGTCTGAGAGAAAGGAGTGATGTAGACTCTCTACCACTCAGGACTCCAGCTAGCTGAGAAAATGGAAGTCACAAAGCACTTTCCTCCTCCCTAATAAAGGCACTAACCCAACTGATCTAGGACTTTCTAGAGAATGAGCTCTCAGGTTTTGTCTCCCATGGGAACTAGGAACATCCTAGGAAGTCTTGTTGCATCCTGGACAGGTCCTACCTGGAGCTGATGGGCCATGTGCAGCTGTACTACAGGGCTCCATTTACCAGTTAGCATAGCAGGTTTGCAGACACAGTTTGAACAACCTAATCTTTCCAGCATTTACTCAATATGTTTGACAGTATTTTGTTACCTTCTGTTAGTCACACGTACCAGAGAGCATTTGCCAAGGGATGCTACTCCTGCATGCCACGCTCAAAGAGTAATCCCTGTGCTGCAGTTTGAAATCTCAGAATCTGGGCTGTGTAAAAGTGTATATAGTGATGCTCAAAATGTTCACTTAGGCTCATCTTCCTTTTCACTGTGTATTACAAGAAAATCATTCATGAAAAATACTGTCACAGTCCTCTGTATCAGCCGCTAGAATTTAAGTGCATGTCACAAATTGATTCTCCTTATTCTCCCAAATTTCTGAGGTTTCAGTTAGTGTGCTGCCTCAGAGTTCTGAACAGACTGGACAGCTTTCTTCTGCCTGGCCAGGCAGATTTGCTGACAAGGTCTTATATACTTTTCTGGGCAAAGATCTTTGGATCTTTTTTCAGTGTAATTGAGATGCTGTCAGAATTTGACTGGGGTTCCTGTTCTGCTGGATGTATCCTCATTAGTAGCAGAAAACTTGTCCTGGGAAGAGTTATTTGGTAAAATTACCAAAGCCCATGGCAGATGGTGCTACAGAAGGTAAATGTGTTGTCATCAAGTCTGGACTACGTGATGGTGCCAAGGGGCTCCAATGTCCATCAGTTCCACCCAGGTTTCTTTGGTTGCTGCTCTGCATCCTCATAGTAAAGGATTTTCCTTTCTTCCACATTTTGAAGGTTTATTAAACTTTTTATTCATGTTGGAGATTCAATTTCACAGTAAGTTTTCTCTTTTTTAAGTGGAAAAGCTATTAAACCACTGATAGCATGTCTCTCTCTTCACTTTGCTAAATAAAACTGCCTCTCTGTCTCTTGATACTGTTCTGGTTTTAGGGTAAAAATTCCCAGAGTTCACTTTGACTTAGGGTGGTGTCTGAATTTCATTTAATTAAAAGAAGAAGATTAATTTGTTGTGTATTTCTTACATCCCCTGGCACCTCCTCACCTGAACAATTAGAGATAGTCTGGGTGTATGTAGAGTGGAATATATGTATCACATTGATAGGACAAGATCTTTCAGGACTCTGCCTCATGGGTTGTTTCACTGGAAGAATTGTTCAGTGAGGGTGAGGCTTCACAAAGTTTATCTGACACCCAGCTCTCTGCAGAAAGGCCAGACCCTTGCTTACTGTTTCCCTACCCCTGCTCATGTACTCCTGCTGAGTTCTTTTTGCCATCTCTGAACTGGTCCAGGGACTAAAGCTCCAGTAGAAACCTGCCTGGTAAATATGTCACTGACTTCAGAGGCTGACAGAATTCACACCAAGGAGCCAAGCAAGGGCAGGGCTGGCTCTGGCATTGAAGGGCAGATCAGAGTCACACTTGGGTAAGTAAGCTCAAATGGCAAATATTCTTAAAACTCTGAGCTACATGTGCAGAGAGCAGGGACTAGGGACATGGAGACTGCTCCAAGTTAAGCATTTTTTTCTGGGGTTTGTGTGTGTGTATGACTTCATCTGAAAATTTCATCTCTGAATTTGTACCTGCTGTGCATCTGAACAAAATTCTAATGATCAAACTGCTCTATTAACATGAGCTTTCAGGTAAGCATAAACCAAGGTCTAGCTATCAAGCATCTTAATATATTTTAAACACAGCACCCATCCCAAAGTAAACAGTGCATCCGTGATAGGTTTGGTATACAAAGGAGGCAGTGTCTCCGAGGAAATGGTATTCCTCTTGAACTACTACTCCTTGTTAAACTAACACTGAACTGCTATTCTTGCCCTGGATTGTCTCATCAGATACTAAACCTCTCTCAAGAGAGAGAAAATCTGCTTGGCTGTCCTCATCTTCCATCTGATGAGATTGGAGCATTTCCTGAACTCCTTAGTTGTTGTGTGAGGATTTTGCAGACTCCCCTGCAGGAGCCTTGTGAGCAAGCACGTGCCCTGACTGCAGGTCCTGAGCAGCCAGCCAGGCTGGGGATCTGCCACGGTTCCTGGGCCAGCTCGGGTGCTTGGCAGATCTCTGTCCTTGTGCTGGTACTGGAGAGACACAGGCTCTGTCTCTGCATGTGTTTCCTCTCCCTCTCCAGGCAATCTGCCTCACTTCTGTGGCAGCTGAAACTGTTTGGTGCCAGGTTGGGGTATGAAAGGGAGTGCATGGCCTCATTAAAAGCCTCTGCTTCAGCTGGCACTTCTTTACCTAGTTGGAGTTTTTAGTGCAGTAGTAGCTGAGGAAACTCCAAAGTGCAGGAATCTCTCTGGCACACACAGGGCATCCAACTCTGGATGAGCAAGAGAACCACCAAATTGAGGGTTCAGAAACACATCAGGGTCAGCATTCACCTGAACTGCATTGAGCACTGCTATTATGGCCAACTCAGATCTAATTTTGGTAATGCTAGGCCAGACTCCTATTCCTCTGGAAACTGGCTTCCTTTTGCTTAAAAACCAATGTCACCAATTTTGGGGCTCTGATACCCCACCTAGAATAATCTTTGGTATAAGCCCCTAAATCTCTGTGTTTCTCTCCTAGATAACATTTGTGGCTTTCTCTCCTAATTGTTAATATATTTGAATTTGTTTACTTTCTCTGGAATCCAGAGTCACTACTGGTTGTCCTTGATCAATGTAAGATAAAGTGAAGTTTGTATGTTAGGTGTAGTTTTGTGACTGACTTATTTTAATCTGAAATGTCAGCAATTGCTTCAAGCTGCTTGAGATTAAAGGTTCAATTTAAAATAGTTTATTGATCAGAAGGAAACATTGTGATAGGTGCTTCCTGGGAGTTTGTTCCATGCTTTTGGAGTTTCACATGACTGGCCTTCAAGGCATTGGTAAAGTGTAATGGTGATCTGAGTTTCACAAGAATCTGCCTTTTGCAGTCGGGAGTGGGAGTGGTTCACCTCATCCCTGGATACTACTTAGTAAGAGACTTCACTTCAGGCATGCTATAGATTGATTATTCAGCATTTAGTAGTCTGAAAACAAATTATCATGCATTGACCCAAATAGCTGCTACTATTTTTAAGTAAGCTACATATCACAAGATTAACTTCTGCTCACATCCTGTGTGCTGACCCATGGGCACTAGATATTTTAAGATCTAGAGTGAAAACATTGAGATGCCTCAGGCTTTTATGGTGATACATAGTTTCCCATAGGGACCACCTAAAAGAAACCCACTGTTAACCTGTACATTGTTGTTAAGGAAAACAATCTCATATATCTAATGATGTTCTGTTCTTTTTACTGCCTTGTTCAACTCCAGTGGGATTTGGATTATTGCAAGAGTTTTCACAAGGAAATTTTGTTAATCATATTTTTCAACAATGGCATTCCAGGCTGACAAGTAGAAATATTGAAATAACCTCATATTTTGTACCTCTTCATAGTAGAGTTGATAAGATTTTCTCTTTAGAGCTGGAGTGATTAATTCACTTACATCGAGTTATTCAAGAGACAGAGTTTCTACTTGGGAACCTAGCACAGTTGTGATGCTTTTGATGTGCTTAAATAAGAAATGTTGTCATAAACAGTGTACCCTAAAACCCCTGAATTCAGAAAAAGCTGTGAGAGTCCAAGACTTTGCTGAGGGGAAGAAAAAGGTAAAAGCTAAATCAGATTTTCCTGTTCATTTTGTTACACACTTGAGCTCAGCACAGATTGGAAATTTTCAGTAAAGTTGTATTCAATATCATTAAATGCCATTTTTTCTGCTTTTACATTTTGTGAAATTTCCTGGGATGAGTGGCAGGACTTTCAAGAAATGGACTATGGGAAATACTTTTAACTGAATCTGCTTTTCAATATTAATCTAAAACTCAGAGATTATTAATGCATTTTAATCAATGCAGAAGTAGGCTATGGTGGCTTTAGAGACTCTCCTGAACTGAGAAATCAATCAGATTATTTTCTCCATTTTGAGCCATTGGGGCCATTTTATCTGAAACGTTACTATTCCTTTTAATTATCTGAGGCTTGTTCTTCTTCTCAGCAAACTTTTATGTCTCTTAAATTGCTTGCTACATCCTGTTAGTGATCTTAATCTTTGGTCAGGGATTGTGTCCCCTCTTCATGCCTGCACCAAAGTGTCTTGCTGGGATATTTCAGTCCTGCAATTTCTATTTTTCTAGGTAGGATTTTATCCTCCCTTGCATTTTTATGATTTTGATGCTGAAGTTTTGACTATCGTGGCCTCAGCTTCCTCTGCCTGGTTTTGTCTTCCTGCTGCTCATCATCTCCTTTTGTCAGCCTCCTTCTGCTGTACAAGGGCAGTTCCCTTATCCCTCCCACAGAGTTCTCAGTGGACAGCACATGTAGAAATACAGAATCATAAGGGAAAAGACCTCCAAGATCACTGCATCCAACTGTTAACTCAGCACTGCCACGTTCAGCACTAAACCATGTCCCCAGGTGCCCCATCTACACACCTTTTGAACATTTTCAGCATGGTGACTTCACCGGGCAGTCTGTTCCAGTGCTTGACCACCCTTTTCATGAAGGATTTTTTCCTAATATCCAGTCTAAACCTCTCCTGGTGCAACCTGAGATGATTTCCTCTCATCCTGTGTGTGAGAAGACTCCACCTTGCTGCAGCCTCCTGTCAGGCAGTTGCAGAGAGTGGTAAGGTCTCCCCTGAGCCTCCTTAACTCCCGGCTAAACAGTCCCAGCTCCTTCAGCCATTTCTCATCAGATTTACACTCTGGATCCTTTCCCAGCTTCACTGACTTTTTCTGGACATGCTCCAGCACTGTCATTCTTGTGCTGAGGAGCCCAAAACTGAGCCCAGCACTCGAGGTGCAGCCTCACCAGTGCAGAGTGCAGGGGGACAATCACTGCCCTGGCCCTGCTGGCCACACTATGTCTGGTACACGCCAAAATGCCATTGTCCTTCTCGACCAGATAGTGTAACAGGTCCCTGGCCATTTCCTCCTGGATTGTGAGGGCTTCGTTCTGCTCCCCATCCTCATCTTCCGCCTTAGGGCCTGAGTACCCAGAGAACAACTCGTCTGTGGAAACCTACGCCAGTAGGGCGTTAAGTACCCCAGCCTTTTCCTCATCCCTTGTCACTTTGTTTCGCCCCGCATCCAGCGGGGGACAGGGAGCTCCCTTTGTTGCTGCTGTGGGTCGGTCTCCCCGGAGCGCTCCCGCTCCCGCTGGGATATTCCCGTTCGGCGGGAGCCGCCGGCCGCCGCTAGGTGGCGCTGTGTGCGCGGGCT
>VXBI01013939.1:1033594-1052641 GCA_013397375.1 Toxostoma redivivum | reverse complement strand
CTGCATCCATTGTATCCACTGCATCCATGGCATCCACTGCATCCATGGCATCCACTGCATCCACTGCATCCATGGCATCCACTGCATCCTCTGCATCCATTGTATCCACTGCATCCATGGCATCCACTGCATCCATTGTATCCACTGCATCCATTGTATCCACTGTATCCACTGCATCCATGGCATCCACTGTATCCACTGCATCCATGGCATCCACTGCATCCACGGCATCCACTGCATCCATTGTATCCACTTCATCTACTGCATCCACCGCATCCATTGTATCCACTGCATCCATCGTATCCATACTATCCACTGTATCCATCTCATCCATCATATCTAGCGCATCCGTCCATCTTATCCATTGTATCTACAGCATCCACTACATCCACTGTATCCACTGCATCGTATCCATTGCTTCCCTCCGCATCCACCACATCCATCATATCCACTGTGTCCATCCTATCCATCGTGTCCACCATATCCATTGTACCCATCGTATCCACCACATCCATCATATCTATCTCATCAATCGTATCCATTGTATCCATCACTTCCCACTGCATCCATCGTATCCACTGCATCCCTGAGCATCTACCGCTTCCACTGTATCCACCTCATCTATCATATCCATTGTATCCATCCTATCCACCGCATCCATGGTATCCATTGCTTCCATCACTTCCCTCCAAATCCATTGTATCCATCATATCCATCACTTCCCTCCACATCCACTACATCCACTGCATCCATCCTATCCACCGTATCCATCACATCCATCGTGTCCATTGCTTCCCTCCGCATCCACTGGATCCACTGTATTCACTTCATCCATTGTATCCATCACTTCCATTATTTCCCTCCGCACCCACCACATCCAGTGTGTCCACCGTATCCACCGCTTCTCTCCTCATCCACCACATCCACTGTATCCATCACTTCCCTCTGCATCCACCGCTTCCATTTCTTCCCTCCACAACCACTGCATCTGCCATATCCATCGCTTCCCACTGCATCCACTGTATCCATCGCTTCCATCTGTTCCACTGCATCCATCATTTCCCTCTGTCTTCACCACCTTCCACCACATCCATCACCTCCATCACCTCCACTGTCCCCTGCTGCCCTAGAACAGTGAGATTGAGCTGCAAGGATCCCGCTGGGCTTGGAACAAAATTCACCTCATCTTTGGGGCAGTTTTCCCCAAAGTGGTGGCAGCAGCAGTGTGGAGGGGAGGCACATGCTGCTGGATGAAGGTGACAGGATGCCAGCCTTGTGTGGCACATCCCGGGGCTGTTTTCCATACTCGTGTGCTGTTTCCTCAGCTCTTGGCCACCCACACCTTGGCCAAGATGCAGTGTGTATCTCCAAGGTGTTTCCCAGAAGGGAGTGCAGAACAGAGCTCGATTTGAGGCCAATTTGAACTTTTGTAGTACTTCACCCAGCACAACCCCCACCAGCTCCTTTTGGAAAAGCTCTGTCTTTTCCAGCACTATGCTGGTTTCCTGTAATCAAACCCCAAGGGACCCAGATTTTTCCCTGATTAAAGATGGACTGAAGATACAAGGCTGGGTGAAAAACTGAATGTGTTTCATCATTATTTTAGTGCATCTTACTGTTACCAAAGCTGCTGTATCTTTCTGCCAAATGTGTTATGGCAAATGGAATTTCTAAAGGGCACTTCTTAAAAGAAAACAAAAAAAATTAAAAGGTTGGCACTTGGTCTGTGTGAGTGTTGTAAATCTGTCTAAACTTTAGGATCTCCTCTGTGTACACGGCCTTGCAGCCCCTGGAGGGGAAGGCAATACTCAGCCTGCTGATGGTGTTCAGCCTCACCTTTCCTCCTCCCTCACAGTGCTCATCCCAACCTCCCCCTGAAGGCCTTACCCTCAGCTACTATAAAGTAATGGTGAGCAAAAGCCTATTAGGAAGAGCAGGGTTTTGAGTATTCCTATGTCATCCTGGAAAAAATATTTGATTTCAAAGCCTGAAACTGGTTTTGCAGGTTAGTGCACTTCTTTGTTTTTCCCCTTTGAGTCCCTCTTTTCTTAGCTGAAATAATCACAGTTTTAATGTAAAATATAAGTATAATAACATAGCATTTGCTAAAACAATAAAAGAATCTAGCCATGAAGGCTTTGCTCTCTCAATTGGTAATTAACTGAAGTGGATTATGCCATTTTGCAATGACTGCAGCTTTCACCAGTGCTGCTCCAGTGGAGTGGCTCAGCCCTCTGTCTGGCCTGTCTGGATGTTCTTTCTGTCAAAAATTTTATATATTTGGGAACACAACTGGGAAATTACTGAGGAAAATATTGCTTTCATACTGGTTGTTTTTACTCTTAGTGTTGGCACATTTTGTCTCTCCAAATCTAAGTGATTAAATGAGGAGGCTTTAGACCCTGGAGATGACAAGTAAATTCACTTGATTTGCCAAACTGGAAATTAAGTGTCTTGTGATGAGGGAGTGGTGATGATGTTTTTCTGCTTCTGTTACCTTGTTCTTCCTCTCTGCATCCATCCTAACTTGCCCACTCTCCTATGTGGCAGAGCTGCTTCAGTCCCTTGATGGATGACCCTAAATTTCAACATATGACTGCAGGAGCACTGTGTACGTGTTTGTATACCTAGCCCCAGACCTCAGCCAGCCTGGAGGTCACCAGGTGATTTTAAGACTTGCTCCTGCCTAAAGAGGCAAGGTTTGAAATTGCTTCTCTTTTCACTCCATTGTCCTGAGCGTCTGCAGTGTAAAGTCCAGAGAAGGGGAAACATCAGCTGGTTTCCCCCAAATGGCCAAACAGAGATGTTCACCCAGTGTCACTGCTGATGAAAGGCAGAGCTGAGCTGTCCTGCAATGTCAAGGTCCTTTGGTACCAGCTCCCCTTCAGCCACACACCCTTATGCTCTGTTTGCTCCCCTGTGGTGGGAATGAGGCAGGAGTCCCCTCCAGGCACGGTGCTTGCCCGTCAGAAACCCCAGAGGAGGAGGCAAAAGGACAGGAAATGGTCACCCGGTGTTGGCCTGCCCTCTTTCCAAAGAAATGGAGCTTGACTTCCAGCTGACCTTCAGGCTTTTACAAGCTGAAAGAGAGAGAGTTACAGAATTGTTAACAGCTATTTTATTGCACTTACAGATTGTGTGAGTTGCATTTTATTGGAACGCAGCACTTGGCAGGTTCTGAGTTTGGCTGCAAGGGGAAGTTGGAGGGCTGTGGTTACTCCAACATGTTAACCCCCTGCTTCCAGCATCTCCTGCTGTGCTAAGCTAAGATAAATGCTTGGGTACAGCTGCAACCTGTTTCTTTACAGAGGTGCCATGCCAAGAACCTGTGAGGTGAAGCTGATAGTTTCTGACCATGAGAGAATGTACTAGGGGGTTGAGGGTATCTAGAGACAGAGGAATAGTTTTTGATCAAAGTTCCATTTACTAAGGCTATGGCTTGACAGAAACATTCTGTGCATTGAGAACTTGAATTCTTAGGTGCTTAGAACCTAGAACTTGGAAGTAGAGTGTGGCAGTGCTCAGCCTCTGCTGGAAAGGCCCTGGCTTCTGCTGGCACTTGCTGGAGGTGCATTCCCAGTTCAAAGCTAGTGAGAGAGGGGGACTGCAGACTGTGACTCCCAGAGACATTTTTACAAGGTGCTTCTATTCATGGAAGAGAGCAGTTATGTGGGGATTCCTTGTTTCTTGAAAGAAGGTTAATATGTGCTTTTGATAGTGTTTTGATTACTATCCATACTGGGTACAAAGCAAGAAAGTCCCCTTGGACCTTGCCAGTCAGCTTCGTTTTCCTGGATGCATCTTCTCTTTTAGCACAGCTGGTTGCTCCATGACACCAGCTGCCCTCTGCATTTCTGCCTAAGTGTCCCTTACTTCTTGTAGGGTTGCACAAGTTAATTTTATTTCTGGCTTTTGCAATCTGGGAGGCAGAAAATTTGGACAAGACTGGGAATGCTGTGACTGCCGTTCTCTGCTCTCTGCCCTGAATTGTCATCTTTGTGTCTTCACAAAGGAAGAGGCCCTGGCAGCTCCCACAAGATGTGGGATTTTCTAGTCTGTTATGCTCATCCTGGGGTATACTGGAGACAAAACAAATTCTGTTGACCAGCCCAGCTTGGCAGCATAAGCAGAATGTTGCAATGAGATAATTAAGAATCTAACTGACTGATTTTAATGTGAGAACTGAGACTTGGCTCCTGTATATTTGACTTCCCAAATATGCTTGGACACAGGCTAGTTTCTCAGCCAAAATACCTCCTCTGTACCACAGACCCATATCTTGGATTAAGAATACATTTCCCTGTGAGTGACCTGGGTGGAGATCCTGTTCCTCACTTGCTCTTTCATGGGTCAAATGTAGCCCTGCAGCTGAAAGAGTCACAATGTCTTCTGTGGGTTTGAGTTGTGCCAGCAGTTGATCAGGGCTCAGGCTGAGTGAAAACTCGCCTAGATTTGGGAAAAGTTATGGGAATGGCCCTCGTAATTTTAATTGAGAATAGGAAATAGCTGCTTCTGGGTCCCAAAAAGGATTTGGAGCATTTCAGAAACTAGGAAGTAACCCTCACACTGCACAGCCAGTATGCTTTAAAACAAGATGCAATGGCAGCCACTAAAAGTACTGAGAAAAGAAAGAGGAAACTGGGTATCTTAGCTTGATTATTAATCAGTTTGAACCTCTATAACAATTTAGTATATTAGGTGAATTAGCTTGTTTAAATTGTCTCTAGCATTTGCATGCATCTAAGTAATGAATTTTGGGATAGATTTTCTAACCTAGGCATGATTATCCTCCATGCCTACTCTGCTTTATCAACGTTACCCATCAGTGACAACTCTACAAGTTTGCTTCCCTTTCCTATCACACCCTCACTCCCCAGCAGTCCCTGCTCTGAGAGCTCAGCCTTTCCCAGGTCCTGTAGTTGAGGTACCATGGTGCAGATGCCCACTGCAAAGTGTTACTTAAAAAAAATTCCAAAACAAACAAAAAATCCAAACCCCTATGTGTTTCTACAGATGTCAAAAAATATGTAGGCTTGCAGAAATCTTTTGACTTAAATACACAGGAACACTTCTTTCAACATTGAGAGAAGACACAAACTTGGTTATTTTTTCCAGATTCTTTGGAAAATAATTTAAGACATCAGCTGATAAACAGTTTGGAAATGGCCCTGTTTTGGTAGCCACCTGTCTGCATTTGGGTTAGGGAGGTTTAACCTTAACCCAGATCTTAACCCGGTCCTTCTGAGACTGGAGAAACTTGGTGGCCTATGGTAGGTTAAAGCATAACCTGTCTGTAGAATATACTGTAAAAATGTAGGGGGACATAGTTACCATCTCTTTGGTAATGTTCAACACAGAAAAAGCAAACCTCATTATGTTTTCAGAGATATTGAAGAGAAATGGTGAGAAAAATAGGTAAAATAACACAGCTGGAAACTTTTAGCTGACTCTTTTTGAATATTAGAGGTTTTTAACACCTAACACACATACTAACCACTAACAAAGCCAATGGTACCTATGCACACTGAGGAAAAAACAGCTCTCTCAAATGCTGGGCTTCTCTTACATAATACAGGTGCCTACTTAAAGGAGACACCAGCTCACCTTGGCTCTCATTCTGACAAGGTAATCTTGTACTGAAAAGAGCTGATGTCTAGAATTGGTGCAGCCAGCCCCATTTCTACTGTTGCGAGACAAGCTGCACAGGCAGCCAGAAGCAATACCCTTGTTCAGAAGCTAATGAAGGAGATTTGTTGTGGCTCTAATGCTGCTCCTACTCCTCAGCTGCTTTAAGAGACTTTCTCATTTAGTCTTTTCAGATTATGAGAAAACTGGTTCTGACTGAGATGAATTTATGGGGAATCCCAGCACAGCCACATGATCCCTCCAGCCAGAGCCATCTGCTGCAGCTTCCCCAGTTGCATCAGTTTAATGAGAAGGAGTATCTCTGCCCTCTTTTTGCAACCTAATAAGAGAGCAGGAGGCAGCTGGGCTGGGAGACAGCCTGTGAACCCTCAGCTCCAGCATCTGTGAGTGAATAGGGGTAACAAAAGAGAATTTCACATGGCTAACAGGTGGGCTGGGATACAGCCTGAGAGGCAGGAATGGTGGAACCCAGTGCTGCTGGAGCCCAGACCTACCTGGGCCTGACTCTCAGAGGGCCAGGCTCACATAGCCACCACAAACACATTGTTTTTCAGCCTGGATCCTGGGCTGGGTTGCCAAGGACTGAACTCCACATTTTTCTCCTGGTGAGGAGGCCAACATCCCCCCGTGAGGAGAATAGTTCTGGGGAAACTTCTGTGGAAGCAAACTGCAAGAGCTGGGTAAGGAAAAGTCAGGTAAAGAAAGGATCATAATTTCTGGGCCAGATAGAGTGGATGCTGAAAATGCAAAAGCTGGGAAGCTAAGGGTTTGCAGCAGCATTGCTAATGAGAGAGGGAATGCTGATCTCTGAAGAGAAGTCAGAACCTGTTCCTTAGCAGGAAAGATTGACTGGATCCTTGCCCAAACACCAAGTGAGGGCTGAACACCATCAGTGCAGAAGGAAACACCACACACCTCAGTTTGATCTGTGGCTGCTGCACAGAGAGGAGGTAAAGGCTTTCACAGGAGTTACTGGCTCTGTCAGTGAGGATGACAGGGAAAGGAGCACTATGGCTGCACATGTTCCTGCAGGCTGCTGTAGTAGGAAAATCAGGTGGATCAGGCTGCCTTTCAGCATCCAGCAATGTCATCCAAAGCACAGAGCGTGGCAGGCAGTCATGGAGGGCTATAATCACCTGCACATCTGCTGGGAAATGATGAGTGGGATGTAGACTGGCGAGAAATTCCAGCACTTGTTGCCATAATGTGTTTCATAAATATATGTGCCTATCCCTACCTATATAAATGAGATGGGAAAATTTTTTTTCACCTTCCTTCTATATATAAAAAGTAATTTTAAAAGGTAAATTTTAAGTCTAACCAGTAAAACTATTGACTATGAAGGCTGACTATGAAGATAAAAGGTAATGCATTTACTCTTCAGGAATACAAAGTGAGAGAAGAGCAAACTATAGACAAAAATCTGGAGTAAAATCAGAATTACTAGGTAATTTCAGGGAGGAAGCCTGAAGGAAAAGGGCGTTAAGCAGAACTGGCAATTCCTTTAAATAATAAGTAAAATATGAGCCCCAAGAATGCCAAAAGAAGTTGTTCCAGCAGGGACCAAGGAAAGAAAAAGCAGTAAGAGGTGATATTGGCTACAGTGTGATCTCTTCTTTCACAAGGTAGGAGTGTACAGAAAGCGAAAAGCATTGGATAAAACTCCCTGGTGAAAGGAACAATTGTGCACAGAAGAGAGCCCACAGCAGGAACACAGCTGGGGAGCAGCTCTTTGGAAGGTGTCTGAGAATCCATCTGTCTCACAAGCTGAACGTGGTACTGGCAGTGTATCTGTCAGACACACCGTGGCTGATGCCAGCTTTCCCAAACTCTCTTCCTAGCCAGCAGTTACCTCCTACATTGAAATTTGGACTGCCTTAGCTAGACAACTCTTCAGGGATATCCTCTGCAGTGGCTTTAAAATTTGCAACAGGGAGATTAACTTCTTCCTTTTGGAAATCAGTTCAGGATATGTCTCAGTGTGTTGCTGTTGCAGAAAAGCAGCAAATTCAGAGTTGTTTGCTATGTTCCAATGCAAAATCAGGCAAGGAGGGTCTGAGGTGTTGGTGGAGTCTGTATTTGTAGACTGCACTTTGGAAAGAATCTGGACAAGAACAAGGACAATGATCTCCAAAATATGGTGTGACAGAGAGGGCTGGAAGAACAGGGGTAGCTTAACCTGGGGCAGCCTAAGGGAGAAAGAGGGGAACATGCAATATGCAAATCTTCAAATATATAGAGGGTTATTTCAAGAAGCACAAGTTTTTCTGTGTCCTTGACAGGTAGGACAAGGAATATACAGCTCTGACTGCACTATGTTGTTGGGGTTTTTTTTAGATAACTGTTGCTTTTATTTTTCTTCGGTTCTGAGGTGATTATGTATGCCATGATACTTTATGGCTGCCTGCAGCTATTTCCTTGTCATTTCTGGATGATTGTAGATAGATTTTCAACATCTGTAGAACTGATGACTTCAATTTTGGATGCTGAACAAGTCTCACACGTTATTTCATGTACTTGAGCAAGAGTCTAGTGTGAGGTAGGGCAGCATTTTGAATCATTTCTGCAGATTGATTGAGAAATATGGTTAATTTCTGTTCCTTTCATCTATTCTTAAAAGATCAGACAGGATGGTCTCTGATTTCTGCAGGGATATGCTTAGTATTTTCTAAAGATTTTCTGTAAGGGCACTGTTCAAGGGAAAGTCAGATGAAGAGAAGATCTTTTGTATGGAGATCAACTGGACCCCTGCAGTGGAGCACTGTCCACAGTACACTGCCTTCTGTGAAGGAAAACCATCTGTTGAAATAAGTGTGATGTTTTCCAGTGGGGATACTTGAATGGATGTTTGCAGCTGGGTGTGCAAATTCACCAGCTCATTCTGGCTGTAGGTGCTGCCTGGCTCTTACTGACAACTTGCTCTGCTTCCTGTGTCCACCACATTCCAACCTGGTTTGTAATCATCACCCTATGGTAATATTTGTGTGTTTCTGTGGCAAATAGGAGCTTAGCACCATTAAATTCCCCTGAAGGATCCCACTCTTAATCATTGAGTTTGAAGGAAATAAGAAGCTCATGAATGAGTTATTGTGCTTTCTGAATCAGCTGTGGGATTATTTTTGGTAGTGGTACAGTGAAGTTTAATATTGTGATAAGAGCCATGGGGGCTGGTGACAGAATTACATATTTCCCAATTTATAGAGAATCAATTAACTTTATTTCTCTTGCTTCAGAATTGGCATGTGCATTTTTATTTAGGATCATCACCTGTATCACAGTTGAGAAAATGCAGGTCTTTTAATCAAATATCATGAGAATTAATAATTTTTGTGCCTGTTTTTAATACTGGCTTTAGGAACCTTCTAGAAGAAACATGCATTATAAGCTGAAGATATCTCCTGACACACTATTTGCCAGTCTCTGCTGGTTGATGATGGTAAGTCATTGCATACCACAACATTTTTAAGCCATCTGTGTGAGGGAGTCTGAGGCAGCTGTGTAGTCTTAAGGATTAAGGTAGGACTCTGGCTCAGTTTCCATCTTCAGTTTTCTGACAACCTCTTCTTTCAACACAAATGAAGTAAAACTCTGACACAAATGTAGTGAGAAGGACTGCTGCAGATATGCCAGCAAAGAGGGAAGGAGCATGCCTTCTCAAAAAGCCACGTCATTTGTGCTTTCCTAATTATGTCACTGAAATCAGAAAGGAAAAACTCAGTCAGTCACAGTGAGATATTCCTCACCCAAATGTTCCTGCAGGACTGTCAGGGATGGAGTAGGCCATGGGGAGACTTGTTTTCTGGGCACAGTGAAAAATTCTGAGCTTGGCATGCTGGAAATAATGATGTATTTATGGAGCATGGTACTAGATTTTGGAATGAAAGTATGAGCACTGTTGCAGATTTGCCAAGATGGATTTAGAGGGGCCCTCTCAGCTGAGAGAGGGATCCTTGCAGCACTGTCCTACACAGTGTCCCTGAATGCTTCTGTCTTCCTGCCAAGGATCTGCTCCTCAAATTTTAGGTGCATCTCATCCTCATGCTCTCCCTGGACTTACTCCTTGTTCCCAGCTCTTCCAAGCACCTCCTCAGTGCCAGCTGTGCTCCTAGGTTTATCAAGTTGCAAACCAGTAGAGGGGACAGTGAGGACAATTTTTCACACGTCAGTGTTTGGCAGTGCCAGTGCCTGTCAGTCACCATGTCCTTAGCCTTCATTACCACATCTCTTTTTCCTGGCACATCATCCCTTGTTCCCTCAGCAGAGTGCCAGGACCAGCTTTTCTCACTGCGGGGTTTGTGCTCAGATCCGCTCACTGCTTTTCACTCAGGTGGCTCATTCCTCATCCTTCTTCCCTGCTAGATTTTTGGGCTCCTCTCCATTTTGGCCACTTTTCACTCCACTTTGTTCAACAGCTCAGTTCTTCTCGCTGTTGCTACTTTCTAGCTTCACGTGTAAACACAGCAAAAAAAAAAAAAAAAAAAAGTGTGAGCGACAGGGGTAAAGGGAAGTTCAGTTTTTTGGGGAGAGGCTTGAAGAGCATGGCAGTAGGGATGATCTTGAGCACCTTTGGTTCTCAGCAGCCCAACAAAGCTGGTGGGTAGTTATTCTCAACTCCTCTCCATTTGGACAGGCAGAGCTGCCAGTGGACAGGCAGAGAAACCCTGTGCCAGCCTCCTCAGAGCTGAATCAAGTGTTACCTCCTGCTACTGGAAATAGACGTGTTTCGGTTGGCACTTGTGTCATGAATTAGCCAATGTTGTTTTAATCTGGGGGTTTTGGGAAAGGCAAAGAGATTTGGTTAAATGAAATGGTCCTGGCTGGACATAGCAGAGGGGCAGAGTTGTTGCCAGTGTCCTCCTCTGACAGCCCTGCTCTGAAAACAGCATCCCACAGGGTCCTCCTTCCTTTGGCACAGAGCTTGAATCCAGCTTTATCTATGGAATGCAATTCAGATGAATATTACTTGTATTTATTTAGAAATGCATGTATTGGTTAACAACAGGGATACTAATTAATGCAGATGGTTGTGCCTGATTTCTATCATGCTAATAGCCATTCAGTTGCTAAGTGTTCAGCAGCAGTTTCCCTTAATTGGTCTCCTAATATCAGCCCTTATGTTACTCCCATGGATGGAACAAGATGAGTTTAAAATCTGCCCTTAGGAGGGAAAAGGACATTCTGTGCTTTATCAACCTTCCGGCCAGGCTCTCCATGGGAACCTAAAGAGACACATTTAATATGAGTCTGAATGTGTCTTTAGAGAGATTGATAGAATTTTGTTTCATTAGGACTCAATAGTGAAGATGAAAGTGAAAACTAGGTTATTATTGAATTGATAAAAAAGGAGGTGGTCATAGATGGGCTGCTGGGAGAGGGGTGTATGCCAGACAGGGCTGCAGCTGCCACAGGAAGACCTCGGACTAATATCCTACTCTGCTACATAATGCTCTTTGTTACAAAAGGTGCTTTGAGAATAATCAGCGCTGCTGTCTCTCTCTGAGGCTTCTTTATTTTGTTTTAGTCCTGTGTAACTTTAATGTCTTGCACTCGTGGTTATGAAAACATAGGAGCCACACTTCCCCCTTCCAGGACTCTCAGCTCTCTGAACTGAGCCCCCTTGCCCTCTGAGGAATGGACTGGAAAGAATCTGAATTTGTGTTGCACTTGGTATCACTTTCTGCCAACGCTGCTCTCTCCACCCATCCTTTCCTCTGCCTGATCTGCCTTTGATCTCACAGAGCTCGTACAGATGAACCCTTGTGGCTTCTTGAGGTGTTGCTGACAACAAGCTGCTTATCCTCCTCCTGTGCCTGAGATTATCCTCTGAGTCAGAGGGTGCTCAAACCTGTTCTTTGGGTACTCCAGTGCCAGGCTGCAGGTGACAGGGATGGGTGACCCCACCTGCAGTCCCTGTCAAGAGGGTGAGAGTCCCTCAAGGAGGGCTAGCAGAAAGCTGAGGGTATCACTACCTTCACCCTCCCTGGATAAACCCACCAGAGGTGGTGGGCTTGGGTCTTCAAATGCTGCCCTGCCTGGCATCACAGATATTGAATGGCTTCAGGTTCTCACATATTTGCCAAAGCTCACTGCAGCTCCCCTTGCCCCGATATTTGTCCTTTTTACAATTATTCTGACTCAGAGTTATCAGAATTACAAGCTGTCTCTGATGTACTGATCCTGCCCTAGAGCCAGCTTTGGGGCACACCATCACTGCTGCTAGAATTTAAGTGGGTCCACAGTCTTTATTGACTTAGCTCTTCATGTCTCCTCTCATAAATACTGTTTTCCCTTCTCCTTTTCATGGTAAAGTGAGAATTAAGGTTTTATTCTTATTGCACATCTGTGCTTAAATGTCCTGCTGCCTTATATTTCAAACAGCAGCCTTGTGGGGCTGAACTATTAAAATCTTATTGAGATACATCTCCATCTACTTGAAACTGCTGGTCCTTGCTCTGAGATCTAGCTCTGCCTTCAGTTTTTTCTACTGTATTTGCAAATGTCTGTCAGAACTGGAGCTTGGTGTAATCTGTCAGAGTGCTGCCTATTTAAGTAGCTCAGACTCCAGTCCGTTACAATGTGTATAGGCTTTCCTGACTTGCATTGACTACCTTGTCTCTGGCATTTGGCTCTGAATTATGCGACTCAGAAAATAGAGCTTGAGCAATAAATATTGACTAATATGAAGTAATGTATCTCTGGAGAGTTTCTTTATCTGCATCAAAAGCTTTTAGAGCTGCTGTTGTGAAGGGGCTGCTGACAATAGATTTGCAAGAGTGTAGAACAGTCTCACAAAGCCTTTGGGCCCTGGAGAGCACACAGGGTTTGACTGCTGGGCGTAAGTCTTCCAAGGGTTAGGATAAGTCCTCCAAGGAACTGGAGTTTGTGCTAAGACTCACGGACAGTCTGTCTTGCATGTGCAAATATTGTCTAAGAAATAGTCTCAGGCTTTTAAGTTCTTATTCAAAAGAGGCTCTGGTTTCACTGGCAAACATGACTATTTGGCTACGTGTCCTATATCCAAACTATAGCTTTCTGTAAGAAATGTTACTTGAACTGTATATTCTGTCCTGCTACAGTGATGCTCGATTTCCAGGGTTTTTTGGCCATGTGCAGTGTCAGCTCTCCTCCCCCATGCACACATTATGCCATGACAGGATGTAACTAATGATTTCTCATGCTTGGGATCTACAGCAAATTCCTAATATTTGCAATACCTTATCTCTAGACACCTGATAACTCAGATCTGATAGGTGGTGCTTGACTTTTTAGGTACCGTTTATAAATTCTGACATGTAACACCTTTACATGGATGTTTCAGAAGGTGACGGCTGAATACTGGATGTTAACTCCTGTGTGTAGGATGTGGCTGAGGGTAGATGCTGATGTGAGCCCGGTGTACTCGCACTGCTCTTACTCTTCTGTACCCTTCTTACTCTTCTAATGGGGTTACTCATCTCTAACCCTGCAGGCAGCCGCATCCTCCCGTACTTGCACCCGGCGCTCTTCCGAGCAGGGGCAGGTTCCTCTCTGCGGGGAGGCCCCGGCTGTCCCTGCTAGGGCTGGATCTGCCGGCAGAGGGCAAGAGGTGCCCGCGCTGAGCCGCGGCCGGCCCGGGGAGCGCAGCCCGGGAAGAGCGGCCCGGAGCGCCGCCCGCCCGCAGCGCGCCCCGCCGGGCTCCGGCCGCCTCTGCGGCTCTCACCCGTGCCGGCCCGGCTGTCCTAATCTCAGGGAGGGTTCAATAATCCTGACCCGGTGTTGGTGGCTCCCTGACCCGCCGGCGGCCGAGGCTACGGGGGGCTCTGTGCCCAAGGTATCCAAGGCGAAGGCGCAGCTGAGCGTGTCCGGTGCAGACCCCTCGCCTCAAGGCGGTGCGAGTTCTGCTCCGAGATCAGCGAACGTGCCGGCCGGGCACGGGGATAGAGACATCGAACCACCTGCACCGTGCCCCGGCAGAGCCTCAGGGAGAGCCGCAGGGCAGGTGGAGCTCCTCTCCAGCATCCCCTCCCTCCTGCCAGGGAGTCGCACCCCACAGAAGAGGCTGCAGTGGCACAGAGGGTGTCTGCAGGGAAGGGCTGAAGGTTAAGGGGCTGGGGCTGAGCCTGTCCTGACTCGGGACAGGACGGCGTTTGGCGCTGGCCGAGGGATCTGGGGCTCAGTGCATGACTTTCAGCGCACAGTGACAATGATCACCCCGAGAATTTGACAGACACGGGAGTCTCCTCGGGAAAGGGAAAGGACCACCTAGGACCCTGGCAGCAGCCAAATCCAGAATGACTGTCCCAAATGCAGCAGCACAGGAGACAGGGCTGTCCGGGAGGAGCCGGGCGGGCGGCGGCTGCGGGAGCCGGGTTGTGCCGCCGGGGCCGGCCGCGCTCGGCCCGTCTCCTTCATGTGTGTCTCACTTTGTATTGAATGATGTTAAGCAGAGCTGGGGCTGGCGCCTCGGCCTCATTACCTTCAATTACAATAATTGTTGCCTCTCTCCAGTGTTTTGCATTTCTCCCTGGGGGAAATCTCTCTGCTGCTTCTTTTCCAGTCTTGCTGCGTCTGTCTCCTATCGATTGGATCTCTCTGGCCCCTATTCTAGGACCGATGCCTCCAGGAGGATAAATGCAAATCGCCCTATTGATCGGGAGGAATAGGAGTGCAGCTCGTTTGGGGGAGGGAGGATTAGTTTTAAATGAAAAAAAAAAAAAAGTAAAGTGATGAGCATGGCAGGAAATGCTTCACTTTCTGGGCCTCTTAAGTAGTGTCTCTTTATCAAGTCCTGTGTCTGAGGGGGATGCAGATTGGTGTCATCTGGATAACATACCACGTGCATGGAGAGGTGAATCCTGTGACATAGACACTAGTCTGGTTTCCCACTTATTTTAGGTGAACATGTATCACTGATTATCTCTGGAACGCAGCTCCCCTCCTTCAGTTTGAAGGTAACTGGGTTTCACTGGGGACAGGCTAATTGCTGCTGAAAATGAGCCGAGACTAATGTGCAGGCCTCTACCCAACTCCTTGAACTGCCCCAGTTAAAGGGGTAAAGCTCCTTGGGAGTTATTAACCTTGAGGAAACCTGCTCAGCAGCCTGTCTATCACGGGGGAGCGGCTGGAGGAGCCAGCCTTTGGGCTCTGCATAGCCTTAGATCCTGAAATGGCTACTTGCTTCAGTAAATCCATGGCCAGACCCAGAAGTGGGAAGCCAAAAGAATTGCGCAGTCACATTATGTTTCCTGCTGCCTGGGTTTTATGCCAAGCTAAAGTAGCTTAAACCTTAGTTATTTTTTTAAAGGCAATAATCAGCATAAATAAATGTAATTCAGTAGAATTAGCTTGTGTGTATCATATTCCAAATGCTAGCAAAGTAACTCGAAAAACAATGGTTGTTTTTTGGCTAGTGTTAAGCAGTTAACAAAAAAAATCCCTGAACTACTCTGATTAATGTTTCTCCAAAGATGCTTTAAACAGTCCCAATGCTTTTAGCTTCACATCATTTCCAAATGAGAAATTCCTGGATGAATCATAATTGCAAGGTGCAAATAGGAATGGATATGGTGTGCAAATGTTGCTTTTGACACCAATTTGAAATTACTCCAAAGCAGCAATACTAACCTTTCCTTGCTAGTGCAATGAGCATCTGATGTGACTGACAGTACTGACAAATGCTGGTGTGTGCATGCAGACGCAGCAGTAGGCAAATCCTCATCTCCCTGAGGAATGTAGGTCTCCCCAGGACAGGGCTGCAGTGATGCCTTGACTAGAGAGGTGATTGTAGAAAAGATTTCCAAATTGCAGCTCTAATCAATTTTTATTTTTGCCTATTTTTTTTTCTGGGGAGGCGGAGATGTGGTCGTTGTTGAAAGGTTCAAACAAGTGAATCATACTGTGAAAACACAGGGGTTTTGCAAGAAATCGACAGAAGGGTTACATCCAATCATCTGGGGGAAATGCTGGTGAGTTTCCAGCATGCCGTGTAAGTTTATAGAGGGGTGAGGAATTCATAGTAGTGTTCAAGCTGCCAGATGAAAGAATTATTTTTGATTCCAAACTTTTTCTAGGGGCACCTGCAGGCTGAAATTGTAACTTTGTTTTGCAGACTTTGTTATGTGCTGTGGTGGCACATAAACAGGCAGTAGCAGCAATGCCAATTCATGTGAAAAAGAGAAAGATAATTTTGTATGAAATAAGCAAAACAATGGAAGGAATTTGAATTTTCTGAAGCTGGGTTCCCATAGCCAGAGAAGAACTTTTCTCTTGTTCAAAGTTCTGTACTTAGAAAATGCTGCCAGGTTGCCCTCTGTCTTGGCTTGTTTTATTTTCCTCCTTGATGCAGAAAAGGCTTAAACCCCTCATGGCAACCATCCTCTCATGCCTGTGCTGGAACTCTCAAGACCATGGAGATTCTGGAGGAGGTGATGGATGTGATTTGGCACTTCACTGGAGGGATTTCATCCTGACATTTGGAAGGAGACTTTTGCACGGCTGCACCGCTCACACTCTCCTGGTGGAAAATCTTCTGGAATGTGATTGTAGAGGAGAGCAGGTACTGTCCTGACCTGTTGCTTGCCTGATAGGAAAAATCCTGGTCTAGAATAGTTCAGGGCACTGGGTGCTCATCTGAATTGGTCTTTTAGAAGGACTTGTAAGTTCTAAAGTCCTCCTGTGAGAAACTTGGCACTGCAACTAGTGACTTGTGAAACGAAGAAAAAGAATCAAACCAGCTTTTGTGTGGCCTGCAAAGACTCATTGGATGGATCTCTTGTTTTAGCTGGCAATTTCTTCTTCTTAGAGACAAAATTTTACATCTGTGACAGAGCTTTGAGCTGATGCAGAGAATGTGCTCCTGTGAGATGCTGCCCAAAGCAGTCCCTTTCTGTGAGGTGCCCAGAGGCTGATTTTGCAACCAGGTCCTTCTGTTCATGTTGGCTTCAAAGGCCTTCACCGTATCTGGTGGGAGGGAGCAGCCCTGTGCTCTGCAGGCTCTGACTACAGGCTCTGTAGTCCGTTCAAGTGGAGGCTCTCCCATGGCTGCTGTAGACATGTAATGCTGCTTCAGGCTCCTGACGCTTTCCTTGATGGTTCCTTGTAGTCATTATCCCACATTCCTTCTGGTTGCAGAACATGCTGTTATTATTGCTTTTTGCTGGGTCTGTCTCCTGTCCCTTTTTTACAGGCCAATCTGGCCCTGTTAGCTCTTGTCTCTAAAACAAAAGCAAATTAGCACTGCAGAAGCTGAATTATCTTGTTTATGTTATAGTCTGTCAGAGGACCCCACACAATCCTTGCAAGTCTCTCTGAGCAGTGCACCAGAGAGTGAAGAGACATAGTAAGTCAGTAAAACCCTCCTGACACTCTGACTCAACCCACAGGTTTCCAAAAGGTTCTTTAGTTGCTTTGGGGAAACTAAGGCTGGGCAATGATCCCTGCTGTCCCTCCCTCAGTTTTGGTATTTCATGCATGCTTGTAGCATACAGATTTAGAAAATTTTTTACAGTAAATTGTACCTCACAATTCAAACTTGACAGATGTCAATGAAATTTGCTGTACAAAACTGATCCCAAGCACATTGCCCTCTGGTTAGTCTGTCTGTGCTCCCTTGGCCAGGATGTTTATAATACTCAGGGAGTCTCTCATGTTACTTTGTGCAGAAATGTGGCTCCATGAATAAAAGCCATTTCCAGTCTGTCGGTACTGCATGTAACAAATGAGATCTGTTAAATGCGCTTGTCACCGTTGATAGGAGCAGGAGAAGCAGAATTGCACATGTTGCTATAATGATTCTAAGTTATAATGAATGATATTTCATATGTTTGCAAATGAGCGTCTGATAGCCGGTGCCAGACTGGGAGATAGGGCTTGGCTGTTCTTGCTGGTTTTGTAATTTCTAAACAGAAACAGGAATTAGAAAATTACTTTGTGGTGGAGTGCAAATATGTCTAACATAAGTGTAAAGACTGCGGCGCAGCACACGTGTATCTATCTTATACATATGCAAATCACAAGACTCACAGTAAAACCATTATAACATGTGATGGCATCAGCACTAATTAGCCAGAGATCCAGTCTGTTCCTCTATGCCAAAGTAAACTGGAGTTATCTCAATCTCAGATTTCATATTTCCTCCTTTCTCTTTCAGGGAGGAATGCCTCTGACATGAGGTATTATGTCCCCTATTGAAAATGTCTTTAAAGACTCACAAAAAGTTTCAAATGAAAATTCTCAAGTAATTTTTTTATTATTATCTACACATCATCCAACAGCTTTAATAGTAGTAGTGGACCCAAATATGTAAAGCATTTTGCCCATAAATGGGAAACAGTCTGTGCTGTAGAAATCAAGGCTTATAAAACAACGAGCTAAGAAAGAAGAAAACTAGTACAAAGAAATTTTAATTAAGGGGCACATTTTTTTTCAGGACCAACACGTGAAGGAAAACTCTCCAAGCTAAAGAGTACCCACAGGAGCTGTATCAGAGCCTAGGCGTGGAACACCAGCTCATGCTTCCATCCCAACAACTGTTCTTGGAAAGGAAATACTGGAAGGAGGATAGTTACTGCAGGGTATATTCGCTTATGGTTCTGTACCATGGGTCTGCCCTGGATGTGACAGCCGCGGGTGAGACCCTGCGGGGCTGAGTGCGAGGTGCAGGAGACACCGGAGCGAGGCCGGGACACCGGCGTGGGGCCGGGGTGGACACTCCAGCTGCGCTCGGCTCCAGCCGACGGCTGTCGGCTCCGCGCTGCGCCAAGCCCAAGCGCAGGACATCCATAACCTTGGGAAAAAAGCCCGGCTGCACTGCAACTGCCGCTGTTCCCGCTCGGGCAACATCTCTGTACCCTTGTGTAGCCCTGCGGGTCGGGAGCGGACAGGCAGGGGCTGGGCTGGCGGCAGCGCTCGCTCTGCACCGGCGCTGCCTGTCACCGCCACCCGGGGCTAAGGGCTGCCCGTCCGTCCGTCCATCCATCCATCCATCCAGGCTCCGCCGAACTCGCAGTCAGAACATGATGTTTTTTAGTGGAACCCCGCGCTGCTGCCTCCGTAGGGAATTATCTCGGGGACCTGGCGGAGCCCGTTCCCCCGCGCCCGGAGAGCCCCGCACCGATGGCGGCGAGGGAGGGCGCTGGGTGCCGCCCGCGGCCGCTCTCCCGGCAGCGCTCCGGGGCTCCCGGCGCCCACCGCCCTACCGAGCGCGTCCCCGGCGCCGCCGCCCGGGGGCGCTGCGGGTGGAGCACGAGTCGCACCACGGGGCCGGGCGGGGGCGGAGCGGAACGGGTCCCCGCCCATCCCCGCAAGCGCAGCCAATGGGAAGGCGGGGGCGGGACGGAGGGCGGGGCGGCGCGGCCCAGTCCGCGCCCGGCGCCGGCCGTATTTACGGGGCGGGCGGGGGGGGCGCCGGGGGCGGGGAGCGGG
>VXBI01013939.1:1008164-1033461 GCA_013397375.1 Toxostoma redivivum | reverse complement strand
GCCGCCGCAGCTGTGGCCGCACCACGGCTCTGCCCGCAGGCGAGCGCCTCTTGGGCGCTCCGGCGGGGCACGGGCAGGCGGGCGACGGCGGCTCGGCCGTGCCTGCGCTGCGGGCTGTGGCGAGCGGCGCCGGGTAAATGGATCGCCATTCCAGCTACATCTTCATCTGGCTGCAACTGGAGCTGTGCGCCATGGCCGTCCTGCTCACCAAAGGTGAGGGGCCGCGGCGGAGCACCCGGAGGTGCCTGCGGGGACCGCGCCTGAGGGAGCGGGGTGCCCGGGACCGACCGCGAATGGAGCCGGGCCCGGCGCTGTCTCGGGACCCCGCGCCGAGCCTGTGCCTCCCGCCCCTCCGTCCCTCCCCGCCCACCTGGCCGCCGGTGCCGGGCAGTCATGGCCCAGCGGGCGTCCCGGCCCTTTCCCGGCTGGGGGGGGTCCGGGGGCCGCGGGCTGTGGGGGCTCTGGGGGGCTCTGGGAGCCGCGGTCTGGCCGCCCGGGGAGCGCCCTCCGGGGCAGAGGCGACCCGCTGGCTGCCGGTAATCGTCGTGCTCGGGGAGGACGGTAAAGGATAAGTTAGCGTGGTGGTGATGTGCGACGGTATTTATTTATTTTGGAAGGAAGGCTGTAATTAACCCTAAATAACAGCCTTGCAGCGTGCAGGGGGGAGCCTGCTGGCCCCATCAAAGCGGGCAGAACAGGGAGTGACTGAGTGATGTGAAGTCGCAGATACTGAAACTATGTGCCTGATAATGATATAATTAGGGGATCACAGACTTCTGGCTGCTGTTGACTTCAAAAGCTTTTAAGAGAAGCCTGCAGTCTCTCCTGTAGCCATCTTGACTAAAAGCAGACATTTTTCTTTAATAGCTACATACAGTAACAAGAAAGAGGAGGGAACAGAAGGGCATTGTTCCCTGTTTCAAAATACTAAATACCCTTTCTGGCCTTTTGCATAGCACAGGAAGAAACTTTATGAATTGACAGAAATACAGTAATACAAAGTCCATTCTGTTTCACTGAAAACGTGGCTTTAATTAAATCGCAGTTGAATTAACCTGATGACTAGCCTGTCAGATTTTGTTTGTAAGGTTGTCTTAGGGCAATAAAATGTAGACTTTTGAACGTGATTGTATAAGCAGTTAAAATGAAAGTATGTGTATTGTTTCACTTTATTCCCATACTGTGCTGAGACTCATGAAAGAACTGTCAGCTCTGGATGTTTGCATCTTACATTTAGCAGTGCAAAAATTATGAAAATATTTTTTTTCACAGGGGTAGGGGGGAGAACTCATGTAGAATGCTTAGAAAATGATTGAGTATTTTTTTCTGTAACGTGCTGGATGACAGTGAGCGTGAATTCATGAAAAATTAGGTTGCTTGGTCTGAAAGCCCAAGGGAATTGGACTGGAGACAGTGAGACACTCCATCATTTGGCTTCTATTTAGCAGAGTTATTAAAGAGCAGCGGGAACTTCAAGGCCTGGAGCCTGCAGTAGCATTTTGGGGAAAGTATTAAGGTAGCCCGACAAGGGGAAGCAAACTTACTTGGGATGATTTTTAACATCTTGCAGGACAGTTTTTTTAAGATGTAGGTGGTAGGTAACATCATAAGAAGTAGTGGCAGCAGGGAAACCTGTAGATTGATTTTTGAAGTGCAGACTGTAGGACGAAGACATCTGACTATTCAGTCAACTTTGAAAGCCTTGGTGCTACAATGGTGGCACGTACAGTAGGCACACAAGAAGCAGTTTTAAGTCCATTCTTCCAAGCATGTCTCCAAAATCTGGCTTCCTCTTAAACCTTGGCTGGATGGCACATTGAATTATGTTTGAGTTGCAACTTGCCTAGAAAGAGTAAGTTTTCACTGCAGCACAGGACATGTTTAATTCATACCAGAGCAGTTTGGAGAGCACAAAATGAAGAATTTTATGAAGGGAACTTTTTTATCACTTCCTTCAGAAATTTTTGAGGTTTTCTGAGATTTTTCATAGAGCTGGTAGAGGATATTCAATCTTAAGTGTTTCCTCCTTTCTACTGCATGTTGGATTGCATGTGAAACTGGAGAGAGGCAAGGGAGAGCCTTTAGCCTTGCAGTTTCACTCCATGAAAAGAACTTTAGATTTGAATTGAGTCATTGTCTCTGGTGAACAGAATAATTAATAACTGATTTTTTTTGTTTGTTTTATAATATAGATAAAAAAAGTATTTTTGCATGAATAACTAGTTAAAGATTTTCTCTTTCTGGAGAAATTACAAATAGTTGCTAGTTTCACACAGTAAAACCTTCCTGACTGAGAGACTTAGATGGTAATGGTTCTAGCTAATAGCTTTATAAGGTGTTAGTTAAGCCTTTTACATTTTGGCACAGTATTGAGAGGTAATAAACAATTCAGCAGTTCCGATTTTATTTTTCTTTCATTTGTCACATAAATTTTTAAACCTGGTATTTTTGTTGTGGGCTTATGCCCAGTTAAAAGAAATGTTCTATAAAAATAGAATGCTGTTCCTGGAGTAATGGTTAAAACATAGATGTGACTTTCTTCTAGGACCGAAAGTGTGTGTTGCTTTTAGAACTGGTATTTCACTTTAAACGTGGTTAAATGCAACTGCTGACAGCGAGTGGAAGTAGCTATAAAATGGTCTTGTTAGTTATTTACTTCGGGGAAAAAAAAGCCACTGTGACCTTCCTCCCCCAGTCCCTGTTTTAGTGAAATGCTCTTGCTTTAATTCAAAGGACTGTAGTACTAGCCATTAAAGCAAGTGCCCCAAGGCGTTTACAGGGATTAAGGTTACAAAGAGGTAGGCCTGTACAGTGATGGGAAGGAAACAGCCCCAGCTCTTGTGGATCTATAGCCTGGAGAAGTACCTCAAAAACAGCACCGAGTTTGGGTGGGTGATGCCATGTGGCTATTAAGGATATATGGTGAGGTGTCCTTAGAGGACCAATTCTTACCCTTCTTGCACGATTTATTTTTTTTTTAGGTGAAATCAGATGCTACTGTGATGCTGCACACTGTGTTGCAACCGGCTATATGTGCAAATCTGAGCTTAGTGCCTGCTTCTCCCGACTGCTTGATCCTCAGAATACACATTCCCCACTTACTCATGGCTGCTTGGACTCTATTGCAAGCACAGCTGAGATCTGCCAAGCCAAACAAGCACAAAACCACTCTGGCACCACCACTGTGTCCACGTTGGAATGCTGTCATGAAGATATGTGCAATTATAGAGGACTACATGATGTTTTGTCTCCTTCCAGAGATGTTTCAGGTAAGGCAATAAAGTTTCAGTGAAATCCTTCTTCTGGCCATCATGCCAGCAACAGTCAAAACCTCATGCATCTGCTGTTATTGATTTGGTTGATAATGTAAGTAGAGACACCAGAGGGAGAAGCAGGTGTCTGGATGCAGGGGAGCATCTCAGCCAATTAGCTTTTTTGTCTGCATTAATATTGGAAGTTTCTCTTGACATCTTGACGTGACTTCTAAGAATCAGTGGCAGTGGTGTTCCTAGTTAAACTGACTGTTGGGGTAAGAAATTCTGTGTTATAAGCAGACTTAGAAACTATATTTTTTTCTTTACGGGGGTATTTTCTGTAGATACTGTGCAGTGTAGCAGTTGCTCCTTAAACTTGTCAGTAGGGGATTTAAGGGAGGTGCTTACATGTAAATCAATGTATATATAAATCCTGAAATAATCTTCACGTCTTTCCCCTTTGCAGGACAAGGGAGCAGATATCAACATGACAGCAGCAGGAATCTCATCACTAAGGTGCAAGAATTGACTTCTTCGAAAGAGTTATGGTTCAGGGCAGCTGTAATTGCTGTTCCAATAGCTGGTGGGCTAATCTTGGTGCTCCTTATCATGCTGGCCTTGAGGATGCTCAGGAGTGAAAACAAGAGACTGCAAGATCAGCGGCAGCAAATGCTGTCTCGTTTGCACTACAGTTTTCATGGACATCATTCGAAAAAAGGGCAGGTGGCAAAATTGGACTTGGAATGCATGGTGCCTGTGACTGGTCACGAGAACTGCTGCATGACCTGTGACAAAATGAGACATTCAGACCTCAGCAATGATAAAATTCTTTCACTAGTCCACTGGGGAATGTACAGCGGACATGGGAAGCTGGAATTTGTATGACCAATTATTTTTTAATCTGAGCTAAACTTACTCTCTGAACTCTTGAAGGCCTTTGGGTTCTGCTGGACAGGAGCACTTTATCTTAAAACAAAAACTCTCATAAATCATCTTTGAGAAACAAAGGACCTCTGCAAACAGAATCTTGGATATTTCTTCTGAAGGATTCCAAAAGTTGTCTTATTTGCACAGGGTAAAATACACTCAAATGTATTGTTTGCTTCAGAGTTGTGAAAGCAAAAGTTAGAAGTTGTAAACACTGTCACCAGGGTTATCTGAACTGTAGGGAGCTGAGAACTGAGTTATTATAATAAACTGTATGCAAGCTCCTATGTTTCCTGACTTATTGTAAAGATTTTTTAAAATATATATATTTTCTCTGAAACTTGCTTGTGACTTCTGTTTTGGAAAATGGGTCTTCTTGTGTGTGATAGTGGAAAACAAATCAAGGTGTATGTATGGTAATGCCATACATAACAATTAGATTCTGAAAGCAGACTCTTCCTACTCTGCAAAGGAATTTAGGTAGTTATTTGAGAATGAAGGTGGCAGCCTTGTTTTGTACTTCAAGTAGCAGTGAACCCACATCCTCCATTCTTGGCTGTTGCATTTTGTTAATAACCTCAGTGAATTCTTCTAAAGCTTTGTGTGATAACTTTTTCTTCCTCTGTTAACGAAGAAAGACTTCCTCTGTGCAAAATGTGTCTGAAAGTGACTCCTAATTCCTTTATAGCTGGTTTTCCTCCTTTGTCTCACAATTCTTGTTTCTATGATCTGTTTTCCTTTTGTACCTTTTACACCCAAACTTTTTTTGGGGGAGGAGAGGGAAACCCCAAAAACCGCACTGCCTATTAGGTTTGGTTGGTTTTTTTCTGTTTATAACCCCTCTGGGCATGGTGGAAAGCATCTGCCTTGTTCTATCGTGTAGCTAAGTATCATATAATCCTAGTTTTGTGTGGGATGGAAGAAATAACACTATGCTTTAATCTCTGGCTCCTCCTTTATGCTATTCTTGCATAGGTGGCTTTTCTTCCTGGCTAATATTTCTGCACTTAGTTGTTTCTTACTCCTTCTCCTAGTTGGCTGCACTTGATATTTTAATTTATTCAGTGCTTAGTTGCTAAAAACAAACAACCTCTCGATTATTCAAGGAATTTATTGTATTTATTTTTCTTGGTATATTAGACTTTGCAATAATTAAAGTATACTTGCTTAAAAGGCTGAAGCCACATCATGGTGAAAGAAGCATCCAAAATGCTGCTTCAAAAGATAAAACCTGGCAAGAGTCGATTATTCATCTATGTTTTAAGAAGCTTTAGAAATGTTTCTGCCTGCTGTTCTGGCTGTGAAGCTGAAGTCCTACTGTTGCCAGCAGTGAGAAGGGGATGGCACACGCAGGGTTACAACTTTGCAGCCATGCTCTGATCCCGTGTGCTGCTTGCTGTGGTACATTGCTTTGGGCTGTGCAGGCTGAAATGCAAAGGGATGTAAGCAAGGAAAACCTGCCCCTCTTAAGTCACAGGCTCGTGTTCCTGAAAGTACACTTAAACGCTGTGGTAGGGTTCTTGTTGGAGATGAGTTGGTCACTTGGCTGTGCAAACAGAGGTACTGATATTGCAAACTTACCCCTACAGTTAAATACTCATGTGGGCCAAGTGCAGTAAGAGTATTCAGCTGCATTTTAGAATGATTAGTTTTGTCTGTGTACCTTAAGCTGCTGACTCTTTCTACTTCAACATGCCTGGAGAGTTGCTCTTAATGCAGAGAATATCTGATTTCTACCTCTTTCTGCTGCTGAAGTTTAAGAAATTACGTGGCCACAACTTCTCTTGGAATCTGGCCTGTGTTCTTCTGGCTGACCTTTCAAAGTGCTGCTTTCCTATAAGAGCTCTGCCCTTCCTTTGCACTGATCTGAAAATCTAGGGCAGTTGTCTGCTCTGCCAAGTGTATTATTATAGGGAATGGCTGACTGGGAACTTGATGCTGAAAGAGACAAACCTGAAATACCGTCTGTAGCTTCACAAGTAGTTACTGTGACTAGACAAGTTAGAAAATCTGATGGCTAAACCTTTTAAGTGCCTTCAGCAATCAGAGGGAGCATGTTGTATAGTCATTTAAGCATCCTGTGACCTTCACCACTCATTTGCCGCTGATTTGAATACATAAGGGTCTATTTATGCTTGCCATTAAAAGGCTAGTAAGACCAGGATGCTCTAATTGGCCCCTTGCTGTGGAGATGTTTTAAAGAAGAAAAGAGCTTGTTTGCCATCCCCTGCAGTCATGACAGCAGGGCCACAGAGAGTTGGGGCTGGGGTTTGGGTTGGCAGCTGCCATCTCCTGGGGTTCTGTTACCTGGTGTGGTACTTAGAGTTTAGGTGTGGTAGCTGATATGTCCTAGGAGTTTCTGGGCTATGAGTCTTCTAAGCTTTCTTCTAAGAAGAAAATTAACTCTATCCCAGCCAAAACTGGGACACTATGAAATCTGGATTTCCAATTTATTTCAAGGCCTTTTTATATTCAGGAAATTGTGTTATGAGCACTGGTGTCTGTCTGGCAGCAGCTATGTGAGTTATGGAATGAGCCCCAAATCTCACTGAAACCACTGACTGCAGAGTCCGAAGGGCGTTGGAATAAGCAGTAGCCAGCTTCATCGCTAGTGTTTCTGTAGTGGCTGCTTATATAGCCCGCAGGCTTTAGCACTATTCAGAAAACTTGTACTCCTGTGACAAGGAGGGTCCTTAGTGAAGTTCCTTGGGCTTGCTGGGTGCTGTACCAGCATGAAACAAAGCAGTCCTAGACAACCGCTTCACCAAACTTAGCGAGACAGGCAACAAATATTAATAGCTGAAGAGCCTGGCCAGAGGCTGGAGGCTGAAGAGGTGAGACAGTAATGGGAGGCTATCCTTTTAAATGCATTAGAGTTAAGAGCCTGGATTTGCCATTGTGCTAAGCACTCTCAGGTTTCCCCTGCAGACAATAACAAACACTCCTTTCTTTGAAACCCCTGCAAGCCTGGAGCGTAAGAAGGACAGCCCTCCATATCCAACTGAGAAAGTCTCTCGGATTGGAATAAATGAAATCAAATGTCCAAGATTTAATTTAGCATACCCCGTGCCTCTCTCTTTCTCTGATTCTTTCCTCAAAACAATCATGGCTGTAGCCTTTCTGATGTCTCTGCCGCTGCTGGCTTTGCGAGCCGCTGGGTTGGTATGTCTCCTCTTAACTCCTGCTGAACTGATTCTATTAAAAACCCCTTACTCCACAGGGGGCTTGACCTTTTTCTGAAATACCAAATGCGTCTGCTTTGGAAATCACAAACTTCTCCTCTAAAGAGCTTGTAAATCTGGTTTCAATATTGAGTGATTACAGGCTGCGCGGGGAGTTAAAAGCCAGCAGCCACTCGTGATAGCCGAGCGCCGGAGCTGGGCTGCCGGAGCCGAGCGCGGCTCTCGTTTTTCAGCCCGGTGTGTGTTTAGCACAAAAGCACCGACGTCAGCTGATCCAGCCAGATTAACGCTGCTCTGACTGCTCGGGCTCTGCTCGCAGGACGCTTGTCTTCCCTTATCAGGACCCCGGAATCCAGTTCTTGTTGTACAACCACTTGCTCTGTTGTAAATCCAGGGATCTCATTGCAAATGGATGATGCCCTAGAGGCCAAACACCTAAAAAAAGCCTGGGAAAAGAGCAAGGTTCTTTCTTAGGTGTAATGGATGCATCTGCACCTTCTCTTGCTGCTTTTGTGATAATTAAAACAAGGTATGAAGAAGGGAAAATATATCACCAGGCTGCCTGTGTGAGATGGGATGTGCCTGTTAGCTACCAGTCAGTGGGTTCCACAGTGAATAAATGAAAGTAAAATTTGGCCTTCTCATCAAAATGGGGAGGGATGAGAAGGCAATCTACCAAGAAAAAAAAATCTATGGTCAAAAAAAACCCCACCATAATAAGACACAAGTTGAGTAAATAAAAAAAATAAAGTCTCTGAAGGAGGTAAAGTTGCCTTTCTTTTTTTCAGATACTTTCCCACATGGAGATCACTGGAAGCATATTTGTATTGTTCCAGTGTCTGGGCACTTTGCAGAAAAAAACTCTTCCTTGTTTTGGTCCTGGGAGCTACTTGGGGCTGTAGTATTTTGGATCTGTCACTGTGTTTTATTTCTGGGGAAAAACAAGTGGTGGAGTCGTGCTGGTAAATTACGATTATCTCTTGGGAGGGGCCCAGTGTCTCCAACATTATGAATTCTGGCTCCCTCTAAATAAACACCCAACCTCATTTTCTTTGTTTCACCTCTAACCCTCATCTGCAGCCTTTACAATCCCAGGGGGTGAATCCTGAAGTAAAACAAACTGCAAGGGAAGGAAGCCAGGAGGGAGCCGCAGTGCGTGCAGATTAACAGAGCCTTCTGCTCTCCAGGCAACCTTGACAAAAGGATTCAATCCTGAACTGACCTTCAGGGGGAAAAGCAAAACAAAAACCACCTTGACTTGAACTTTCAAGACCGCAGGAGTTTAATGCTCGGTTTGATGTCTCCTAAAGGGAGCAGGGAGTTAGAAATGCCAAACACCTGTCTTGCAAACCCAAATCCTAACAACTTATCATGAAATCTGAGCCACAAGTCACATGGATTTGAAAAATTTAGGATTTGCTCATCACTGTTTCTAAGTCATTCCGTGTTGCTAAAGTAGCCTAAAAATGTGCTTTTTATTCCCCTTTGTGATTGTCTAGGCAAATGTATAACATTTGGTTAAGCAAACAGTAAGTTCTGTTGAAACATCAATATTTAAATACAACTTTTCACTGAATAAATATTTCTGCCCAGAAGCAGGTCCTGCCTCCCAGCCGAGCCCTGCTCTTTTCCCTGTGGGCAAAAAGGAAGAGGTCAGCCCTGACTTCATAAAAAACCACACTGGCATGAATATAGGGTGACTCAACTTTTAAAGAGTTTTTTATTAAAACTGAAATGTTAGTGTATTTTTCTCTTTCTAGTTTATCACACTACTTAAATATATCAACGTGCAGTTGGGAAAAGTGAGTGAAATGTATTATTTCACCCCCCCTTGGCTATGGGCTGCATTTAAAAAATACTGACTTGTGACTGTGTGCTAAGAATGGAGCCTCTCCTCTAATTACTTTTTTATCTATTAGATTTAAAATTTCAGGACAGTGTCTGTGGAGCAGCAAGGTGATGAGCACTTGCCTTTCTCTTAACATTAATTTTACCTGTTTTCCAACCAATAAAAAGGTAGAAGTGGCACTATGATTAACTAGCCTCTCCTCTGGGAGAGGGGGAGGGGACTGTCACCCCAGCAGTGCCAGTAGTGCAGCCACTGTGGATGCTGAGTGCCAGGCTAGTCTCTGCTTTTGGGATCTTTTCACTCCAAAGGCCTGCGGGTTGCAGATGTAAATCCCCTTCTTGTCACTCGGTAGGAAAATATTGGTGCACTAAATCTCCTCCTGGCACTTGGCTGTGACAATGGGGAGGGAGGAACAGCACAGGCTCAGGGTCCTGCCCAGGCTGGGGATGCTTGTATTGGTGTGCAAATCAGGGCTTGTGTCAAGCAGGTTGCTTTGAAATGCTCAATTTGTTGAGTTCTGGCTGTGAAGTAGCTATTTCATCAGTGGAAGAAGATTTATTAACCAATTTTTTATGGGTATCGACAATGGCTTAGCTCCAGCAGGGTCCCAGGCATTTTTATGAAGTGCAGTGGGTTCCAGAGTAGAGGTGTTTTATATTGTTCTGGTATTTTAACCCAGTGAGCTAAGGCCTCTATCCTGCAAATACTTAAGGTTGTGCATAATTAATTCCGGTCCCAGGGGCTGTTTTGTCCCTGCTGCTGGCAGGGCTTTGCTGAGCTCTAGCTGGGTACCTGCTCTGGGCTTCTTCTTGAGGGGCTGCAGTGGGTTCTGGGGGAGCCCCTCCTGGCCACAGCATTTGCTTTGCTAAAGCATGGAGGGGAATTGAGAGTTAATGCCAGCGTTCAGTCATGCTCACACCACTGGTGGCCATCGGTGTTTTCCTTTGAGCAGTGACCCGGCTGCCCTGGCTGCGACTGGGGGAGCAAAAGCCCATACTGGACATAATTCAGGGGTCAAATTAATGTAGATGTATGATTGCCAGGGCAGCATCTCACCCACCTCTAGAGCCTTGTCCTAGGCTGCAGCTGGCCCTTTCTGCAGGCAGTGTAGGGAGGAGAACCCCGACAATTTCCATCACCTAAAACCTTTTATGCTTTTGCACACAAAAAATCACATGACTGCTAAGCCTGCAGAAGAGCAGCTCTCTGAGTCCCAGTGCCCAAAGCTTGCCCTCAGCCATCATCTCCCTCTGTCACATACAGTGTGTGATGCTCAGGGTTTTAATTACGTGCATGCATGCAATGGTTTTTTCACAAAACCTCCTTATTGAATCTCCCCCCAACCATCTGGGTCCTGGTCTGGCTGGCTGCAATCTCTCTGCACTCTTCCTCTCATGTCCTTGCTCTGGCTAACCCTGCCCTGGATGCCTTTCTCTGCTCTTCTCACAGGGCTGGAGGTGCAGGGCACCCTGCCTGTGCTGGAGCAAACTCTCCCTGGCAACAGGTACAGTTCCCAGCCTCCCTAGCTGTTATCAGTCCACAATAACCTTTCCCTTATTTGATTTTCTTTTCCCCTGGGGGACTCTAGGGGACAGCCACAATTATGTTTCTTCCAACGCAATTCCACCTGACTGTTCAGTAGTGGGAGAGCAGACAGGACAGTAGTTCCCTCATGATGGACTCTCAGGTGGGTCAGAGAGCAGTCTCCTCTCAGGATGGGACAGACCCAAACGTGGAGGGTCTTCCTCTTCATAAATACAAAGTACAAAACACCCCTTGTAAGTGATTTTTTTGTGAAGCTTTCATATCAGAAGCTGGAAACACTTTCTTTTTCTGCATCAACTGAAGACAGAAATAAATTTTTTTTTGTTGTTTGTAAAAAATGCACCAAATTTGGGACCTGCCCAGACATTCATTTATCATAATGCAAATGAAACTTGCCATATGTTTTTGTTTTAAAAAACATCTTGTACCAAAACATAACATTTCTAATTGTGTTTATAGGCTGGGTTAAAATTGCTTTACAGCAGCTTTTTGCTGTAAAATCCATGGGATAGATTGGTTGTGGAGCTTTGTAATCTCTGCCTTCATTGCTTGCTCTGTTATCTGTCCTGATTGCTGCTGTGCTTTACTGACTGCAGGATAATTTTGTCTGTAGAAAGGTTGTCACCCTTTACCTCTTTGAACTGAACTTTGTCTCCTTATATCTGCTGGTGGCAATTGGCACTCCTGTCTTTCTCCTGCAAGGGAGAGGGACCCCTGTGTCCCTAGGGACTTGTGCAGCCTCCTGGGTCTCTGACCCATTCCTCAATGCCCCCCTTGCCGCCCTCACTGTGTGAAGCAAAACGCTGGTGGTTCTGCTGGCATCTTGCAGCTTCCAGGAGAGCTGCAGGCTCCAGGAGGAATTTTATGGCAAGCACCTTATCATAGGTTATGGCTGAACATACACAAACACTCCCAGTGACCAGTGTAATCCACTCTTTACTGGCATAATTTGACTTTATTTTTTATTTACACAGGGAGGCTTGGGTGGAGTGTTATGTACATGGTATCAGAACAACAGTCTGCTCCACCTCGGGGCTGCACACGTGCTGGAGCCAGCTGCCCCGAGGGCTCCTGCAGCCCTTTGTACAGAGCATCTCCACACCTGGGAAGCACTCGACTTTCTCCTGTGAGTGCCTGAGCAAGCAGGTTATAGAGCCCTGCTAATCTCCAATACATGGCCAAACATTCAGTGACATTCCCTGTTTTACAGTGGCAATCAATGAGTCTGCAGAGTCCTGAGTACAGCAGCGAGCAGGCTGAACACAGCTAATCTTTTATCAAAGTGATGGATCCCTCCTGGGGCTGCACCCTACCTACATATTAATATTTGATCATTCATGAGCAATTTGCAAATTTGTAATGAGTAATGAAATATCCTGGGAACTGTTTGCTCACAAATAGTTTCCTGAGTATTTCATTACATATGACAAATTTGTAAGTATGTAGTTGCCAGTATTGGGATTCCTGAGTAGTCTGCTCTTGAGGAAAATGCTACTGCAGGACAAATGGAGTGCTATCTGCTTGATCACGGCTGGGGATGCTGTCAGTGGTGTTTTGTCACAGTGGATAAAAACATCCAACACCACAATTACAGGGATCTGCTACATGTATTATTGAATGAAAATTATTCAGAAATACAATATACAAAGGTAATTTCCAGTCTTCACGAATATCTTTTCTCGCTGGTTTCTTCCACAGCCTGACATTTTCCTCAGTTGCCCATCTGGACACATTGATACTAAATCCATATTTCCTTGATTTTTGCTAGTGTTTTGCTGACAACCTCCTAAAAGTCTGGTACAGTTGAACAGCAGTAGCTGCAGTGAAATACAGGGTTTCAGAACAGGACAGTGGAGTACAGACAGAAAAAGTCACTGGGAGTTTTTCCCGGATCAAGGTGGAAGAATTTGGTACAAAGGGAAGATAAGAGCATGCAAAAACCTATTTTCTCCCCTGAAAATATCCATGAATGCTATACAAAATTAACAGACATAGCAACAGATTAACTTATCCCAGCTCTGTAATACAACATGGACATGTTGGCTTTTAGCCTTCAGTGTTCCCATGCCATATGGAGGCTTTTGTTCCAGCCTGTGGATGACTGCACTGGGCAAGGATCTGATGGGATGGCTGCAGCCAGCATGAGGAAGCATATGGAGTTGAACTCAATTGCACACAGCTCTTTGCTGATGCTGTATTACACAGCATGTGGATCAGGTGAATTTGGGCCTCGTGGTGCTCTGTTTCATGGGCACTGCACCAGGCATCACCCCCAAAGCTCACAACTCCCAGAGAGGGGCAAATCCTTCACCAGAGCCAGCAGCAGTGGGAGCTGCTGGGTGCACAGCACAGGCAGGTGTCTGGCAGCAAGATATCAGCTCCTTGAAAGGCAAGCTTGCAGAAAGAGCACAGAGATAACCTCATACCTTGAATTTAACCTAACTGCAGGCTGCAAAGGCTGGCAGACTGTGCTTGGGACCAGCCTGGGTCAGATTGCCTTGCAGGGACACCATCACTGTCACTGCCATTGCTGTCAGTAAACAGTCCTCTGGGTATTGCATAAGTGAAAGCTGGACCAAAGGTCTCCTGTACCTCAGGAAAGTGTCTGACTTGGTGAGCTTTAGGTTAAACATATCCTAAAGTACATAAAAACACGTGTTTATAAAATTTATAAATAAAATCATGTTAGTCTTCTGTCTGAGAATGAGGATTATGTAATTAATTTTTATATCACTAGTAAAGAAATTATTTTATAATTTTTTAATGTTTTTGTGTAATTAACAACATATCCAATAGAACCTGGGTGGAGTGCCCTGTCCAGCTGACCACACACTCATTCTTTGTTCTTCTCCCTTCTTCCTCAGACCAATCTATCTGTTCTCCAGCTAGGAAGAAGGCTTCAGCTCTCAAGAACTTTTCAGGTCCATTCCAGATATGAGCTGCAGATTCCCACCAAATATGGGATGTGGGAATGGGATCCCAAGTATAGGATCACCATGTGCAGTGATACCTGGATATGCACAAGCATGTGTGAGAAGCCATAGGCCTGTAGGTATGTACTTCCCAGGCCAGGATTGTGGCAGCAGCCACAGTTCTCCAGACCAGCCTTTGAGATGATTGATGTTCCTCCCAGGAGACCTGTTTCTAAGGGCACCATGTTTCTGGGCCATGTCCTTAGAGAAGTCATCCTTACAGGATCTTTCCAGGGCTGATGTGGACTTCTGCAGGGTGCTGATAAGCAATCTCCTTTGTGTTGTGGCAAGACTCTCTGCCCAGAGCAGACCAACCCTCTTCTGTAGATGGGTTAGAGAAACTTTTCCCCCGGAGTCTGCACAAAATCAGGAATCATTCTTTGAAGTTTCCTTCCTTCTTTTCTCACCAGTCAATAAATGTTCACACGATGTCTTAAATATAAGAAAAGGTACTTAAAATGCTGCTCTAAAACTATGTGTGGGAAAACCCCTACTCTGCCAGAGGAGGAAACAGTAGAGACATAGCAACAATTACTGCTGAGTTTGTTTATGTTTGTGCTCCCCAAAACAAGAATGAAGAATGGGACTAAATACAATTAGTCACCAGCCACTGGTGTGGGAGAGGAGGCTGCTGAGTCACAGTCACGTTCAGCTCTGTCCCCAGAAAGCTCAGGGTGCAGGGGCCAGACTGCTCCTGCAGTCCTGAGGGACAGTGACCCCAGGATTGGGGTGCTGCAGGGGCAGGTGTTGGTCCTACCACCTACTGCTCTGTCTGTACCAGGGATGCTCGCCCCTACAAAGGGACAGAGCTGCTCCTCTGTGGGATTTCTGTGCTCACTCTGGGTGTAGCCACACTGGTGCTTCTGTTCCAGCTTCAGCAGAGTGCAGGATCGAGCCACTTCCTCCCTGCTGTCCGAAAAATTGCAGCTGCAGATGGCACAGGCCTAGAGAGGCAATCAGATATTCTGGAGGAAGGGACCTGAAGGAATCTTTCTAGTCTGCTGTGCATAAAGTGTATTTTTAAGAACCTGTTCCAATTGGTGACTGGGATGACTCCCAAGCAAATACATCTTACCTGAGACTTTCCTGCATAGTGAGTGTGCAATGTTATCACACAAGCATCTCTTGAAACCTCTCTCTGATTTGTCTGCTTTGCCCCCTCAAGGCAAACAGATGGAAGTTTAATCCTCCCCCCTTAGTGTCTCTGGATTGCAAAGCCTTTGTCAAGACGGAGCCTGAGATCTTAAAACCTAATGCTTTTTCCTAGATATTGAGATAATTGCTATGGGCTAGATGCAAGGAGAATAAAGAAGCCAGGCTAGGCAAACGGGAAATGGCAGGAAGTGAGAACTAGATAATGGACAAAGTAGTTTAAAATTATTTTCTTCATGTCTCCATATACTGATTTGTTGCTAGAACAAATGGAAATGAGCTTAATGGATTCTTCTCTGCTCTGAAGGTTTGAGAGGAGGTGCATTGAATTTATGCCAAATTAGGGAAGAATCTGGGCATTTCCTAGCCAACAAGATGAGAGAAAAGCAAACCAAAAGAAATAAGAAGTTTTTCCCATTCCAGATTTCGAACAGGTTAGGAAGCAAGGCAGGTAGATGTAACAGAAACTGGGGTGACTCTTCCAGCTCGCTTCCTACTGAAAAGCAATCCCAGGTGTAAGGCACATGCAGCCAGTTACAGAGGAGAAGCAAAGCTTAGTGGCTTTCGGATGGATTATCCTTGGTTAGGTGATGCTGTGAGTGGCTTGGCTGGACTCTGATGATGGTCCTTTCTGCAGGGGAATGTTGAGGGAGCTGACTCCCCTTCCAGCCACACTTCCAGGGTGCTGAGGTCCTGCAATGGCTCTCATGCCTGGGATGGTTTTTCTCCTCTACTCTTTGGGAAGCAGAAGTTCTTCACAGTGTGCCTCTCAGTGCCTTAGGTGAATATATGGATGTCAGAAAAAAAATAAAAGCCATGCAGAAGATTTTACTTTCCTGGCCAATTTGCTTAATAAATTTTATTATTGTTAATCTATTATTTGTGTAGCTCTTGCTGCCTGAATAAAACAAATGGCCATAGATGGCTGCCAGCTGATGCTTTCTCCTGAACAGGAAGAACAGCAGCCCTGGAGATGCTTGGGCAGATATCTGTTGCTGAAAACCAGCTTTGTGGCATTGACCAGCAAGACAGCACCGATTTCTGCATCTCAGGCTCTATGAGAGAGCTTGTCCTTATACATCATGGCCATAGCTTTATTTAATCCTCACTGTATGCAGTCAATAACAGGAAGATCCTTTACATTTTCGATTGTCAGATGGGGATCAGATTCTTGTGGAAAATGCCATGTCTGAAACAACCTCTTGAGAGTGATGCCTGTGCAGAGAGAGAGTGAGGGGAGGGTCCTTTCACCTCCAGCAGTATTTGCATGCCATGTGCCCTATGGTTTGGTGATAGAAACTTTCTACAAGAAGAACCTCAGGGTTTGGCTGTCTATCCCCATCAAGAAGCGATGAGCAAAGTGGAAACAACTAATTCAAGTGTTTGGTGGTAGTGTTATGAGCAAGGATACTTTTGTTGCATGGAAAATTATGGTTGTTCCTTTTAAATTGGAGGTCCCATGTAAAATACTGTGGTGTGTCACAGGAAAGTATAGCTCCCAGGTAGATCATACCAGTGTAAAGGCAGAGATCAAACATAACTTTTCCTGTATTGACATAATGCATATTGCAGTTTCAGTCCACCATAGCACAAAAAAAAAGAATAGAAGGCAAACTACACAAATGATCAATGATGTTAATTACAGTTCTCAATGAGGGAGATAATAGCAATGCAAGGGAAAGTAAATACTTATTAGCTCTAAGGAGCATCCCGTTATCTGTATGAAAAACAAACACATTTATCTAGGCACCACCTTAATGGCTATGGCTATGAAGAGGCAGCGTGCTTACTTCACCCAGACGTTGGCATCATTACCATGTCTGGTGGAAAACAGAAGAAGCTTCACTGATGCTAATGGATGTAAAACTGGTCTGAATGGCCAACTGGACCTTAATATTCACCTCAGCTGGTGCCAGAACACCAGCCTGTCACCTAACAGCTAGGGCAGGTGTAAAGCACCACTTAGTAATATGTTATATATTATATGTGCAATATGGTACATTATACAGCCCCCTCTCCCTCCTGGACTTCTGAAATCCTTTCAAAGATCTCATTAGTCCTATTGCAAAGACAACGGGCACTGATATTATAGGTAGGTGGGATGTGCTGAAGGCCTCTGGAACAAAGATGGCAAAGGATTTTAATATTTTCTTTCAGATCCGGATGACAGTTTTGCTGAAAGCTGTTGTGGTTTCATGTTTGGAGGTGCTAAAAATCCCAGTGGTTACAGGGTGGGTGGCAAGTGCTCAGCATTTCTGGATGTCAGGCCAGGCATGTCCTCGCTGGCCATCTCTCTTCAACCACCTTCAAACGATTCCCCAGTTTATTGCCACTTAAGCTTCAGCCCTGTCTCAGAGGTTCTCCATTAGTGGTGTAATGAACTGATACAATGCTAAGTCAAAGGATTCAGAGCTAGTGTGCAGTAAACATAAACATATGTTTAGTGTTGGGTTATAAACTACTGTAGCCAAAGTGGGCAAGTGTTACAAACTTCAAACACAAAACAGATGCAAGTTAATTAGAGGCATGAAAGTGATGACAATAGAAGTGAGCTGTAGAAGGAAATGAAATGTTAGTTTAGGCAGAAGTTGCTGCAGCTCTGCCTTGCACTGGAAATGCCTGCAGTCTCTGCTGAAGATGGGAAGGCAGAGACATATTTTATAGGGACAGCTGAGCATGTTGTCCATATGTCAGAAATGTAAGTCACTGCTGTGAGTGAATGTGTGAAGGAAATACAATCTGACAGGCTTTTGAAAGCTGGGAATTGACTTGCTATGAAGTCACAGAATCACAGAATCACAGAATAAGCTGAGTTATAAGGGACCCACAATGATCATTGAGTCCAGCTCCAGGACAGCCCCAAGAGTCACACCATGTGCTGAGAGCATTGTCCAAAAGCTTCTTAAAGTCTGTCAGGTTTGGTGCTATGGCCACTTCCCTGGACAGCCTGTTAGAGTGTCCAACCACCCTCTGAATGGGGAAGGACCTTTTCCTGATACCCAACCTAAACCTCTCCTGACACAACTTCAGGCCATTCCCTCATGTCCTGTCCCTGTCACCACAGAGAAGAGATCAGTGCCTGTCCCTTCTCTTCCCCTCACAAAGCAGTTGTAACTGCAATGAGGTGTCCCCCCCAGTCTCTCTTCTCCAAACTGAGCAAACCAAGTGACCTCAGGCACTCCTCACATGGCTTCCCCTCAAGCCCTTCACCATCCTCGTTGTCCTGCTTTGGACACTCTCTAATTGCTAAATGTGTTCGAAGCTGAACTGCAACAGAATTGTAGGATGGTTTGGGAAGGGACTTTAGGGATCATCTAGTTCCAACCCCCCTGCCATATGTGCCAGGGCTTGCAGTGTGCCATGAGAAAGCAGGTTCCCACAGCGTGGGCATCCCCTGGCAGAGGGGTGCTGGGCTCCTCAGGCAGAGCTATGGCACAGCAGCCATCCAGCACCCAAGGGCTCAGTTCTGCCCTGCCCCTCAGACTTCCCAGCCCTTGTTCCCTGCCATGAGAGACTTCCAGGCTCCAGCTAGGGGCTGGTAGGTTCCCAGCTGGTGACATGAGTCCCACTAAGGAGGCAGAGGTGCAGGGCTAGGCAACCCTTGTGACTACAGGGCTGCCTGCAGTTCCAGGGTCTGTCCCTGCCTTGTTCTTGGCTTTCCTCTTCCCTATCACTGTAGACAAAAGATTTGGTGACTATTCTTGCCAATAAATCTTTGCCCTAGTTGCTTATACTCTGCTCCTTTGCCTATCATCTGAGTAGTCTTAAAAGCAGAGGTTTGAAGAAGTTTTAGTTTTATTAGGTCCTTGTGAGCTGGTGTCCTCCCAGGCTATACATATTCCATGGTTTGCATGGAGATTATGGAAGAAGAGGGGTATTTGGTATCGGAAGGAGAAGAAAAGCCTCAAATGAATACCTTAACAAGAGGAGCTCTGAGGTAACTACAGAAGCCTTGGGTATGTTTGTTCCCTTAGTCCCAGATGAGCAAGTGTGTCTGCCTCTCAGTCCTGTGCAAGCCTGTGCCTCAGCAGACAGACTGTCTTTGTCCTCCTGCAGTGCTACTCTGATGTTCTGCCCTCCAACATGTTCTACACTTCTGCCTCAGACAGACTTGGGAGCCAAAAGGGCTACCCACAAAGCAGATGGTTTAAAATAGCTCCCCTGACAAAAAAAGCACTGCTGTTCAGCCTCTCCTCCTTTCCTCTCATGGGCACCAGTGCTGCTGGACGCAGAGCTGCTGTGCCCATACCAACACCCAGGAGCAGCAGCCTGCTCACACCTCTGTGCTGGGCACTGCAGCCCCTGCCTGCCTGTCCAGCCCAGCAGCATCACCGTGTCCCTCCCGTGCTTTGCCCTGCCATCACACAGGACACAGCACAGAGGCTCACCCTGCTGTTTGCCAACCCTGCCCAAGCCAGCCCCATGCCCCAGCAATTCAGGGCCTCGGAGAAGTACTTGGGGGATTAGCTGCAGTAAAAGTCCTCCTCTAAATGAGAATTTCAGGTTGGGACCTGAAACTGCAGCAGTTTGGAAAGCACCCAGTGGCTGTGCTGTCAGGGAGTGTTCACAGGCAGTAAAATAAAACCGTTGCCTAATTATAGTTTCACCAAGGGGCACTGTAATGCTGGGGTATTAACTCCTTGCACATAAACAGCGATGGGCAGGGGCTTGCCAGCAGTGCTTCTACCTCCAGGAGATAAACAGGTAACGGTATCACGGTGCCGCCATCCAGACGGGAGACAGCTGCTCGGTGAAATTACAGGAACATTTACTCATTCAGTACCAAATTACACGTGACAGGGGCAGGAATTACACCTAAGTGTTACCCAGCCCTCCATTCACCAGAGGGAAAAATCCGGGATTGGGAACATACAGACCACAGCAGAGTAAGGCAGGAACAAAAAAGGGACTTCCCACCATTTGTGGAAGTTGAAATTGAAACAAACAGAAAAAATCATCAGCCCAGGGAAAGTTGTAATTACTCTATAATCAGCTACTCAGGTAACGAAATCACACACTGGCACAGTGCTAAAAGGAGGGTCTCAGCTGTCAGAGGAGTGCAGATTAAAGTGGGAAGCTTGGATGTTGATATTTTTATTTGGGGAATGCTTTTCCCCTTTAATTATTTTAGACAATATGATTAAAAAAATAAAAAAGAAAGCCAGATTGCTGGAGATTACTGTATCAGGAGGAAGGCTGGGGAACACGGGCTGGGGGGGATTTCCATCCACACCAGGCTGTTCCTCGGAGCTGGGTACTTTGATCCCAGTTCTGCCCTGGCAGGGGACAGGCAGGACCAGGCTGCATTGATGGGGGAACCCTGCATGGGCATGGGCTGGCTGGGGTGACACCCTTCTCCTGCTGCATGCTGTCTCTGGGAGGACACCCTGTGCAGGAGTGGCTGCAAGGCACATGTGTGAGCAGGGAGAGGGTGCAGAACCTCGTCTCAAAACTCAGACTTACATGAAATTTCTAATGAGCAAGTGCTATAAGTTAGTTACATCCTTCAAATCTTTTTTGGTAGAAAAAAGGTAGAAAGAAGTAGTTTGGTTAGAGCTTCCAGGTGGTGTGTGCCAGGTAAAAGAGTGCAGCAATGTCAGCTGTGGTGAAGCACTGCCATGCAGGTAACCATTAAATGCAACTCATTACACAAGGAAGGGTTACACTCATGGGCAAGGGAAAGAACTGGGAATGCTCTGCCACAATGGTGCAAGATCATATTTCATTTCCATAGTGTTTTCTCTCCTCAGGAGGCAGCCAGCAACTAAAGCAAAGCTCTAGTCTCTGAAGAATTCCCTTATTAAAGTTTGGCCAGCTCCTTTGCTGTTCCAAGATGCTCAATTCATAGAGAAGGTGTTTTGCTTTGTGTATATGAATCTTTTTTATTATTATTTTTTAACTGAAAAATATCTTTCCCTTCCCACCATCCCTTTAGGTCAGGATAAATGTTGTTTGACATAGAAAGGGTTTTTTGGCATGTTGAATTAAACCTTCCTGACTTTGGCAAAGAGTGACTGCAGGGCCAAGATAATTAACAGGGGCTGATTTGGTGACTTATCTCCCTAGTTCAGTCTCAGCAGCACTGCCTGCTACAGAGCTTTGATAACTGCTGCTGGACACCCCACAAAGCAAGAGTTTAATTGTCTCTCAGGAAGTTTTTCTATCAACCACTTCTATGCCGTTTGATAAGCTCGGTTGCTTTGGAAAAGTCTTCAGACTTCCTGACAAGTCTGAATTTGGTCTGTGAGAAGCATGGGTGGCCCTGAGGCCCCTCATCCCTCAGCTGCCCCACAAGTGGTGCTAATGCTCCAGTTGCCTGCTCATCCCATCTTGGCTCCCTATGGAGTCCACCAGTGGGGAAAACAAACAGGGCTATACAAGAGTGCCCAAATTCAGAGAGGGCAGCTGTGGAGGATGCTGTGGGGCTGAGCTTGAGAAAGTGTATTGGGAAAGACAATAACATTACCTCCCTGTTATGCAGTAAAATTATCTGGCCTAAATGTTAGTGAATTTGCCCTAGCAGTGACTAAATGATATGTTTTGATAGACTTTTTTTTTTCACTCAGAGAAATATGAAAAGAGCAATTTAAAATTGCTTCTATTTCTTTGTATAGCAATTTGAAAACATCAATGGTCAAACTCACCCTTACTCGATTTAAAAGCAGCATGAGTAGTGAGAAGCTATTTTATCCCCAGCTCTTTCTTAATGGGGGTCTGTGGTAGTGAAACCCTCTGCTGTGCAGTCTCCCTCTCCTTGGGTATCTCTGGAGCCCCATTGTCTCCAGGTGAAGCTGCCCACAGTGCTTAGGGGTCTTTCCCAGCCTAGCCAAGTTTATACACCCAAGGACCCAGCAAGGGGACACACTGTTTAACTTCCAGTTACTTGTTCAAAGCAAAAAAGGCTTTAAAAAGTCATTAGTATGTATCCCTGCAGAAGGAATGCCTGCACTAGCTGCCTTTTATGACCTGCATCTCCTCAGCAAGTTGGCCAGGTGAACATTTCTGAGTAGTGTCTGTCTTCGGCAGAGAAAGCACAACATGGGTTTGGGTGGCATCGCCTCTTGCTAGCCAGGGAGGTTTCAGTGCTCACCTGAACAGAGTTGACTCTAGGGCTGCAGGACTGGAATTATCACAGGTTTGTGTTCCTCACCCATCTCTTCTCCTCTCTGAGGGACAAGGAGTTTATTAGTTTTAGCATTATCATGGCCTGAGTCTCTTGGCTGCTTGCTCTTTAGGCATCACGCCTTTCCATAGCTCCTTTGGGGATGTCATCGAATGGGTCACAGTCACTTCTGAGCCAGACTGGATTTATGCAGGTGAAGCAGAGAAGCTTCACAGCTCAGTGCCATTTCTACTCAGACCTGCACAAAGTTTAGCTGAACATGGATGCCCAGAGCTGAATTTGGATCTACTGGCCAGGGCTTTGATGTAATGCTTGCTCTGCAAAAAACTCCTCTGGTATAAACTGAGTGAAACTATCCTGTCTGTCTGAGTGTAGGTGGAAATATTCTCTGCACAAGCTGTGTTAGGCTTTGACTTAGAGTCTAACAGCTCTTAATGTCTCTCCTAAGCTTTCCTGTTGAATGTTTGCACCATTTCAAGAGAAATAGGGATTATTTAACTGAAATAGCTTTGATAGATTTGAAGGCTCCAAAGATCAGCTGATTTACAAAGGGAAAGAGAGCATTTAAAACCAAAGCAAGGGTTATTCTGAAGGTTCATTCTTTATTTGAAGACAGCTTAGGAATGATTTAAGAGGGTTAACTTCAGAGAGAAATATCCTGGAGTCCTCTAGGAGACATATTCTTGCAAGATTGCCAGCTAGTTTATAACTGAGATTCCTCATTCTCCGTGGGGGTAATTACTGCAGCTGGGTTGGAAAGGCTTCAGTATTAAAACAGCAGTCAATGAGCTACTGAACATAGGCTCAAATCCACAAGGAGATTCTCAAACCTGAGCTGATTAGAGCAGAATAAATCTTGGACTGGATTGCCTGTCCCTGCCTTAATGTCTCGCACTAGGGGGGTTATGGTATGAAATGGGGTAGGCTGGTGTGAGCGTGTCATGCATTTTATCTGAGAAATGAGCTTTCCTTTTTCTGGGAGGTTGCCTGAAAGAGCCACTTAAAGTGAAACCCCAAGGTAAGGAGTTTAAGACCAAAATATGCAATATCCAATAGCAACATATTGAATACAACCAAAAAACTTCCAGACCTCCCAGCTTTCCTTTCTCCATCATCCATGAATATTCTGAGTTGGAAGGGACCCACAAGGACCACCAGCTCCTGGCCTGGCACACAACAACCCCAGGAATCACACCATGTGCCTGAGAGCACTGTCCAAAGGAGACTTCTTGAATGCTGTCAGGCTTGGTGCAGTGATCACTGCCCTGGGGAGCCTGTTCCAGCATTTGACCACCCTCTGGTTGAAGAACCTAGCTGAGGAGCCAAGTGAATGTTTTGGGCAATGCTTTCTGGGCAGTTGCTTGTCTTTGGTAAATCCGGAATAAAATCCACATACTTTAAGGCCTGTCAGTGCTTCTGCAGTCTGAATGGGTGCATGAGGAGCTCTCACTGCTCTGCAGGGTTTGCCCAGTTCTGTCTTTCCTGCCCTGTGGGATGAGGGTCTGGAGGGTGGTCCCAGGTTCCTGGGCTGCTGGGTCAGCCAAGGTGTGTCCATGGATAGGTTTCACAAGGAGCTGCTGCATCACTCTGCTCCTGCTCTCAGTCACATCCTCTTGTTGTGACTTTCCCAGCCCATCACCTCTCTTGTTGACAGCAGGACAAGAAATTCCTGATCCAGGCAAAGAGGTATTTTCTCCTTCCTTTGGCTTTGGTGGAGCTGTGGAGTGGGTTAAAAGGGAAGGGAGGGAGCACCTCTGAGTTACTGCATTGCATGTTGGAATTTGAATTCAGAACACTCCAAACATAGGGATATAAGTCACAACATATGCCATCAAACTGGAGACACATGAACAGTTTGTCTGGATGTGGACATGATCTTTTTGAAGCCTATTTGGAGATTTTTTCATGGGAACATTGGTGACTTCCACCATTTCCAGCTCTCCCTGGCAGTTTCCAAACTGCCCTGTGACTACAGGGCATGTGCTTTGCCAAAGAGCCCTTTTCTTAGGGACCATTTGAATTTTAAAAACATCATTCCTTGAACTAAAAAAAGTAGTAATCCAATGTGAAGCAATAAATGTTTCTGACAGAAGCAGCATGCTGTCCAGTGGAGAGTTTGGATGTGCCTGTCTGTGCTCCTCTCACTGCAGGCCTGGCAAAGCAGGAAGGATTTACAGCCTGATGTGTTCTAAGAGCCTGTTTCAGCATCCTCACTTGAATTTCCCATCCCTGGCCCAAAGAAAAGGCACTTTCTGGGTCTGAGGTTGTTGGCTACATTTTCAGCAAAGCCCTCTGCAGATCCTGACCACCTAGAGCCAGAGCAGCAGCTGGACTAACAGCAGGGCTCTAGCAGTGTTAAGAGGCTTACTTGAGCTTTTGGCTGGTGAATAGCTCATTCCCTTGCTCTTACTGTGGGATCAGGGAGCAAGTCATAACAAATACCTGTGTTTGAACAAACACTTGTTTTCAAAAACTGAGGCAATTGTGATGATTTGAAGTTGTTGACTAGTGGAACCCAGGGCAATCATTGTAGAAAGGAAAGGTTTTTTTCCCTTTTAGGCTTCTGGAAAAGCTGGCAGTGCAGTGTGTGTCAGGATAGCTGCCATTTTCATTCTTCTGTTATAAAGTTTGGTGAGGTCTTGCAGGGTTAGGTCAGGTTTAGGACCTTATAGCTAGTGAGGTTTTGGTCCTTCCCTTGAACTGCAATTGAAGCTGTCAGGGACCATTGGCCAGAAGAGACTTTTTATTGCTTTTATCAGAGGATTTTGGATGGCAGCATGCCAAAAGTCATGCTGCAGAAATGCTGCTGATGGGGTGGGTCTGATGGCTTCCTGGTGGGATGGGACTGCAGTCCTGGTCCTTCTTGCCAGGGCTGCTGGAGGTGCCTTTCCATGGCTCTGCTATTGAGGCTGTTCTTCCCAGAAAAGGAAACTTGCTCATATCACATCTCAGAGCTTATCATGACTCTGGAGAAATATCTCAGTCACAGCCCTTGTTGCCCTGGGCTAACTTCTGGGAGTACCTTTTTTACAGGCATATATAGATGGTTTCTGGGGTTTTTTGTTTTAGTTTGGTTTTTTCCCTTAAAAAAGAATTCCCAAGGTCTCAGCTATGCTCTGATGCTCCATGAGAACATTTTTGAACTCTTAGAATTGTTTACTGAACAGGAAAACCATTTCTTACCCAGTTCCAACTCTGCCTGGAGCTCTGTGAAGGCATTGCCTATGCCTCCTGGAACAACTTCACCTTCTGGAAACAGCGCCTGAGAAACCCTCTTTTTTTCCTTTTTTTTT
>VXBI01013939.1:775889-1008122 GCA_013397375.1 Toxostoma redivivum | reverse complement strand
TTTTTTTTTTTTTTTTTTTTAATCTTCAGCCCTGTCATCCGCCTTTGTGAACTGCAGGCATGAAGTTTCCTATCATTTTAAAAGAGGCTGCTCATTGAAAGATATAAAAGCATAAACAAAAAGTTCATGTTTGTTGGCACAGTTTTTAAATGCAGACATCTGGGTTAGAGATGTGAGAAAATTGTAAAGAATTTGAAAGGTTCAAAGGCTCATGTTATTAAAGTTTTAATAATCTCCTTTTCTGCCTAGCCCCAACCCCCTGCTAGTCTTTGAATCTTGAAGGAAAATGCCGTCTGAACAAGATTATAGTTAATTAGGGTAGGATCTTCTCTTTGAAAGCCTGTAGGAAGCTGTCCTGCCTTTTTATTTTTCAGACTAGAATGAGCTGTGTGTAGGAGGAGATACATGGCAAAAAGCACTTGAGCGCAATGTTTTAATTTAAAGACTCCAGGGACTCTGTTAAGTTTCTATAATACAGATGATGGTATTTTCACAATCACTTTGTTATGTAATCCCCAGAGAAGTAATTCACCTGAGGTGAAATTCACACCTTGTAGAGGGGGCCAGGGAGGGCTGGCAATAAACACGTGTCCATACACACGCACCTATAGGCACAGGAGCCTATACTACCATGCCTATAGACAGATGCACCTCTGGACACACAACCCCCCCAGACACACGTGCACAAAGCCCAGTGTGAGCAGCTTTGGGAAGCCTGGGGTGAAAGGATAACACTGGGTGTTATCCTGCTGCCCTCCTGGTGCTGGTGATGAGGAATGATAGGGAGTGGATGAAGCCTTTGCTTTGTTGGCCATGTATGGCTTGCCTCAGGGCTGGAGACTCTGGGCTCCCCATCCCTGCAGGTGTTCAAAGCCAGGCTGGATGGGGCTAGGAGCAACTTTGTGTAGCGGAAGGTTCTCTGCTTGTGGCAGGGGATTTGGAACTAGATGATCTTTAAGGTTCCTTCCAATCCAAACCATCCTAGGATTCTACAACCACAGCTCCAGGATGCCATGGGCAAAGGGATTTGGTGGCTCTGACTGCTGGCCCTGCAGCACCGTGGTGCTGTGTGTGCTTCTTTTGGCATGAACCAATTGTTATCTCATCGTGCTCCTGAAGTTTTACAAGTGCCCTGTCTGGTGTCTTCCCAGCAGTGCCAGTGGAGAGCCCACAGCACCTGCTCGAGGCTGATGCACTTTCACAGCCTGCAAACATAGCTCTGCACCCATCCCATCCATCCCCTGCACTGCAGGCTTTTGTGGCCCCTTCTCCAAAGAGCTTAACCCTCTGCTGCTGCCAAGGGACGAGCAGGTGCTGCTGCCACCGTGGGTGATGTGCAGGAGCATGGCTGCTTGGTTGAGGTCACTGAGTCTTAGAAGTACAAAAAGAACAGGCTGGACCCTGCATGGTGTCACTCAGCCTGCAGGAACACCACGGTGCTGGAGCTGTGTCTCTAAGGACTCCTCTGCTCAGCATTCCCAGCTAACCCACACGGAGCCTGAATGCTGCCAGCGCCTCTTCACAGCCTCAGCCTCAGCCATGGCCAAGCAGAGGGAGGGCTGGGGCTGACGATTTCTTTTAGAAAAGGAAACGTATCTTTTTTTTTCTTTTTCCTGAGTTTGCTATAAAAAATAAAGCCAGTTATATTTCTGGTCTATTTTGTTTTTAGTGCTCGCAAGATGTCCTGAGGGAGCTACTTTTTTTGAAAAATAGGGCGTTAAGTACCGTAATTTCCCTAACATAACAATTCCATATTTATTTCACTTTCTTTTTCTTTACACTCAGTGTCTTATAATAGCAGTGCTTTTCCTCATCTCCTCCTGTCTCTCTAGTTTGGTAACAACCCAATTAGTGAGTGCCCAGAGCATGAAGCATTCCTGGCCAGTTCCAGCCAGTCATTAACTAGGTGGAGAAGGTCTAACAAACACTGGGAAAAAAAGTAAATTAGTTTTTTTAGAAGTTAGTTGAGCTTTCAGCATTAAAATAGAAAAGGTAGTAAAAGAAGTGAGGGGAGGGAGTAAACACGTTGCCAAAATACTAAGTCAATTAGCTTAGGTGAAGGGCCAGGATTTTCTGGTGTAGCCTGGAGTCTGGGATTGCTCTCACCAGTAAAACACTTCCAGAAGGTCCAAAGAGCAGCTATGCGGCTTTTTATTTTTTTACTTTAATTTTCCCCCCATGGGTTTTGGTATTCAGGCCTTAAACCCCAATGTTAATGAAGTTATTCTTCTGTCTTTCTGGACATCGCTGTATCTTGGATGCTTTATACTCCACTATTGGGAATTTTCTCCATGCTCTGTTTGCTCGAAAAGTATTTACTGACTTTTAAAGAAAGTTCTTTGGCCTCAAGACCATGAAATCAAAGGCTCGAGAGTCTCACAACCAGTGTTCCTAGTCAGTCTTCTGAGTCTTTATTTGGGTGCCCAGATGCAGTTTCTTTGATGTGAGATCACCAACAGCACTTCAGTTCGGCAGCACCATTCAGCGGGAACCAGTGCCAGATGAATGGCAATGAAAGGACAGAAGAGAGCAGCGCCTGGCTCTGGACATCCCTGGGAGATGCTCTCCTGGAGACCCAGGAGTGTGCAGAGCTGCTGAGTGCATCGTGTGACCAGTCCCTAGAGCACCAAGCTCACTGCACATGGACAAGGGGGTCTGCTTCTGGGGACGTGCAGAATGGTGGGAACACAACCAAGCAGCTCATTGCACTGAGCCTTTACAAACTGAGCAGTAGAATTGGACCATCATCCAATTTGCACCTCGTTGTCATGCAGGCAAGCTCTCATACAGAGAGATCTGAAGGGAAACTTCCTAAGAAATTCGAGGTTGGAGTCAACAATTGCTTAACATACAGCACCACAAAGATACCAGGTTTGCTAAATTCACACTTTTCAAATGAAAGGTTGGATCACTCTCCCTAATCGTAAACCCTCCCATCCCCGAGGTATATTCCCACCTGAACCTCCCAAAGTAGCAAAGCCCTCGAGTGCCCTGCCTTCAGCTATCCGACCTTTGAATGAGCGGATGGCATGGAGCCCAGAAGTAGAAAGACCTGTTTGCACTGATTATCCTAGGTGTCATTAGCAGGATTCTTTACAAACAACTCCCTCCTTTGAAGGGCAGACATCCCCTTGCCTCTGAAGAATAACTGCAAGCACTGGCGATCGGATTTATCCTTCCTTTGCTGTGACCTCTCCAAAACTTGGCACCTCTTTGAACTGGCTGCTCTCAGAAAAAAAAAAAAAAAAAAAAGCTGAATTTTCTATGTTGACTTTCCCTTTTTTCAGTTTTTTTTTTTTTGTTTTTTCCCAATAGTTCTGATGAGAGGGTCTGTGAAATTAAATTGAAAAGACTCTATTGTCAGAAAGATTCTATGACCCAAAGGTGCCAAGCACCTTCTAAATGAATGCCTGAAGCCAAGTGAAGTAGCAATTGGGAAAGCCTTTAGCTGAAATTTGTATTCGGAAGTTCTGATAGAGGAAGCTGTAGAAAATCAACGGTGATAAGTGCATTTGTCAGGCAGGTCCTTTTGAAAAGTGCTGGTACACCTGGTTGCTGTTCAGAGAAACAGAGGTGGGTGTGATGTTCTGTAGCCTTCAGCTTTGCCCTTGGCATGGGATTATCCCCTGGGAAGGATATAGCATACCATTAAGTTCCTCTTTTGTAAAGGTAATGAGGAATAGTGTCTCTTGAAGTCTTGCAGAAAAGGCTATAAAACCTATTGACATGTATTTTTTTCTTCTCTTATTACATCTTGGTTTATGTGATAAATGAAACTCCTATAGAAGAAAGCCTAATGTTGGGACATAATGGGGAAGAGGAAACAGGATGAAGAGCAGCAAGTAAACATATACACATAATTCTTGCCAGTTTAGAGCAAATCTAGAATTATTACCCAATGCTGGAAAACTCATCCCAAATTTTCCCTTACTGTGTAATATTTGCACTACAAATGGGTTGACAAGTGTATCTTCATTTCTCATTGTAGACTATACATTGGCCAGTGGATAATCAAAGAATCACATATTCCGAATTGGAAGAGACCCATGATGATCATCAAGTCCAACTCTTAACCTTGCAAAGGACAATCCCAAGAGTCACACCATGTGCCTGAGAGCATTGTCAAATTCTTCCTGAACTCTGTCAGGCTCAGTGCTGTGACCACTTCCCTGGAGAGCCTGTTCCAGTGTCCAGCCACGCTCTGAGTGAAGAATCTTTTCCTAATATCCTACCTAAACTTTCCCTGACACAACTTCAGGCCATTCCCTCAAATTCTGTCACTGTCACCACAGAGAAGAGATCAGGCTTCCCCTCATGAGGAAGATGTTGACTGCAGTGAGATCTCCCCTCAGTCTCGTCCAGACTGAAGAGACCAAGTGACTTCAGCCTCTCCTCACTCAGCTTCCTCTCCCATCCCTTCACCATCTTTGCTGTCCTCCTTTGGATGCTCTCTCACAGCTTTACATCCTCCTACACTGTGGCACCCAGAGCTGCCCCCAGCACTCGAGGTGAGGCCGCCCCAGAGCAGAGCAGAGCAGGACAATGCCCTCCCTTGCCTGGCTGTGCCTGATGTCCCCAGGACAGGGTTGGCCCTCCTGGCTGCCAGGGCACTGCTGGCTCATGTCCAACTTGCCATGGACCAGCACCCCCAGGTCCCTTTCTGTGGCACTGCTCTCCAGCCTCTCATTCCCAAGAGATTGGTCTGTTATTCCTATCATGTAGAGCAATATGGTGTCATAATTTGTGTAGTATCAACAATGTGGGTCACATCTGCACAAGTTTCTGAATTAGTTCAAGTTCAATTTTTGTGTATGTCTCTGTGTGACTGCAGTTATAGCAATATGCTCTGCACTACTACCTACAGCTTGGAAATATAAGCAGGGTCTGTTGGTTTAAGCACATTAGTGTGACACACTTTATCGAACTATAAAAGAGCAAAGCCTAAGGCTAACTTTGCAAAATAGGTACACCATCTCAGTACTTACCAATATCATTCTATTAAATTAAGGAATGTACTTCTGCCTTGTATCACACCGAGATAATTTTAGACAGGATTTGGTTCTTTCTTTGTAACATTTAGAGCTGAAGTAGAAAAAGATTGTAAGAATTTTTGAGAGTCATCTGGAGTTTTCTTGAAGGAGTAGTAAACACAAGTTAGATTTTAATAGTACTTGCTATATATATAAAAAGTGAAATATAGGCCAAAGAATGGGTTCAAGTTGTGTACATTTGATAGCAGTTATTTCTTTAATATTATTATTACTGCATCGATCATATGACAGGAAAGTCAGTACATTAATCTGCTAACTTCTGGATGTGAGAAACAACAAAACCAAGGAAATTTACCTTCATCAGATGCATGAAAAGCAGGTTCAAAAGGCAGAAAGTGTTCTTATAGTGGTCATTAAAAATTGCTAGATGATGAAACTTTGGAAAGAAATGTATGTGACAAAATTCCATAGTTTACTAACAAGGATTTTACAACATGATTTCTCATAGGAAGTGAAAATGGGAATACTGAGGTGTGTTCAAGACCTAGCCTGCAGTTGGAGGCAGACAATGTTAAGGAAAGGAAATAATTAACCATGAAAGGCACCAAGTGGTTTAATAATTGTTATTCCAAGAATGAAAGTATCAGTACAAATAGGACCGGAAGGGAAAGTTGGATAAACATAACTGGGGAATATGCTGTGTACTGAGCTGATGGGGCTACACACAGGAAAGATTCATTTGTTGTTTGATTTGCTGAGTAAAAGAGAGATAATGCTGGAAAAAGATAGGAGCAAACCATGAGTAAACAGGATCCTGGGATGAAATGTGCTCCTTACAACATTTTTTTAATGAATGGCTCTTGCTCATCTTAACAGCTGTCCTCAAATGACAAGTTGGTGTGTAATGGGCCATCCTGCCCCAGCCCTACATTCACTTCAGCTGTGTTCCCCAGAAGGCTGCAAAAGCTGCCTGGAGCAAAGATCCAGGTCCCTGGCATCTCTGCATTGGGCTGAAGCTCAGTGCCTGGAGGGTGCTCCTTCCCAGCTTAGGCTTGCAGCTGCTCTAACAGGCAGTCAGGAATAAGGACTATCTGCCCCATCCTGGGTATAGGCAAGTGCTACTCGAGAGGAAGGAAATAATTTTCTTCAAAGGGGAAGCAAAACTAGGCTTAGCTTGCAATAAATTCAGATGAATTTCTAACTAAATTTAGAAATTAAATTTTACTACCTGGAGCTGGCTGGTAAATAACAGATTTCTTTGGGAGGTAATTAATCATCCTTTTTAGGGAGGTTTTTCTGCTTCTGAGTCTGGCTAATGGGGCAGTGGAGAGCTCATGAAAATTTAAAAAAGACCACAAAGCAGATGGAACTTTCCAAACCTCTGCAACATTTCCTATTCTATTGAATTTTCAGTTCAATTATTCTGAATGTATTTTTTTTTCCCTAAATGTCTTATTTTATCTTAAGAGTCTCTCACTATGGTGCGGGGCTTTCTAGTAGGTCCTGAAACTGTGACAGATGGGCAAACTGCCACGTCTTTAGAAAAGCTCCAGGATCCTGGCTTTGTGTAAGAGAATGGTGCAGAAAGTCCTTCATTGTCTTGAGCCAGCTCAGATGAACAATTGCTCTTCATCCTGTGCCTCACCTCATGCTATCCCAGGCAGCCAAGGAGCCCATGCTCAGCAGCTGAAACTGCTCAGGGATAAGGATTTACTGAAAAATCCAGAGAGTTTAGTAATAGAGGTCCATGTCAGAGGAGTTTCTTTAGCATTGTTTGTGGGTTGTTTTGGGAAAGTCATTTCAGGCTCTCCTATTTCAGCAGGCTTCTCCTTTTCTCTCCTTTGGCTCCCTCCACTTTCCCTGTTTTAATTTTTGCTGTTCCTTTTTGTTGGCATTAGTAAAGAAGGAACTGTCTCCTGGTTTTAAGTTTGGGATTGGTTTAATGGTATATTCATCAGCCACCCATTGGTGAAACTATAGTCCAGGGTTCAGCTGCATAGAGTGTGAACTCTGTTAGTTTCAGCGGCATTTCTCTGATTTCAACATCTGAGGATCTCCCTCCAACTCTGTTGAACAAAAGCTAACACATGCTAAGCTGGTTTTCTTTCATTTTTTTTAAACAAAACCCCTTGCTGGCAAAGTGCATCTGTTGAACCATCATCGGAAAAATGCAGTTATTGTGGACTTGGTCTCATAGTAACAGCAACAATAAGGCTGTGGTGAGAGCTTGGGGTTCACTGGCAATGTCGAAAGCACAAGAAGCACATCCCGTGCTCGCAGGAGCTCTCTACCTCCATCAGCACCCCGGTCCAGCGTGCTGCGCGTGAGCACTCCTTGCCCTTGGCAGAGGTGGGTGGTGGAGCTGTGGGATGCAGAGGTGGGTGGTGGAGCTGTGGGATGCAGATGTGTCAGCCTGGGTGAGGATGAGGAGCTCTGGCCCGGAGCAGATGGAGATGCGCCGAACAATGCGCCTGGCAGCGGCGGCCGCTCCTCGCGGCGGCTCTCACAATGCAGCCCCGCCATCCCAGCGCCACGCATTGTTCTCCTTGGTCGAGGGCTCTGTTCAATTAAGGAACAAGAATCCTTTCCCCTGCTCCAGTGCCGGCTCGATGCTATCACACTGGTCCTTGGGTAACCACAGTGGTTTGACACAGCACAGCGCCGATGGCGAGCTGTGCTGCACATTTCTGTGGGCTTCCTTGGAAAGGGCCTGGGGACATCTGGTCTGAATCTCCCTCCCATTCACACCCACATCCCCTGTCACTTCCCGAGAGACAATAAATAACTCCTGGGGTTGATACTGCAGGCAAGGCTGGACCTTGTGGGCTGGCTTGTCCCTTGCCTCGGTGACTGGTGCGGATGGCAGCGAGCGTGCTTCTCCAGAGAGGCGTGGGCCGGGGAGGGCAGCCAAGGGAGTGCATTGCTCCTCTCTGCAGGGCTTTGATAGACATCTCCTCTTCCTTTCCACTCTGGTGGCAAGAGGAACCTGCCCACAATTTCTTGTGCAGACATGCAGTATCAGTTTTGGGGATGCTGTTGCTGCTTTAGGTCCAATTCACCCAGCAGGATCCTGATGGATGCCATGGCAGATAATGCTTTGCCATACGGCTTTTGGTATGGGAGAGGCCCTGTCAGACCCAGATAGACAGGACAGATGTGGGGCTTGCCTTTCTTGAACCAATCCATCACACTTCTAATTGCCTATCTTACGGTGACAGGCTGTCACATTTGTTAAAGAAAACCTAGAAGAGAATGTGTTAACTCTTCCCCTCCTACTTTTTGTGGTTTTGTGGGAAGACTGAAGGAAAGTCAGGTCAGAGAAGCACATTGTTTAACATTTGTATTAGGATGCGTGGCTTCTGTTGTATTGCTGTCAGCCCTGTAGATGGAGGATCTCACATTTCCTGGATGTGAAACAGCATCTAAGCATTACAAAACTTGGCTCATCACCTCTTCCCTTCTCCTCTTGCTCCATCTCCCATGGGTTGCAGTAAAAGCGGATGAGAAAGAGATGGCATGACTGGGAACTCTTCTAACAAAGGACAAAAAGGCCACTGAGGCCAGTGCAGGTTGTGTTCTGATGCCAGGGAAATCTGTGCCAGCCAGGAGAAACATGCTGGATTCTGGGGACTGGAAGGACAGGAGCCAGCAGGAAGGCAGGGATGAGAGCAAAACACCACTTTTGATTTTGTGTTTACCCTTCAGGATCAGGGAGCTGGCACACCTGACAACAGGGCTGAACACAAGAAAGAAATCTGAAAGTTGTCAGATTTGTTGTCCTTTCCAAACACAGTTTCTCCCCCCACAGAGACTTCATCCTGAGCACCAGCTGCTCAGAACCATTGCTCTGCTCCATCACACAGACTGCTCCTGAGGTCTCCTATGTGTGGCGTTTTTCTGATAGAGCACTTCCAGTGCTTCACTTGTTTCTGTTAGTCAAACAATGTTTTCCTCTTCCACTGTTAACATTCTGAGGTGCAGGTACAAAATCCATTGTCTTGAGGAAGACCTCCCAGACTGAAAACTTTTTCGTCAGTTTTATGGAGCATGAGAAATCATCCTTACAAGAGTGATGAAGGTTTCTGCCACAGGGCTTCCCTCACACCCCTTCTCACTCCCCGGCAACTTCTCTGTGCCTTGAAAACAAAGAAATGTTTAGTAAACTTAGAGGAAGTATTCAGAAAGCTCTGTGCAGAGAGATGAAGGGTCAGGGCTTTATAGTGAATAAAGTGCAATTCATTTGAGCTTTGGTTCTGACCAAGGAGAAACTGTGCTGCTGTGAAGAGTGTGGTCAGGCAAGGTCAGATTAATGTCATTCAAAAGCAGCATGGGGATGCTATACCCTCAGTGTCTGGCATGTGGATAAATTGTGTCACCAGTTTAATCTTCATAATAAGTACACATTTGTTCTCAAAAAAGATCAGTGGCTGGCTGGTGGCATGGCAACAGCCCATGACACTGCCATATAGGAGACTTGGGTTTGGGGGAGGTGAAGGGGAATGTTGCCTCTAGGAAATTAAAAATTAGAACTACAGCCTGCTTAGCAAATGTCTGACTACGCCCTTGTGCTGTACCACAGTGCATCACAAGGAAAGAGTTCTTACTTAAATGTCAAATAGCAGCTTCTTTTTCCTGATGGGTTTTATAGGTCAATGGAAAATATCCAGCAGCTAGGCGATGTTTTTTGGTTGAATTGTTTTTTTTAACCATTTTTTTAAAATGGGAATATACTGTGTAAACCCCCTCCCTTCCCCCCAAAACAAAACAAAGGAAAAAAACTCCACCAAAACCCAAACCAGAAGATGTTTCCATTCCATGCTGGATTTAGGTACATAGTTTCTCATCAGAGAAGTCTGAAGAGAGAGAACACATTTGGGATATGAACTCTGCTTTCCTGGATGAATGGAGATGCTTGTCATGTCTTTCTTAATCTACTCATTACAAGTGCTGTCTTTTGATAAAAATATTTCTTTCCTAGTTCTTACTTATGCCACTCATCTTCTTTCTCAGCCTTTGTGTTGCTAGGTGGTACAAGTGCTTCTTATCCCTTCTTATTCCTTCTTGTAAGATGTTCTCCAGTTTTCCTCTCATTTCAGTAGTCTTCCTCCTTCAGTTTTAGATTACTTCCTCCAGTAATCCAGCACAAGTCCTGGGCACACTGGGCTATGGCCACTTAAGAAAACTAAACAGAGCAAGAGATTATGCCAAAGATACCCACACATAATTTACAGTCCTCATGACTTCTGCCTGTATTAATTACCACTCTCCCAGGCAATACTTGGACTTGGTTTGGAACCAGCAGAGGCTGGGGACTATTCCTAAAAGGCTGTTTGAGTCTGGCTCTTTTGAGTTTGGCTCCTTTTTTTGGGAAGGCTTAGAGGTTTAGACAAGTTCTGTGCTGTGCTGCATGGCCTACAAAGCAGGAGGGACCCCCCAGCATGTTTCCTTTTGGTAGCTCACACAGATCCTTGCTGACCAAAACGGGTCAGCGTCTTCTTTGATGAGGTCCAGGCAGTGCCTGGCATTTATTGATTTCAGGAATACTTTCCATCCTGTAGTGGAAATACTTAATTCTAGGTGACATTTACCTTTTCAAGTGGTCAGGCCACATTGCTGTATCCATGGCTAGCACAAACTCCTACTCCTGATTTCTTAAGTGCACACCCTTTTACCTTGAATAGCAAAATTTCCCTCCGTGTCTATTGTTTCTGAGGACTGTTTGGCTCTTGTTAGGTAAACTCTGCTGCTTGTCAGTATGGACAAGGATGCCCAGCCTCAGTCATCAGAAAGTTTCATTAGGCACTCTTTTGTTCAAAATTGTTAAAGATATAAAAAGGATTGATACTGACTCTTTCGAAACTCTGCCAGTGATTTTCTTCCTTTCAGCTCAACCCATTGTCACTTCCCTTTTAGCCAATTCTTTAACTACTTTGCAAATTCTTATCTTAATCCTCACTTTTTCTGCTTGAACTAATAGTTTCCATCTGGCAGTGTACCAAATGCTTTGTTCTAGTCCATATAAATGACATCTTCCCATAGCTCCTTTGTCTGTAAAATCAGATAAGAGCATTATGGTAGACATTCAGAAGCTGCCTTTGTTAGGGTTATGTTGGATTTTCTTCCAGTTTTAGTTTGTTTCTATGTTTTAAGTTCCTTCCCTCAAAAAATTTCCAAACCAGGGATTTACTCCATAGAGGCTGAAATATATTTATAGCATACTTAACCCGTTTTTTTCAGCCTGCAAGAGGACAGGTTTTCAACTCAGGTTGTCTTGAATTAGAGGCAATGAAAATCTACTGCTTAAGTCCCACCCCAGCATTTCTGAGGGCAGGATATGGATTTCCATCCACCTGAAACATATCTCATTGCTTCTATTCAACTTGCAAGCTCATTGCCGAAGGAATTTTGGTCTGTGTTTCCAGCTTGACAATTCCTCCCAGGGATACATGAAGAGCTTGTTGTCCTGTCAGTGACCATCAAGAACTAATGATGGGAGGTCCAGAATACCACCCACTAATCATTTCTGCACCTCATTATACTTTCTAAGTTAGGCAGAGCAAATTAGACTGTCAATACTTGTATTTTCTCTTGGACTGTCCCCTGGAGCAGACCTCAGCTAATGCAGGGAGAGGAGGAGGCACACACATGTGACAGAAAGCCAGCAACACAACCTAACACTGGTGAGTTTGTAGAACCAGTGGCACCTTTTCTATGGGCACATCTTTCAGATGATCAGCAGAAGTAACCATGAACTGGCTTCTAATTTATTTCTTTGAATCAAGTTCAGTTTAATGACAAAGCACAGGGAGTATATGGGTTTGGTGGGATATGTCTGCCTGCACCACCATACCAGTTTCAGGGACAAGGTAGCTATCTGCTTTTGGCATGAAAGACATAAAAATTATTGTGGTTCAAAAAATGTGATCTAACAAATGTCACTGCAAATTGAAGCAACCACAGTGGAAAAGATGCAAACCTATTCCATGGATATTACATGCCTCTAACAGCTATCTCCAGTAATGAAGAAAAAATTCCCTGTGGGTAGATGAAATTTATACTCAGGAGTTATGAACACCAATTAAAATTCTGTAAGTGTGCTCATTATTTTTCAGTTTCTAAGCTGAAAAGACATGTGCTGCCAATAATGACTAAACTAATACTACTTCAGTTACCTCTCTGTTTTCTCTCTTCTGGAGAGATCAGGGTACAAAAGTCGTGCTAAGCCAGTTTCCTTTGTACTGTTTATTTTCCCTTTGCTGTCTTGCTTCTTTTCATTTTAATTATGAAAGCAGGATTCCTTCCAACCAAGGGTCTCTGAACCTGGGGAGGGAGTGGGGATGCCTGCAGGCCCCTCCTGCTCGATCTAAAAAGGCTGCAAAGGAAAACAAGTTTGTGGGTGCTACACAGTGATGTCCCTATGTGAAATTTCTGAAGGGTTCTGCTCCTCCTCTCAAACCTTCTAGGGGCTCTCAGGCTGAAAAGGGACTGTGAACTCTAGCTCAAGAGTAAGGCTTTGTTCACAGAGCTCTCAGCTCCTTTCTGTATGCTTATTTATTTATACAATCTCCCTTATCTTTTCTTGTGTGCCTTGCCATTTCCTTAAACTCACATCTCTGCTTCTTGACCTATTCAACTTCTTTCTTTCATGACGTCGGTGCATTTTCACATTCTCCTTCAGTCTGTCCCAGAATAAAGCCCAAGTTTACTGCATGCTTTCTGAGTGATTTCCTGTGTGTGTCCTGTTTTGGTTTCAAGAAGGAAAGCAGGTCCGTGTCATGGATGGCTTTAATAGCTCCTGCAAATGCACTGGGAAGCAGGGCTGGGAGCCCCCACTGAAGGGTCTGTGCCCCAAAGGAGCCTCCTGCTCTGTTTAGCCCTGAGCCACCCCTCTCCTGCAGCAGTGGCTGCCATCCCATATTCACTGTGTGGGTATATGTGGTGTGGAACACGTGTGAGCACATTAGTCATACACACTTAGGTCTCAGATGTGGGACAGAGAAAGCTCTGAGCCAGCCCCTTGCCTTGCAGCAGCTGCATTTCATGAGTCTGTGGAGCACCAGTGCCCTGCTCCAGGCTGGGACAGAAGACCAGGAGGATGCTTTGGTTCCCTGCTGCACCTGAAGGTCTGAAAGGGCTGCAGCCCTTGTCTGTTGAGTGACCACAGGTTCACATGTATCCCTTACATAGCCCCAGCTGACTGGGTGCCCACTCCCAGTCACTCAGGCTGCTGCAAGGAGACTGATGCTCCTGAGAGAGCCTTGGTTCATAAGGCATTTGGGGAGCCAGGCATTTTACAGACGTGCTTTATTGAAATGTGAAAGACTAGCACACATCTTAATTTTAATTCTTTAAATTCACCTTGACAGATGGCAGGATTTTGACTTCTCACCTCATACCATGTGCTTTGTAGTGTGCAGAAAACTCTTGACTGTCCTTCCAGATGGCATGCAATTCCCATCCCCCAAATAAAGTCCAGCAGCATTAATATTTTAGTACTTAATTTTTCTTTTAGCAATTTAGGTCTGCCATACAAACTGCTTGCTTTGATCACTTGGAAAAAAATACTGATAAAATAAATTAAAGGAGAAGTCTTGACTTAAGTTTAAAAACAACTTCCTTCTCATTAGGCTTTCCACGGGAACCATGTATCATATTTATTTAAGCGTTGAAGAAAATATTTAGCCTATTCACAAAGGTTAAATAATCAGCTGATAAGATTTGTAGCTAAAGTATGTTTAAATGTACTCATTAAACATAGTATGTGTTAGGCAATTTTTCAAAAGCTCTGCTGCTACATGTAAACCATTAGGAAGTGGAAAAGAAAAAGTCAAAAGGAACGAAAGCATTCCTTGTGAACAAATACAGTTGTGCATTGTATAGACTGCAGCTAGCGAGAGTCAAAAAGGCAGAATAACAAGACCCAGAAGAAGGCTATAATGATAGAATTTATTCTTCAGAGAAACCAAGAGAACTAACCCCACCATTTTGCTCTAAAAAAAGGACTACATGTTTTAGCTCACCTTGTAATTTATGTCTATAATAATTGGAGAGGGATGGTTAAATGTAACTTAGAAAAGGCTCAAAGCCTGTGGAAACAAACATTTCTTGCTGAGCTGAATTTACTTTCCAGATCTGTCAGAGAAAGTATTTTTTTGTCTGATTGGTTTTACTGGTGTACAGAATGATTCCATACTTGGTTTGTGTAAAAGTAAAAAGTTACTTTTGTTTTATAAATAAAAAGATGACCTTTTAGAAACTGACTGTTTGGAGTTCATTTTCTATGATATTTTTCCCCTGATTTGAAGTTCCACTTTAAGCAAAAGCCAAAAATATCAATCACCTTATCTGAAAGCATGGGACAAAAAAAGATGTCTTTTTGCTTAAACAAACCTTTTCCTTTGAAGACTCACAGCCTTGTCTTTGAGATGATGTGAATGACATCTCTGAGCAAACAAGACACTTTTTTTATGTAGGCTGCAAACTTGAGAACTGAGATCATGAGAGGGAGTAGATAAAATCTGGAGGTTTTGTATTAAAATTGGATTCTGCTGCTTTTATTCACAAATGGTCTTGCTCTTTGGGGGATCCTGCTCATTCCTGTGGGCCTGTGCCTGATAGTGGAGCATAAATTGCAGCGGGACCAGGCAAGGGTTAGGCTGCTGCTCCTTAGGTGTGTGGCAGGATTTTATGACAGAACATTGTAGTAAGAATTAAAGGATCAGTGAAATATAAATAAAATAAGTACTTGATCTGCTGTTTGTGTTCCAGTTTGGGGGTTAATGTGGAGTTGCTTATTTTTCTATTTTGGCATAGATGTGAGAGAGGAACAGCTGATCAGGGCTTTTTCTTTTGCAAAAGACTTATGCCAGAGCCTTTTTTCCTTGGTCCTGTAAACAGCTGTGTTTATTATGTCACCAATACAGTGCACAACTGGTCTTATGGTAAGAACACGCACGAGCAATAGGCTATGTGTGAGGTCTTATTGCTGGGGACACTACGTCTGGACATGTGCTGAGGCATGGAAGCATGTGGCTCTCTCTTGCCTGGGAGATACCTGCTATTTTGTTTCTTGCTGTTTGATGCATCTCTTTTACAGGCTTAGGGTTTTTGGAAGAAAGGATGATATCAAGTAGGCTGTGGTTTTTGGTGCAGCATAAAAGGCACAAGGACACTGCAGCAAGGCTCTGCTAAGAATACGTGGAAGGAATTAATAAATCTGTCCTGAGAAAATTTTAACTCTATCCAGAGTGGGATGAGACATGCAGGCGGCATGGGTGATCATTGTTAAACCTCTGCAATGCTGTTGTGTCTGTTTGGTTCCCTGCAGGAGGGAGGAGGAACTCCTGGATCACCTTTGTCCATGAGCCTGGCAAGATAACATCATCTAGCATAGCATAGTGTTCAATGAACCCTTTTATTGCCTGGCTGAGAGGTGCATGTGGACTTTTTCTAAGAGCAAAAGCGTTTCTTCAACTCATGGGTTTTGTTTGCTTTTGAAAATCATTATTTGCCAGCCTTGGTGACCTTTTCTCAGCATTGCACCAGTGTTGTGACGTTACTCAGAAAGCCAGAAGGGACAAGTGCTGCCTGTGCCTGTACTCTGACACAGCTGCTGCTCATGGATTTCACCACTGCTTCTAGGCCCTCTGCAGGGAAAAAGAGTTACTGGGGAGGTTTCATAGTATTTTACAGCACAGGAATCAAACATGGTAAGCTGGCTGTCTCATGAACCTGCATCCTCACCCAGCCTTTAATGACCTTCAGACCCACTCTGATTCACAGGTCATAAATGCTTAAGCACCCTGGCAGCTCTTGGACATTGGAAGGCCCTCAACATACTCCAGGCAAAATAACAGGGAATTATATGTTCACAATATGCACACACACATAAATAAACAACATTTTAAATACCAAGTATAGATCACAGGTTTGCAAAGCTGGGGTTAAAACTCAGATGGTTGATGTGAGAGGGGTTATACCTAAAATTAATCTAATTGCCATGTGTTGCCTGAGAAAATGCATTCAGCTCAATAGCTGAATGACTTGGATTTGGCTCTGCACAAAATTTTGTCTTTCCATCGGAAGATTAAAAGGTTTTCTTAACCATAAACTCTGCATTTTTCAGTGCAGCCAAGCTATTAGGTTTTCAGGAGTTCAGGATTTTTGTCAAGGGCTCAAACACCTCAGTAAAAAGCAGAAACATGGCAAAAAAATCCAGTTTTGTTGAAGGCAATTTTTCATTGGTAAAAAAGCTAGACAAATATCTCCACACAACCTTACACTATGTATGGGCTATGATATGGTGTAAGACATTTAAATGTTGTTATTTCACTGACACCACTCTACTGATAGCTGTTTCATGGACACCTACCACACAGAAAGGAAACTATTTAGAATGACTTTCTGTCCAAGTTCTTTGGACAGGCCCAGTGAGACACCTGAACACATGCTTAACTTCTTGGCACTGGAGCAGTGCCATTGACTTTGGGGATGAAGCTCATGTGCTTAGGCTTAAGTGTGTGCTGGAAAACAAGAGATTAGAGTGATTGAGTTCAGAACTGCAGCAATGAAAAGCCCCCTGTGTTTGCAGTCAAAGCTGAAGGGGAACACAGAGCTGAAACAATACTCCTAGGAAGAAGCTGGGTTTTTATTCAATCTACGTTTTCCACCTAGCTTTTGAGGTGACACTCTTGCCATCACTGGCCTGCATGAAAAAGGCAGCCTCCTAAACCTACAAAATTCCAGTATGTATTTCAGAGAAAGTTAAGTGTTAAACCAGAATTTTCAGTGAATATCCCCTCTCCCTTTCCCCCACTTTCTCCTCTGTTCTTTTTGACATCTGAGAGGACCAACCACAACTGCATACCATTTATAGATTTGCCTGATTAAAACCAGTTTTCCCTATAGGTCATATCATGTAGAAGACACAAGGTTTTTGTCAAGAGACCAGCTACTGGCAGAAACTGTTTTGCTGCTATTGCTAGTAAGAAATTAGTAACTAGATCCATGTCCTGTTTTTTATGCCAGCTTTATAATTATACTATTTCAGTGGTAAGCCAGATATTTGGGCCAAGGGTAATTTAGAAATTCTAGATCTCTATTCAGTTTTTCTTTTTATGTTCATCTTTAGTGCAGCTATGTCTCCTTGCAACATATAATCTTCCTGCATTTTCCTCCCTTACTGTGGTTTCTGTGACCCATGGTCACAATATAACAAATGCATTTTATTCAGCACAGCTTTGTGAAACCATAGGAAACAATTATTGGCTTTAAAGAGAATTATTTTCTTGTTCTTTATGTCTCTGTCCTCAGATAATTATGCACAGCTCACACTGTGCTGTATGACTGGTGGGGCAGGGTTTGTCCCTTCAGTTCAGAAGTGCTTTTGCTTTCCTGCCATTTCTGTCATTTCAAGAGCTCTGTGGAGCCTATTTGACTTTCTTGAATGCAGTTTTTTATAACCTATGAGACTGTGGTTGGCTGAGTTATCCTTCTGGTGTGGTAATGGTCTCTGCAGTCTTTACTTGGACTGTGATTACACAAAGTACATATTTGTCTTTTTCAGCTTATATATGCTGTGAATGTCCTGAGCTCATGGTATCTCTGAGATGTGGTTTTCTGAGCACTAGTGTGTCCATTATGCTGTGTTTGCTTCCTACAATGAAACATACAGCCAAAAACACAACCTGCCCCTTTTCTTCAGCACAAGCTTTCCCCTCTGCTCTCTATCATGTTCTTGTTCCTTTGCTTATTCTGTATGTGTCTTTGTTTGTTTGCTTGTTTGTTTTATGTTCTTTGACCTCTGGAAAATAGACTCTGACAAGCCTTGGTTTCAGCTGAGGGTCTTTCAAACCTTATGGATTTCAAATGAATCATTTCTCCCATTGTCTATGAAAAACTGAAGATACATTCATCGTTGACCAGATTTCTTTGAAGCCTACCTGGAAGCCCCAGCTCCCACCAGCTCAAATGTGTCACCATAACCAAACACCATAACCACTTCCCATGCTGAATAATGATTTTATTCTTGGGGAGCCAAAATAACTACCTTGAGCCTTTTTATTTTCAGCTGTCTTTCTGTTTCTGTAGGTCATGATAGTCCTGCTGGAGTATGCATAGCACTGTACAAATAGTCATGCATTTATAGTATTCTGGGATGATAAGCATGAAAAAATAAAAAGTCAGGTGGGGTCACATGTCCCCATCCCTCTGCAGAGAATCAAGGTTTGGGTGCACACCTCCTTGCACCATGGCTCAGTGTCAGGGCAGGCTGTGCCTCCTCCACAGACAGATGTTTCCTATTTCTGGAGTCTCAACATTATGGTTTTTTTGATTGTCTTTTCACATCCAGATTTATTTTTGTTCCAGATAAACATAACTAACCACTTTCATAAGTTATTTAGTGCCACTGATGAGATGCCTCCACATGTGGGGACATGTGTGCCCATGAATGAGTATGGGTGTGCAGCTGTAGGGTTTATATCAGGAGTGTGCTTGGCACATGGGCATGGAATTAATCTTGAAGTAATTTTCACCACAGGAATTGGTGAATGAATGACTTCCTTTTCTCAGTGGCTAAATGCATATGCAAAGCATATTTGACAAAGCAGTTTTGAAATACACCTCCTAGTAAACATGGCAGCTTTCTCTTTGCCTCTTCTTCCAGCGGCCATGCAAACGATCCCAGGATTTCCACCCTCACAACATGAGGACACATAAGCCAGAGACAGCTGGGAAATACAATCTCTAGCAATTTTCTGTTGCACCCTCTTCATCACAGCCCCCAGCTGCTCCAGATTTCCACTTCTTTTCTTCTTTCAATCAAAGGGGTCGATACCTATTTGTCCTTTCTGCAAGTTAATCTGTTTACTGGGATACAGTATAATTTCCTTGTCTTGCATATTCATCTGAGCTACCAGTGAGCCACACAGTGAATCATCTTCACATGAGGTGGATTCTACAGAGAGCTGAATACCAGTCCCTGGACCTCACTCCTCATGGAAGGAGATGCATTGGGACACACAGGAGTGTCACAGGGCTTCTGCAGGTCTGGCACAGGAAGGTCTGTGTTTACTAGAAATGTTTGCTCAGAAGACATTATTACCCCAGGTCCAGGGATACAAATACAAATAACCTGGGATATTTTCTCTAGACTGCACTTCTGGGATGTTGCCCATCACCAGGTTATTCCTTCTGTTTATACATTTTATTCTTCTGGCTCCTAGATAATAGACAATAAAGTCTACTGTGCACTGTCTGCTGCCTACAGGTTTCCATTTGCAGCGTGCTCCCTTTGCTCCTAAGTACCTGGTGTCAGTATTTTGGCATGTATCCCTTCCCAAGGGGTGGGTTGGTGGAGGGGAACCAAACCACTGCTTTTTCAGCTATACATTTCTCAGCTTACATGCCCTGCTGTTATATCAGCCTCAAATTATTTGTTCAGGCCTTAGCTTAGATTCTCAATGGCTGATTTCTTTTTCCAGAATAACTCCAGTGCTTTAGATAGCAACAAGACCCAATGCACATAAGAGTTCTTTCTCTTTCATACAGTCAGGATGATAGTGGACAGTTTGTTTAACTTTTGCTGTACAGAGCTGTTAACATGACGGGTGTTCTGGCAGAGGTAAGCTGGAGGGGAGTCTATCCCTTTAATTCCATGGCATTTTAGGATAAATTTGATTTCTCAGGGGAAAAACCATTATATGCATGCTCTATAAGCATTGAGTCAGTGAGAAGATAGGAACCAGTAAAGATCTGACTGCTCTGTTAGAGCCTGAAATTCTTTTCTCACAGAGGAATTTCTGTCAGAGTCATAAGTAAAGAATATATATCTGAGCATTTTTTTATTTTTATTGACATTTAAGCTCCTATCCTTTGGACTAGTTTTATCGCCTCCAGGGTCAGAGCTCTGTTCTAGCATCAGTAAAAATAATAGATTATAACATGCAAAATCTGTACTATACATGTTGGCTACAAAGTTTGGGATATAGTGTATTCCAAGGAAACACTTAGCTTCTGAATGTTTTTGCTACTTCTGGAGAATTTGAGGAGGCTGAGTTGGGAAACTAGCTGAACCATTAATTGATATCCAAGCTCAGATGATGTGTTGCAGAGAGGTTGATGCTTTCAGTATGTCATTTCCCATTAGTCTTTTTTTTTTGCTGTTGTTCTTTCTTATCATCATAATTTCTCCTGAACTTCCCCACCCATCACTAAGGCAAGCAGAGTTAAGCATCTGATTTGACCTGAGCAGCTCTGCTCTGCCTTTTCAACTCATGACTGATCAAACCAAATCTGCAATCTCTGGCACAGACCACAAAGGCTGGCTGGGGTCTGAGGAGTTGCAGTAACTACTGTCAAGTGTTTGCCTGACCTCTGTGATTTTACCTCTCCCCTTCTCATAAGGACATGTATCCTGAGATCAAAGACTCTTCAAGATTTTTATGGGAAGTCAGCTAGAGGCATGTAGGCTGGTTTGGAATACTGTGAAAGCTTTGGACATTTTGTGGAGAACAGGCCATCTGCCTCTGCAAAAATGTGTCTGTCTGTGCTGATGAATCCTGAAAATCAGGTTTCTCTGATAGCATCATAAAGCTGCAACTTGGAAGAACCAGATTAGGAGAAGGGATAAGGAAGCACATCACCACTAAAAGGCAGAACTCTGCCCTCTTTACTCTCTGTCACAGTTTACAGCAGGGACTGGTGGTGCTTCTTCCAGTCTTGGAAAGGGCAGCACACTGTTCTGGTAGCAGCACCTTTCCTTTGAATGTGATCAAATCACCAGTCATGTCCCGTGGAGGTGACAGAGGGGGTTGGGGTTGGCATCCCACTGGGCTAGGGAATGCTGAAGTGGGATTGTTCAAAGGGAGGGAAAGGTAAAGCAGACCTGTCCCAGCAAGGAGTTTGGCTGCTATGCTCTAACATCAGCAGTGCTCAACTCCAGGGACAGTTCCAGTGTCTGCTTCAGGGGAACTGCAGCACTTACAGAGGGAGCCATAAACTGAGGCTGCTTCAAGCACAGCTACAGCACAATGTATTCATCCTGTAATCCTCCCAGACGTCTTTCAGACCCCAGGAAATTCAATGAAAGAATTTATTACTCTTATTCCCAGTTATTTTACTAGAAAGGAAAAAAATCTCAACCCCAAACCAAATTTACGTCTAAGATGGTTGGTTTTATTGGCACACCATATGGCTGAGCTGCATTTTGCCTCACTGAGCAGTGTTTTTTTCCTTCTCTTTTAAGAAATTTTTTTTCTTTTCTTTCTGAAGGTAGCAGGAATGACCTGCAGTGTAAATTGCCTTCTTGTCTGCTCAGGGGACCAGCAAAAACTTGATTGCTTCACAGAGGTAATTTTCTTGCAGAGGCAAAGTGGAGCTGCAGCTAGTAAATTTGAGGATACCCTAGGGGTGGTCCTTGAAGCCAGGTATGGATCTAATGTGGTGGACACTCGCACAAGTTACACTGTATTCTTACAACTAGCTAAAAATTGTAATGAAAACGAAAAAACAACCCAAATTGTGTGAAATTTTCAGTGAGAACCCAGCCTCTGCTGATCTGTTTGTGCAAACACAGCTTTGAGGAGCTGTAATGGGGGACTGCTGCCCTTGCTCTGTGGTGGGGCTGTTGGGGCAGAACAGCAAGTGGCACTTTTCTGATGAAATGTGGGGGCTAGGCCCTGAAGTTTGACATGTGATAAGCAGAGGCACTGCTGGACAACAGAACAGAGATGACATCAGAGCTAGGATACTTCTTCAGCTCAGATGTTGGGAGCTCATGTCAGAGTGCTGAAAAGGGCTACCTGTCCATGTATTTGGTGCTGCCTGTGCATGCCTGTGGCCTTAAACCCTTGCTGGTCTGGTGCATCTTCTGTCCATCCCCTTCCTGAGCCTCCCTCCTGTCCTCTCCCTGTCCTCGTGACCTTCTGTTTAGATCAGCTGTCAGCTGCCATTCTGAAAAGAAAAGCAGCTCTCAGAGCTTTTGTACTGATAACACAGTGTGGGCTGTGATGAAGTAATTTCCTTCTGTATTTATTTTTATTTTTTGGCTGAATTATTTTTAATGCTTGCTGCTTTGTCCATTCAATAAGTGCATTCTTTTAACCCGTTCTTCCCATCCTGTCTCTGTGTCTTCATTTTTTACAATGTGCTTAAACAACATTAACTTAACCCACATGCCCCTGGGGAGAGGATTCTGCAGAGCCTCCCCTCTGCTCCAAAGCATGGCTACAAATACAGTTGGTCCTGCTCTTTGTGGAAAGCACATCCTGCTATCCTCAGCAGCAGAAATTTAACCAGATACTTCACCCCAATCATAATGGGTTATTTATTGGCCACAGAGAAAGGTTTATTTTCTGGGACTTCAGATAAGGCTGAGGCCAGGAAACAGCTTGCAGTTGTCTCTGCAAATTCATCTAGTCTCTACCATAGTGTTTTGCTATTTCCTCCCTCGTTATCTTCAGAGCGGAGGCTGTCAGGAAGGGGCAAGCTGGCGAGGGCAGCTCAGCCTCCCCAAAAGGACTTTTCCCACATCCTCCTGATCTTGTAAGGACAGCAAGCCAGGCTCTGGCAGCCCCTCTGTCCCTCTCTGGCAGCACATGAAGAAAGTTGTCCTGTTTTCCCCACTCAGCCGAGAGAGCTCTAAGAGCTTTCTAATCAGCTCACTGTCAGCCTGTTTCCTCTCATCATTTAAAACGAGACCGCGCTGAGTTTACAGCTGCCAAAGCTTTTGCTTGGATTCAAAACACCGAGTGTTTGAGAGGCAGATTGTAACTAACAGGGCAGGTTTCTAAGGAGGCAGCACCCAGGGAAGATGGGCCTTTTCTTCTTGACAAAAATACTCTAAGTGGATGAGAAATCATCACCCCGGCTAACACGTTTTACTTGCAATTGTTCTCTTTGAAAGCTGGCTGCTTATTTTGCTCCCCGTGGTCAGATGTGTGCCTTTGTAAGTGAGATGACCTAAAAGTCTGTGCAAATAGGTGAAATTCCCACGGGAGGTGAGTGGTGTTGGGCTTTTGGTTTTATTCATGCATATGCAGGAGACTGCAGGTTTCTCCTGCTCATGGTTTTGGAAAGCTCGCTGGTGTATCAGTACTCAAGGTACACACTTCACTGACCTGCTTCTGCTGCTCCAAACGGCAGCACTGCCAGGGCTGACTGATGCATCTTTGGGATGAAGAAGCAGTTCCAACTTTTTTCACAGGTGCCCAGTTTGCCTTTGAAGATAATAAATGCTGGGCAAAAATCTTAAAAAAAACCCAAAAACAACCTGCTTGGGACCACTCCTTTTCGTGTCAGTCTAAATTTTCATAGAGGCTGCACCTCTATTTTTCAAAGCAGGCTTCCAAAACAGTGGCAAATAAGGAACTACAATGTGCAAAATCACCAACACAATTGTGCAAATCACCAGCAGTTGAAAAAATGGCAAAAGTTGGTTACCACTAATGCAAGAATGTCCTCATTACACCAGCACATTCATCATCTATGGCAGACTTCTTTCTAGCTGGAATGACACAAATATATGTTTTGGAGACACTTAGGATTTCTCTCCCAGTCTTGCTAAAAGCCTTGCACCATCTAAACTGAACCCTTTAGGGTTTGCTTTTAGGAAAGATAGGAGAAACATGCTCTTGTCTTGGGCTTGTTGTGTGCAATTACATTATTCCCTACATTATTCTGCTCATACCATATTCATGTGGAAAAAAAATCCTTTCTGCTGGTATGTCATTGACATACCATTGACTGATTTAGCATCAGTCATTGAGCACATTTGATCTTCTGTGTTCTGAATTTCATGAAAAACAAAGTGATATTAGTTTTCTTGAAAGTGTTGGACAGCTTCAAACACAGAACTTGAACTATATATATAGCATATAATTGTAAACCTGAGGTTTACACAAGGAAATTTTGCAGCTGAAAATACACCCTGACATAACTAGTCCATTTTTATGGCACTCTCCTTTTACCCTACTTTAGATGTCTGAAAAATATAATATCTATATTAACATGTATTTTAAAGTAATGATACCAACATTAATAGGACAAATTATGATGCAATATTTAGACTTCATTAGTTTCTTTAAAGTATTTTCTTTCACATTACAAAATTTCATTTAGGAAAACTGGTTCTTTTTTTTGATGTGGGTTAATTCCCCTCCACCTATGGTTACTGAGTTTACCATGTAAAAAGAAACAACAGTTCTTTTTAACACCAGCCTACCTACGAATCAGCAAATTAGTTTAATTTCTTCTGGTTCTAGAAATACATAAGCTTTAATCATGAATCAGATACACACCCTCTGAAATATGTTAACTCATCAAAGCAAAGGGCCCACTAGCTTTAAAAGAGAAGCCTTATTATACGTGGTATATAATACCTGATATTTATATTATATAGTTTGGTTTCAGTTATGGGGTTTGATGTGTATATACATGTGTTTGATGTGTGTATATGCATATACACTGGTTTCAACCCAGGTGTAATGCTGACCTACAAGGGATTGGGTTGGGCCACCTGAAGTTCTCTTTCAGCCTGCTCTAATGTATGAAAAAGTAAGATGGGTGCTTTGCTTATGAAAATTCTTCACAGATTTTATGTTTTCTCAGTCTTGGTAAAGACTTGAATTTATTCAGGATAATTTTTGACAGTGACTATTCCATGGAGTAAAGAGATTATTGCTCTGTCCTTTTGCTGCATTACAAAGGAAGCTAGAATGGGTAACCTGGGAGGACGCAGAGACATTGAATACTGAGGAGTGGAGTTAGGAAAGCCAAAGCCCAGATGGAATTGAATCCAGCCAGCAATGCTAAAAAAAAAGAAAATCTCCTTTAGGTATGTGAGTGACAAAAGGCAGCCTACAGAAAAGGTGGGCCCACTGCTGAATGAGGTGGGGGACCTGGTTACACAGGATATGGAAAAGGCTGAAATGCTGAGTGCCTTCTTGCCTCAGGTGGCACCCATGAAAGCTGAGGAAGCTGGCAAATGTTGCAGGGCTAGTCTTGATAATCTTTGATCATGGCAACTGGAGAAATACTCAAAGATTGGAGGAAAGCAAATGTCATGCCTATCTTCAAGAATATGGCGAGAAAGGCCCAAAGAACAGCAGGTCAGTCAGCCTCTCCTCAATCCTGGGAAGGTGGTGGAGAAGCTCATCCTGGAAACCACTTCCAGGCACATTTGGGAGAAAAAAATCATCAGAAGCAGTCAGCATGGCTTCAAGGGCAAGTCATGTTTGGCCAACCTTAATGAGTTCTACAGTGAAATGACTGGCCTGGTAAGTGAGAGGAGAGCAATGGATGCTGTCAGCCTGGGCTTCAGGCCCTGCTGGTGCAGGGGCTGAATAAGTGGAGAAGCTGGATTGAAAACTAGCTGGGTCCAGAGGGTGATAAGTGGCGTGAAGTCTAGTTGGAAGCCAATAACTGGCATTATACCCCAGGAGACAAAACTGCATCTGGCCCTGTTTCACACTTTCTCTAATGGTCTGGATGATGGACCAGAGTCCACCCTCAGAAAATTTGGTGATGACACAGACCTGGGAGGAGGGGTTGATATTGCAGAGGGTGGTGCTGCCATCCAGAGGGACCACAACAGACTGGAGAAATGTGCTGTAAGAAACCTCATGAAATTATTGGTGGATAAGCACCAAATGTCTCACTTGGGGACAAACAATCCCAGATGCCAGTGTATGCTGAGGGTCACCTGGCTGGAAAGCAGCTTGGCATGAAAGGACCTGGTGGTCCTGGCAGATACCAAGCTGAATTTGAGTGAGCAATGTGCCTTTGCAGCAGAACAGGCCAATGGTGTCCTGAGCTGCAGGAGACACAGCACTGCCAGCAGGATGACGGGGTGATCCTTCAACTCTGCTCCGCACTGTGAGGCACATCTGGAGTGCTATGTCCAGTTCTGTGCTCCTCAGTACAAGACAGACACACTGGGCAGAGTCCAACAAAAGGCCACAAAAATGATGAAGGGACTAGAGCATTTAATCTCTGAGGAAAGGATGTGGGACCTGGAACTGTTTAATCTGGAGATAACTGAAGAATGTGTGTGTGTGCGGGGGTGTGTGTAATCTTATTAACCCTCCTGAAGGGAGGGTGCAAAGAAGATGGAGCCAGACTCTTTTCAGTGGTGCTGAGTGACAGATTCAGAGGGAATGGGTGCTGACTGAAACACCAAAGGTTCCCTCTGAACATGAGGAAACAATTTTCCACAGTGGGGATGACTGAGTACCAGCACAGGTTTCCCAGGGAGGCAGTGGAGTCTTCATCCTTAGAGAACAGTCCTGGGCAGCTGGCTGTAGGTGGCCCTGTTTGAGCGAGGGTTTTGGACCAGATGACCTCCAGAGGTCCCATCCAACCTCAAACATCCTGTGATCCTGTACTTACATTAAATTTTAAGCCCTTGTTCTTGTTCAATTTTTCTGTGATCACTGTATCAGGAAAACCCTTTACTCACTTTTTGCAAAAGTGCTGCAAAACATTGTCCATCCTGTCCCACTTTGTGCATAGAAGAGAGCAGGATTTACTTGTGCAATGGATGTATTTTCTATTTTTAAAAAATCTGGCCCATTGTTTTGCTTCTACAGCAAATCACCAGAGTGTCTGAGCCCATCTGCTTTTAAGAATCCTTATTGTTCCTCCGGGAACAATAAACAACATGCTACCAAGAGCCCATGAAACTGAATTGCAGTTTTCATGTATTTCTGTTCACAAACAGACAAGTAACTGCAATGTTTGTGTGCAGAAATGTTGCTCGGGTGTTTGCCTAGATATGTTGGGTGTGTCTGCATTTCCTGTGCCTGGCAGGGAATGGGGTTCTAACATAACCTTACACCTTTTAGAGAGATCCCCTGTCCACATCCCAGGATTTGGCATTTGTAATTTCCCTGCCGGCCGTATTAGGCTGGTAAGAATCTCCTGTGTGTTTTCTCCATTGTTCAAAGAAGGGCAATGAATCTGGTGAAGGGTTTGGATCACAAGTCTGATGAGGAGTGGCTGAGGAAACTTGAAGTGTTTTGTCTGGAGAAAATAAGGGTCAGGGAAGAGCTTATTACTCTCTACAACTACCTGAAAGAAGGTTGTAGTGAGGTGGGGTCAGTCTCTTCTCTCAGGTAACAAGTGACAGGACAGACTAAAAGACCTCAAGTTGCACCAGTGGAGGTTTAGATTGGATGTTAGGAAAAAATTCTTCACAGAAAGGTTTGTCAAGCACTGGAACAGGCTGTCCAAGGAAATGGTTGAGTCACCATCCCTGGAGGTATATAAAAGTCATGTAGATGTTGGCACTCAGGGAAATGGTTTAGTGGTGGACTGGGCAGTTCTGGGTTAATGACTGGAATCAATGAACTTCAAGATCTTTTCCAACCTACATGGGTCTGTGGTTTTCTCTGACATCTGGAGGTCCAAATCACTGCTCCTGGGGCAGGTCTTCCCTGTTCCATTTGGCTCTGCCATCTCCAGATAACCACCCCATTTTTGCCAGCCTCGCTCCAGTGATCTTGAGCTAACTTGAGGCGAAAATTTATTTCACTGAGGGGGATTCTCATCACAAACAGAAGACAAAAGATCAGAAGACCAAAAATGCAATTACAATCCAAGTCAAGGTTTAACTCCCAAACTGGTGCTGTTCACCTGTGGTTTCTGGGGTCCATCCCAGCTGTCCAGACCAACAGGAGGTAGGTCCAGAGGGCTCCTTTCTCCCTATCCCCGGCTAGATACTGAATGAATGAAATCAACTACATGATCCAAGGAGCTGTGGACTACCAAATGCTGAGATTTTTTAGTACCACATGCTGTTTAACCTCAGTGATTGATGGATGTGGGGAATAGATGGGACTGCTGCTGAAGATCAACACCCTCAGGCCCTCAATTAAGGCATCTGAAGTCACAATAAATTTTTCCAGGCAAGCAAAAAGAGAGACAAGTAGTTCCAAGTAGTTCCAAACAAATCAAATGCTCTTTAACAGCCACATCGTAGCTTTTCTTTATGCATCACAAGGAAGCAGAAATAGCTCAAACCCATGAAATAGTTTCCAAGTATCTGTAGTTACCTGGGAGTCTTTGACTCGGTTCAATCAGGAATGCCAAGAAACTGTGTTTGTAATGTTGCCAGCCACTAACATGGGAGCAGCTCTGCGGGCACAAATTGAAATGTGACCTAATCAGAGAGCTGCGGGAGAAGCAAGATGATTAAAAAGGAGGCACATTGGATGTGACGGAGATCAGTGCAGACAGGAAAGGAAAAGGAGATCAGGAGTCTCTTCAAGCTTGCTTAAAATTAGTCCTGCCCAGCTGAATACTGGCGTGAATGCAGTAGTGAGTTCTGAAATGAGATGAACAGTTTATGTCAAAATAATGCAACAAATTCCTGCCCCAAGTAAATGTAGGAACACAAGTTCTGCACTGTGCCTGAGGCCCTGATCCTGTGGATGATTACATGCATGAAAAAGCCTAGTGAATGCAGGTCTATTCATGCATGCACAAACATTTACAGGATTGGGGTTTTATTGTGCATCCCCTGCAATCTACTGGATGGTACAGACATCAGCCTGAACTGTGGCCCGTGTTTTCTCAGGAATAGTTAGAAAACTAAACAAAACACATAACAAACCTGAGGCACATTTCAGATCTGAGTCACTGAAAGTTTGTACAGTAAACACATGTATTCAAAACTAGACAAGTTTATTTTCCACAAGGCAAGCTGGTTTTGTAATTTTTTTCAACTTATAAGGAAAGGGAAGAAATTCCTCCCCCTCTTCTCTGCCCATACATTTCCCTTGTTTGTGAGTTTTAGAATGCTATGAAGCTGCACCAGGGGCAAACAAGAACTTTCTTTAATGAATAAATATTTACAACTGCCAACTTGGATACCTAAGGCTGAGGCTGATTTCTTTGAATCATGCACTGGAAACTCTCAGGATTTGATCCTGTTGGGCCTGAAATGTGTCCTGGAGCAGCAGCTGCTCCTCATAATGCATGTCTGAAATCCTGAGCAGGACCCCAGAGCACTTTGACAGAACTGGGTTGGCCTATTTGTGCTGCATAATTCAAACCATTCTACATGTGCCATCAGAACATATCTATTTAACTATACTTGATGTCCTTCCTGTAATTATTGCAATTCCTTGATGCAAAACTTCTCACTTGTTTGGCCACTGCTTTCCTGGGGCCAAAAGTTGACCTCTGAAGCATGAGCTGAGGCTGGACAGTGCCAGCAGAGGTGAATCCCTTGCTGTGGGGCTGATTGTGAGGCTGCAGTGTTAGTGATTCCTGAACTGAGCAGCTGGGGAAATGCCAGGGTATGTCAGGGATCTTCCTGATGTCCTTGGTCAATTCTGATTCTTGTGTGGTAAGAGAATTGAGATGAAGGGGCTAAAGAAAATAATATTTTTTGAGGTAGAACAAAAGTTGCACAAATTAAGAACTTAAAATATGAGTGTGATACAAGGCTGCTGGCAATAAATTGAACAGAAGATAATTTGGCAAGTCCAAAATTGTAATGTAATATGTCCCCAAGTGAGGCATATTTGTAAGCTTACTGGAATGCCATTATCTAAGGAGCACTCCTTTTTATTTACGGTCTTGACTCTCCACAGCATATAATTTAAGGCCTCATTCAGTTGTGTAAAGGGCATAGGATCAGCATTCACAAGTCATGAGATAACTTCTCAGCTTCTTCAGTGAGTGATCCTGTCAGCCACCCCCTGTCACTTCACTCTGTCCACCCTCTGCTCCTCATGGACCAGGGTGAGCACTGGGTCCAGCTGGTGGGTTGCTCTGTTGGCAAGGAGCTTTATTTCAGCTCCCAGTGATATGATGGCAAACAGCTCCTGCAGTGTGCTTCCTGCAGATGAGTTTCCAGTATCTCAGGACTCTCCAGATCTCAAGCTGGGGATCAGATCTGGGAATATAATGCACAAAACTGCCTATGCACAGAAATCAGAGTGGAAAAGGTGAGAGGGTGCCTCTGCTTGGGCAGTCCTCTCCACAAGAGCTAGTTGCACCAGTCTGAGGGCCTTGCTTCATTGTTTTTTTCTGTTAATTTTTCTCTTTGGTACAAGTTGAATTGCTCAATACTTTAAGCAACAAAGATTTATGGAGAAAATAGATTGTCGTGATTCCTTATGAGGGAAAGTATCACCATAAATTTATTTCCATCTTTACTTTCCAGCTACCTCTTCTTTTCAGTGCACTCAGAAGTTCTGGCTGTGGCTCAGAAGCCCAGTCCTGCTGCCACATAATAGCTCAGGGAGCCAGGAAGGATATCATCACCATGTGAAACTAAACTCATAGAGAGCTGGAAAAGCCTTCTGGTTCTGACTCCAGATTCCTGGAATGGGGTTTCAGGGCTTACACTGGAAGCAGTTTGCTGCAGTCAAGCTGTGCATGGTGCCACCAAATGCCTTGCTGTCCATCCCCTGGGTGGCAGTGCATGGGTGCCATGCCATGGTCACACACATCTCCATTTCACTGCTGCTCTTTCTCTCCTTTCCTTGTCACTGAGCATTTGGTTAGCATAAGAAAAGGTGCCACATCTGCCCCATGTCAGTGCCTTTACATCTCACCTCCCCAGCCGCCTCTGGCAGATGGTGCCTTGCTCCTACACCAGTCACACAGGATGAAAATCATGCTGAGGAGAGCAGTGTCTCCCAAGTTATTACTGTGAATGTGTGTGGACCCCTTTGCCTGCAGGCACCTTGGTGCTCTCCACTGCCACCCTTCCCCCCTGTCCCCACCAGCCCTTCCCTGGGGGTTCAGTCCCTGTTAGCCATGACCAGCCTGGTCTCTGTGGCAGGGGCATGTCCCTGTTGCAGCACAGCCCCCTGACCCATGTCAGGGCCATGCCTGGCTGAGAGTTCCCAATGCATCCCCAATTTATGCCTTTGTGACCAGGCTAGGGATTTTCACACTGCTGAAAATGTGGATTAAATCTTGAACCTGGCAGCTTCTGTTGCAGAGAGAGCTCCAGGGGCAGTATACAGTTGTGTGCACAGGAGTAAAATCCTCGATGGAGGTTCAAATGTTTGTTCTTTGTGGGTAGCAGTTTTGAACAAGAATTCCTCCCCACTTTGACTTCAGAGGTGTGAACACAGCTCCCAGTTGTAGGCTCTGGTGCCTCTCTACCCAGCCCTGTTTGCACTGAGGCTGATGATCAGGATAAACTCTTGGTAGAGAAAGACTGACTGATGACTTATTTCTCCAATGGTTAAAGGAACATGGTAAAACAGTTTGTTAGCTGAAAAATCAGTCCAAACCTTAGAGCATGATAATTTAGTTCAGATATACCTCTCGGATAATAAACATGGTTCCCCTCCCACAACACAAAATACTTTCTGTTACATTTGTCGCTGAAAAAACTTTCTTTAAGAAAGGGGGTAAACAACTAGGTCAGTCCAAAATGTGTAGTTAGTTCTCCTTTAACTCTGAAATGGCAGCTAAGTGACCAAAATACTTTAGGAACTAGAGAAAAGTGCTGCAAATCCCCTTCTCACTCAGTTACTATAGAGTGATATAACTTCAGGATACAAGACCAAATAAGAAAATTAAAAAGCCAGAAGATAGTTATGTGAGCCAGTTCTGAGTATGAGTCTGTATTCTGCTGTGACATCCTCTTCATGACATTCCCAATTGAAAAAAAAAATTATACAGTACAAGTAATTTATTCAGAGTTTGTTTTTTCCAGGTGGAGTGACTGACTCTCAGTGTGAGTTTCACAAAGGAAATGCTCCTTGGCCTTAAACCTGCTCATCCCAAGGAAGTGTGCTTGAGCTAGAGGCACAGACTGCCTTGTTCTGCAGTTTTCAAAGCTTTTTTTCTTTTTTGTACGTTGTGCATGTGCTGCATTCTGGGAGAGGAGGCAGAAAAGGACAGTTCACATGGGGGTAGCTCTCCAGCCCTGCACAGGCAGAGGTGGCCCAGGGGCAGGGGTGGCACAGCTTTGGTGCCTCTCCTGTGGCCACTGGGCCTTGGAGAGAAGCTCACACTGACTCAGTGCTCCTGGCTCTTGCTTTCTTACTCACCTGTGCAACTGAGACAATTGCTAAGATGAAAGGTAGGTAGTAGCTTTTGTTTTAACCACAATCACAGACCCCAAATGCTCCCTGACAAAACGACCCTTCTTGTTTTTAAGGTAATACACATCAGAATGAAATGTAAGGTTAGCCTGGCTTTTTCTCAGCTTGAGTACATATTTGCCTGTTGTCTGCCTGCCTATCATGTCCAGTGTAAAAAACAAACCAGCTGTGCTGCCACTCTGATAGGCAGCAGTCCAGGTTTGCCTCTGGGCAGATATTTACTGCTACATCTGGCTTTGTTTTGCCATACTGCTAACCTCCCTTTTCCTATCTCCATTTGTTTAGATTTTATTAAATTTTTCCTCTGAATACTCTAGTTTGTATTTCTAATGTCAACAATTGCTTTTATCACAGATAATAACTTCCTCTGACAAAAGCTGTACCATCCTCCATGCATTTCAAATCCATTTTATGGACAAATATTGAAATACAACATTTGGCCATGCATGCAATTGTATGCCTTTATAGTAATCAAATTCTAAGGCATGAGAGCCAAGAAGTAAGTAGGTTGCCAATTTTCTTAATCATGTATTTAACTGACAACTTCTACTAAAGCTTAATGAAGTTTACATTGTGATATTGTGATGTTTATGAAGTAATTTATGTGGTATGCTTAACCATTCTGTAAAAACAGCCATAAAAAACCAAACTATTCCTTTAACTTGACACAACAGGTAAAATCTGGAATCTCTAGAGAGAATAAGCATCTATTGATATAGATTGGAGAAGGAAACTGGACACCTCAGTTAGAGAAGACAGATTGCTTCCTTTTTATTAAGTGGGACACAGAAATCGTATCTTGTCTCATTTACCAATACTGCCACAGGCTTTCTGCAATTCATTTGCCCTTCTGGAGCTTTGTCTCCCACATATGCAATACCTCACAAAGGGACTATGAGGTGGAGAAGTGCTTTCAACAAATGTTGAGACCTGCTCTTGGAAGGTACCAGAAAAGGCTTTGTTTATCTATTTGGTTAATTTTAGTTGGGAATTAAAAATTACATAGCTATTTCTTCCTCTGGAATGAAACAAACTTATCAGAAATGGTCTGGATCCACTTAACTAACTGGTGTTTTCTTCTCTGACATGTGCTATGTGAGGAAAGGCAGGATATCCATATTATTCTGTTTAAATGTAGCTTCGGTAGCACAGACGGCTCAGGACAGCAAGGAACATTTAATTTTCATTCTGTGTCTCTGTTGCTGTAGATTAACAACTTCCTTGAGTCATTCACATGGGTCTGACTTGGCCCATACTTTTTTTGGCATCTGCAGTAAAATTTAATGTCTTCCCTGATTCCACTGCATCAGGATAAGAGTTTTTCAGTGATAGATATTTTCTGAGGTATTTAAATCACTATCTGGCTTCCTTGCACCCTCTGCAAAGTGTTGTTCTCTGTTGGTGATGTGGTCACCATGCCATCAAACAAAACCCACCTAGCACTGAGACTTTGCTGGGCTTTCCTGAAAGAGCTTAGGAATACCCTGCCTTGGCCTCCCTAGGCTACAGACATTTTCTACAGCATCTCATGCACAGCAGTTGCATGGGAATCCTGATGCATTTTGTGAGCTGACAGAACTTTGTCTGTCAGATCATGACATTTAGGAGGTGCTTTGGCAGGCAGCTGTTAATGCTTGAGGGAGTGTATCTGCAGCCAGCACAAATCCTCTCAGCTTGTATGTAGCTTGCAAAGTTGAAGCTTGCAGCTCAAGAAATCACTTTACCATTGTATTTTCTTTCTCCAGTACTGTCACAAACTGTTCCCTCTCCCATGTGCTTTTTTCCATGCAGACATTTTTCACATGCTTTCTTGGATCACCTCCAGAAACCTTCTTCACCTTCTTATCTGTTTTGCTCTGTTTTTCAGATTTCAGGTTTTCTAGGAATGCCATGGTTTGTGAAATAGCTTAACATGAAAAATGTTCCCACTGGCTTTCAGGCTGAATCCTTTTGTTGATAGTATCTGGAGTGTCCATTGCTCTGGTAACTAACCCCTGGTTGCTATTCCAGCACTGTGCTCAGGTCACTGGCAAACATTGGACCCATTTGCTGCTGTGTGCCCTTCTTTGTGGACCCTGATCTTGAGCTTCACAGTTTTATGCTTTGGGTCCCTTTTCTGACTACTGACTGGTATATTTGAACTGCAAAAATGGAATGACAACATCCATGTAGCCTCCTGCTCTGAGCATCCTGTCCTGGAATTGATCCCATCGCACTGTCCATGGCTCCACTTTGCCATGGTGCATCTAGATGGTCCCATGGGAGCACAGGTGTTGAGGACAGTCCAATGTAGCCTTTGAAAGCCTGGCTAAGGAGTCAGTGATGGAGCTACCACACAGGTCAAGAAGGTTTTTTTCCATTTCCATGCATTTCCATTCTGGATTTGTCACTCCTCTGCACAGCTCGTGCTCATCAAGCCCAGTCAGGCCACAGGGAGCTCCTGACAGAGCTGACATCCCTACACTCACCATACCCAAGCTGTGTCCTAGAGATGCTTTGGTTTCACTGTAACCAGTGCTGGCTGCAAATGCTCTCTACACCATTTCTACCTCTTGGTCTCCTCTTTACACTCAGTCCTGCCCTGTGCAACTCCCTACCCATGCTGGCCCATGCCAGGCTACACTCCATTTGAAAGTAAGTGACTCAATTTGAAAGTAAGTACAGATCTAAAATTAAAAAAACAAACCAAACCAAACAAAAAACCCTCCAAAAAACCCCCCCCAAAAAAAAAAAAACCCTAACATTTTTTTTAAGATGGGTTATCTTCTTAATTTGTATTTGATCTTACCACAGGAAGAGTGATGTTGGCACAGAGTCAGGGCCTGTGCAGTACAGTACGAGAGTGGGAATGAGAAATGGAAATAGATATTACATTCAGGAGAACACCAAAACCTGACTTTGCTGCATGTTTTATGTCAGGAACCCAGAGCCTGTGACAAGCTGATCTGCAGTCTCTCTTCTAAGGTGAAGAAAAGTCTTCATCCTCTGAGGAGCTTCCAGCATTCCCAGCCACATCATGGAGCAGGATGCAAAGGCTTTTTGACATCATTGGGAGAAAATGAATCGTCCCTTTGCAGCTTTGTTTCTGTGCTCTCTGGGGCTGCTGCTCTGGATACTGAGGTGTATCTCTGCCTTGGCAGCATGAGAAGAGCTTACAAGGGGAGCAAAGTCTCCATTCTGCTGATGACCTTGGGGAAATGGGAGCAGATTGCAGGTTGCTGTTTATCATCAGAGATCTCATGGGTCCCTCCATGCCATGGGCTCTGGATGGGAACAGCCTCTGTATATTTAGTTTTTGCTTAGAATAAATGTGTAATAGATCTTTCTGGAGAAAACACTTGTTAATTAAAGGAGAAGCCAGAGATGGGCAGACTGGGAAAGATCAGAGCTCTGGAAAATGTTTTTCAATTTGAATCTGTCTAAAATTGGGCAAAATAAGTGGGCATGTGGGGCTAACCAGATGATTTGTTTAGAGAAATTCTTCTTAGAGGCTTTTGAGCTGGATATAATCAGGAGGTGCTCTTTTCAGGACACCACTATTCCTTTTCTAGTCTACACAAGGTGCCAAGACTTTGGCCACACCACTGCCTGGGCTTTTCCAGCCCTTATTCCACTAAAACTCAAGCTAGAGCCTCCGTGTCACAACATAAGTAGTGACAAGGACCTTTCTGGTTTATGTGTCTGAATAACAGCGCATTCATTGAGTTGACCTACGTGCTGTTTTGTCTCTCATTCTGCATGGTGTTTGCTGATTCATTTTATCTAGCTCCCAGGACAGTGGAAAGATGTTCCTGAGGTCTGCAAGCAACCAGGGAAAAATAACAATTTAGAGAGAAACAGAGTAGCACCTTAAGAGGACTGAAGTTACAGGAAGTGTTTAAATTTTGCATTTTTATCCTATCAACGGGAACTTTTTATATTCTCAGAAATTTTTAGGCAGTTATGAGATATATTGGCTGGCTATAAAGTTTACATTGCACTTCATCATTTGAGAGACACATTAGAAAATCTTGTGTCTCGGTCTTTTTTTTTTTCCTCCAATATGCAGAGACCTATCCTGTCTTACTTGGTTGCCTCTTGCTAAAGAGCCTTGAAACACCATCTCCTGGCACCTCTAAGAGTTTCTCATTTCATACAAAATTTATCATACTTGGAAATATCTAAGTGCATGAGCTTAAAATCAGATTTCCACAGTTGTGTGGTGGAGAGAACTCACAGGAGGACAGAAAGAGCCAAGAATATGACTGAAGCAGGATCACTTGAAGTAGGATCACTTGGAATCCAGAGGGAATACTGGTGATACTTGCTCAGTTTTAAATTGAAGCCACTTTGACACAGCTTGTCTGTCAGTTGTGATACAAGTTTATATATTGTTTTAAAACCAGTTGATTTATTCTGCAGGTTGAAAATGCTTCAGCCAAGTTTTCTTCATTATGGAAGCAAATTCTTGACACATCCTAGCTGATGATGGCAGGGAGACAAACCCTTGCTTTTTTTTTTTGTTTTGTTTTGATTTGTTTTTTGTCTTGCCTTGTCACAAGAATGTTTGAGCTGTTCAATTTCCATCCCTAATGAGGAGTTAGTTTTCAAACATATCTCTGCCTGTCTCAGACCATTGATGCTCAGGAATTTGGAAAAATTTGTGTACAGAAGAACAGAAATTATGTTCCTTTTGTTACTTTTCTATGGCATTTTTAGTCTGGGATTTGTGTTAACATTTTCCTGCCAGAATGCTCTGCTGAGCCCATAAGAGCAAAGCTCCCAGAGTGGGCAGGGGTTTTGCTCCCTGAGCATTTGGAGGCACTAGAAGTGCAGTTTGTGCAGAGGACTCATTGGTATTGAGCAGATGGGTGCCTCTTGCTGTGACACAAGCCACCAAGCCTGGTGACAGCCACCACCCCTTGAGCAGGGGAGGCTGGTGGGAGCTGCCTGCACTGTGCTGGTGGCTGGGCTGGAGTAGGTGGGGAGAAAAGTGCAACAGCTCTTTAAATTTCCCATGTAAACCTAAGCTTCTGTCCCATGCTCACCCCCTCACCAAGGGGGCACCACAAACACGGGTATCTCTACAGAGATCATTGATTCTCTGAAATGCACATCCATCAGTGGGCAGCTGCTGATTTCAGGGAATCCTGGCTGTGGTAAGCATGTTTTATGGGCCTGCTGTTGCAGTTGTAATTGCTAACAGATTTCCCACCACTGCATCCCAGCAGGGGTACCTCATATCTCTCTGCAACTTGGGATGATGTTTCCTCTTGTGAAAGTCGCATTTTATGTTGAGAAATTTCCAGGCTACTGATCAGAAAATATTTCTAAATCTCCTTATCAGAATAATAGCAGTGGGAATGCTGAAATAGTGACAGAGGGAAAAATAAGAGCCTTCTGGCCAAAGACTCCTGGCTGGAAGGTAACTTACGGTACTGCTGTTATGAAGTGTTGCACATAACCATGAGCTGATTTTGGTGGATAAGAAATCAAACCACTCCTCTTCAGAGCCCAAGCCTTCACATCAACCTCCCCACCAGCCTTTGAACAAGATGGTTGCAGAGCAGTTTTTTCCCTTTGGTGCAGGATCATGACCCCACCTCATGGAATCTGTGGTGGCAGAGGCACTATGTGGTGGTTTCCCCAGAACATCTCAGTAACAGACCAATAACTGTGGGATACACCTTATTTAATTTTGTAAGTACCGTGTTGGAGTTCACAGCTGATTTAGGTACCCCAGATTGTCTTTATCATTCACTAGAGAAACTGGTCCTTCTAGAGAGGTATTTTGGATGGAAGAAAGCATGTAGAAGGAGCTCAGTGCTGCACATCCAGAAGCAAACATCCACCATGTGACTAAGTCCCATGAAATTTGGAGCTAGTTATCCATTCCAGAGCAGGGAGACTGGTGACTTGGGTGGTTACTCCACTCTCTTGGAGTCCTCTCTTGCACTAACCACAGAGGTAGCCAAGATGACCCCAGCAGACTGAGCCTCACCTTTCAGATGTTGAATGAGCTCGATCCTGCTCCATCTGCAGATGGAACTGAAGGATTCTGCTGCTGCCTGGCTGTAGCATGGCCCATGCCAGCAGGGCTCTGCCTTCTGGGAGGTGTCACCATGTGAACTGCCCACCTAAGAGTACCCTGGAGAAGGCAGTGCAACCAGCAGCATGAGGTTCATGGTCTCTCCTCTGATCAGCATTTGAAAGCCATCCAGCTCTCCAAATCTCCAGCTGCTGTGGAATTTCAAATCCCCCTCCATGGGATTTCATATGTTGCTCTGGGCAAATATTTCCTCTGAGGATTAGGAGAGACAACTCTCATGGCAGTAAAACACTGTCAGGGGTCTACAGGGTCTTCCTCAATGGGGCATTGTTGAGCACCAGCGTATTGCCATGCTGGAAATAATACATGCCCATATTGAATTAGAAGTGACCTGAATTCTAAGAGAGTCACTGGGGTCTTATGGCTGCAGAACCAGAAGTGGGCTTGAATTTCTTTCCATCATGGAGCAAGGCAGCACTGGGAGACAAGTCTATCATCCAAAGCAGTGGAAATCACTTAAAAACCGCTACTGAGGAGAAGCTGGAGTGGTAGAAACTGCCTGACTTTGTCTCTGGATCACAGTTCCTACGTGCACTGAGTGAGAAGGTTGTGTGTCAAGCTTGCTCTCCTTTAATGAAAAATGCATTAGGGAGGCCAAAACATGAAGAGCTCTGTAAATAAAAGGCAAACAGATAAGATGCAGTTTCCTATGATCTCTTCAGGGTCACGTTGTCTCATTTTCATCATTTAGTTGCAGATGCAAAGCTGAGTAAGTTGCCAAAGTAAACTGTCCCAAAACAGAACAAATATTCTGGGCACAGAAGCAGTCTTCTGATAAAGTTTTACATTTTTTCTGTGAAAAGAAATGTGAATAGATATGCTGGAGGCATTTGTATTTTTTGTAAACTATGTGCACTTCTTCTGGGGTTTGTTTACTGGCCTGGGTCTGCTATCTGTGTCTCAAGAGCCCTTAGCAATATTGCTTTATTTTGACAAAGCTTTTCTAACAGCCATAATATAGTTGCTGTATTTCGAATCACCTTGCACACAACTAAACAATCCAGAATGTATTTGTCTCAGCTTGCAAACATTTCAGTAAACAGTTGACTCAATTTATGTTCACTCAGACCATATTCAGCAACTTTCCTCATTATTTTTGTCTGAAACTCAGCTTGAAAGAATTTTTCTGAATTAGAAGTCAGAGGAATAGGTTTGAAACATTTTCTTGCTAGTTCATTAACCCTGTTTAATAGATTTTGTGGGAGAGTATTTTCTCCATACAGTGATTATTTAAGCAATAGTTTCTATTTTTTCAAAATATTTATAAAACACCAAGTTCCTCTGATATTTATTGGCACCTTGGAGCAATTTATTGCACATATAATGGAAAGGAATGGATAAAGTTACATCTATTATAAAACCAGGGTATTTTTATTTGTTCTTTAAATACCTTTGTGCAACTTCTGAAGCTGGTGTACAAAGGAGGGCTGTGCTCTTGTACTTGTTTATCTTTACTTTGTTAGTGGATTCTTTCTGATGTCATGCTTTGTGCGTGGCTCAAAAAAAGTCATTAGGATTAGAGTCAAATATTAACCTTGTGACCTTCTTGTTTATATACCTACTGTAAGTCTGTTCTGCTTGTATTTCTGCAGTTAGTAAAAGCAAACTTGTGTGCACAGTCCCTGGCTGGCAGTGGGCAAACTGAAATGTTTGTCAAGATCACTGATACCACATCCCTTCAAAACCAAATCTTCAAAGGCATGTCAGTGGCTGAGATTAAATGAGAAGGAGGCTTTTAAAATGCGTGTATCTGCCTCCTTTCAAAAATAGCAAACTGACAAAAATAGCATTGTGACCCAAAGTAGTGATGCACAGTGCAATAAATGGAAGATGAATACACATTTTAATGTTGGCTCAGCTTGGTAAATGAATACAGGCTATAAAATTCAAAGAAAAACCCCTTATCATCTGTCCCTGTCACAGTCCCCAGGACAATGTACCTTAATAAAATGGAAAAGGGCTGGAAATCCCACATGTTCCTGCTGTTTTTGAAAATCTTTGTTCTCACGATTCCTTGGGTTTTTTTAGAAGTGTCTTTTTTCTCCATGTGTGGGAGAGGAAAATCACTGACTGGTCTTAGGGTGGAAAATATTTGAATGCAGCTGCAGTGGGTAGTAGCAAAGGATGATGCTTTGGCTTGTTAATTTCCATGTGTCAAGACTTCCTGAAAACAGTAAATTGAGAACTTGTGGAAAGCTTTTGGTCTTATCCATTCTTATCAATAAAACCCGACAGGAAAATATTAATGTCCCACTGTGCCCCACGAGGCTGTGCTGCCAAGGGATGCTCCTGGGCAAGGGGTTGGGCACAGATGTTGTCATGGGGCAGAGGATTGCAGTGGTGCCAAAGGCTGGGTGTTCCTCCTGCTGCTTTACCCCTTCCTTGGCCATGCAGCTGCAATGACCAAATGTCTCAGTCAGATCTGACTCCTCTGGGACTCACCTTGGCGTCACCATTGCCAGTAAATCCACCTGGCAAAGATGCCAAGTTACCCCTTTGTCTGTTCACTTGTGGCTCAGCTTGCATCTGGGAAAATGGAAGGAGAAAGACAAAAACAGGACCTCAGCTGGTGTAATGTATTTCTTTTTATTCTGTGTCAGGCAGCACTGGATCATGCCCTGGCTTGCCAGAATGGATTTGCTGGCTGGCTTGGGTGTGGCCAGAGGGACATTGGTGTGCAGGAGCACTCACCTGCCAGCAGCTCCTCTCTTGGGGTGTCCCACAAGGACCTGCTGGGAGTCTGGCTCCTGCCCAGCTGCTGCAGCTCAGTATCACCATGCACCACTTGGCTAAGTACCTACAGGCTGCTGCTGCTACATTTAATTTTATTGCTTGTACCAGATGCTGCCTCTTATCTCAGTGAGGATGAGACCTGGACTGCTCCCCTGTGTGCTTGCTGTTGTGTGCTCAGAACAAGGGCTGCTGCTGGTGTGAAGGCAGCAGCAAGGCTGGTGCAGCTAGCCAAATCCCACCAAACCTCCCTTCTTCCCTGTTCCCTCAATCTGTTCATCTGACTGGGCCACCCTTCCCCTACAAGCTTCCACTGTGGTGGTTGCAGCTGCCTCCTTCACTGGCTTCGCTTCCCATCCCAAGGTAAATGCACCTTACTCTCCTCCTATCCTTCCCTCCTGTGCATGCTCATATGTCAGCTGTGCCAGACTCAGAAGAGAATATTTGATTGCAGCAACGTCCTTATGAGAGCAGTGTTCTGTAATTCCATTATCAAACACATCATGTGTTTTGATCACACAGGGAAATTAATTCAGTCCATCAGTGGATGTTTATTGCCAGTACAAACCTCAGCAAGACTTTTAAAGAAAAATCCCTTGCAGAGCACTTTCTTTGTAAGTTGGTATATCTTAAAATTTATATACTTTTTTTTTCCAGTGAATGAAAGCCTTGGTACTGTTAAGTCCCCAAACACTTAACAATCCCTGCAGATACCCTTGATAGCAATGCAAATTTTGAACACCTCCTTGATGGATATCAAATACAGTTATCAATGCAAAAAGAGTTTGAGTAGGGCTCCATCTGTGGAAAAGGGTCAAGCAGAGGTAACTTTCTGGTAAAAAGTAATCTTTCTAAATAATTTTTTGTGCTTTTCAGTGAGTGGGGGATACTGTCTCCAAGGAAGGGACTACTTTCAAAGTGCAGATCAACAAAGCTTAGCCTGGAAAGAGAAAGCCAGAGAGAGGTATAATCAGATTAAATTTTTGCTCCATTGAAGCTATACCATGATTTTATGTTCTTTTCGTATCTTATAGCACAAGCTTCTGAGACATTCAAATCTTTTTTCATTTCTGCTCAGTGTCTAGCAGATGTGAGAGTTGCAGTGAATTACAAAAGGGAAAAGTCTGTAGGAGATGACAGATGTCTCTTAACCACAGATGAATTTTTCAGGGATACAAAATAAAAGGACTAAAGGGAAAAAGGAGCCAGCTTTGAGACAACAAGGTACTGACATAAAACAGAGCTGTGATGGCAGAGCAGGCTTTGCTTGAGGACTCTATGGATGTGTGGGGAGATGAGGAGATGGATGGGACAAAGAAACAAAATTTCTAGAAACAATGAGACTTGGAAACCACTCTCTGCTCTCTGTGCCTGTCCTGTCCTGCCAGGGTCCTCATCCCTATTCCCCAGAACTTCTCTTCGCTCATACAACACTTTCTATCTTTATTCCTTACTACTGAAATGGTTAATTACAGTTCTGGGTCAGATGTTGACTCTTCCAGCCAGAAAATAGGAATACTTGCTGTGTGGAGAAAATGTTTTGATTCTATAGGCAGACCTCCTGTTTGTGTAAAAACAAGAAGAAAGTTGGTTAAATAATGGCTACTAATCATGTGAAGGAGATAATGTACAGAGATAATCTAGGGGTGGGTGTGTGTAGATGTATATTTGTGTGTAACCCCAGTGTAGCCCTCCATTGGAATCTATTACTCCTCTGTAACCTTATGGTAACTTTATTGCAATGAGAAAACAGAGGAGAGTATTGTTTTCTAGCAATGTTTTAGCATTGTAAAGTAAATACTCCAGCAAGTATTTACTAGCAGGAATACTATTACCACGGTTAATGAAACTCTAATCAGTAAATGGAGCCAGCTGCAAACACTGGGCTTTTTTTCCTTAAAGTGCCTAAATGTCCTAATAAGCATTTTCTTCCATTAACAAAAAATATCTATTTTTAAGGCTGCAAACTGCAAGGGGGCCTATGAGACCACAAGTGCTGTGCTACAATCAGTAATAAAAATACTATATAAAATGTTATGGAAAGTGTGAAACTTCACTTCCGATATAGAGGTCTAACCTTTACTAAGAGCTTTGGGGTGTTAAAAAGGAGCCTGAGTCTCAGAAATGCCAGCTATTGAGAATATTTAGGGTATGTGGTAAGTGTCTGTCATATGTTCCCAATAAATGGGCTATTGAGTCACTAACCTGACCAATAAGGGCAGGCTGTGTTGGCAGAAGGGCTGAGAGATGGTCACTGAAAACAGATGGGGTCATCTGCAAGCAATGTCCACCCATGGCCCCCAGCCCCATCTCTGCCCCCAGCATCTTTCTGCCTGTTCAAGATAAACAGTCTGAAGATGATTTTCTCCAGCTTTCTAACATGATATTTCCCAGTAGCTGTGTCTGGAGGTAGCCTTGGAGAGCAGGGACTCAGGCTTTGCAGCACTGCAGGAACTGGCTCCAGGAACCATCTATTTAGAATTTAATTTAACATTTCTCTCTCTCCCCACCAGGCCCTGGAGTCCCCTGTCCTGTTGCTGGGATGTTTTACAGCCCTTTGGCTTTGCAAGACTTCCATGCATAGCCTGCATTTACCTGTGTGGGTAAAAGCTGGTTGTGGGTGAAGCACATCTCTTCTCCAGTATTGTCCAAAGTGAATTTGAAGATGGGTCAGGGACTGTTTCTGTGATTGAACCTCAGACATCTAACACAAGTAGTCTCTGTAGGAACAAACCTCTGTTAGACTCCAAAGGGAAATCAAGATCTCAATTGTAGGGGCTTTAACCTGTGCTCTAATCAGAAGTCTACAGCTGGTGGTTGGAAAGTCTGTGGGAAGTGATCTGGGCATCTCTGAACACATCCCACTCTGGTACAGTTCTAATGGCATGCAGGGAGTTGAGTGCTAAGTATCAACTCATTAATGTTTTTGGGGAAGGAGAATAAACTTTGCAGCCAAGAGCAGTTTTCCTAAGATTGTTTTCCTGGTGTAGCTCCCTGCATCCTCGGTTGTGTTTATGAAAAAGCATTTTTGTTTACATAGAAAAACAAACCACAAGAGTCTTGTCATCTGTCATCCCTCTCTTTATGCAAGTACACACATGTCCTTGGAAAGAGCTGTGCTTGGGCACTGGCTGGGGCTCAGCAGCAGCATCGTGTGTCTGCAGTCAGCAGTCACATACCACCAAAAGTAAGCAGTTGATGCAAACAGTTAACAAATAACCCAGAGGATTGCTATGGCTCATCCAAAACAAATCCAGGACCCAGCTAAATCCTTCTACTAACTTTAGGCAGGTTGATGCAAAGTCATCACTTGCTTGCAGTTAGTTCATTGAAAATTAAAGGTAATTCCAAAAATGGTGGTAACAAGGCCACATTTCCCACTATACATGAGTCTTTCAGGTGGGGCAGCAGAGCCAACACCATATTTTCTGTTTTGACTTCTGTGAAGAAGTTTATATCTCAGACCTTTAAATATACATAAGAGAGACATCACATCATCACAAATAAAGATGCTTGTTTCTCTGAATCATATGGGAAGGCTTGCAGGAGAAGTCTCTGAGAGGCACAGATCCCCAGGCACAGGTTATTCCCTGCTTCTTGGGTGATGCCTTGTGCAGGGATGACCATCCTCTTGTGGGGCACAGCTGGAGCCAGCTTAGGACACATACAGGAAGGACTTTCAAGAAGGACTCAGCTTGTGCTCCAGGAGACACAAAACCTCTGTGGATGTGTATTGCATCTCACAGCTGGAGATTTGGGCAGGTTTGGGACTCTGTGGCTGCACCAGGAGCTGGAGGATGCCATGGACCAGTGGGGAAGGTGGGACAGCAAGGGAATGCTGGTGCTCAGAGCAGAGCTGGACATGTTTTCTCCTAGGGATGACTCACCAGGGAGGCTCTGGGATGACGCCTTGGTTTTACACTCCTTGGTTTTACTGTGTGAAACCCTTCTCTAGTTTCCTGCAACTCCTTTGACAGCCCTCAGCAGTGAGACCTTGAGAGAGGGACAAAAAACATCCAAAAGTCTCTTTTTTATTATATGATCTCATATCTGCTTAAATAGAATCATAAAATATCCAGAGTTGGAAGTGACCCACGAGGATCAAGTCCAACGCCTGGATCTGCAGAAGGCAACCCCAAAAATCACACCATGTGCCTGAGACCATTGTCCAAACAGCTCCTGAACTCTGATAAGCTTGATGCCAAGTTCATGTCCATGGGGAGCCTGCTCCAGCTCCTAGGAAGCTGTTCATTATAATGAACGTGGCACTTAAGTGCAGCAGTTGCCATCCCTCAGTCACAGCCTATGCTGAAACTTTGGTCCTTGCTCTGCCCTTACCTTGAATATTCAAGTGTGCTACAGGCTCAGAAAAAACACATGTCTTGTCTTTTGTACTTTCCGTACTTTAGAAGAAAAACTGTTTTAAGACTGAATATACCCAACTGAATAATTTATATTGAAACAGAAGAAACTAAGAAAATACACACATTTTGGCAAGGAGTTGTATTGTAAGTAATTTCAAATCAGGGGTTCATTTTTGGTCCAATTTCAAGTTACAGAATATGGTTTAAGATGTCTTATTCTTTAAGAAATGTTTAACAGGCATTATTCAAAGATGTCATGCAGTTCTTTAGAGTGAATAACATACATGTCTGTGAGATCACCAGGATATGTTGCAAGAGGACATTTCTGAGTGGCAGACAGCCATGCTACTTAATGAAATAAAATTTTCTTTTAAAGCTAATTTACATTGCATACTTTTGGCTTCTCAAGAACATACTGGAGACAGAACTGACTGTGTGCCTTTAGCTTTTCCAAACTATGGAGGAATTAAGAAACAAGTGAACAAAAAGAATGAACAAAAATAAAAGAACAGAAGATGGAAATGTTGATAACAACCCTCCCTCCCCCTTAACAGGAGATAGCATGTGTCACAAAAAGCAAGGAGAGGGGAAAAACAAAGAGGGAGAGAAGGCAGGGGAGATGATAGAATCCTCAGTGTGAGCATGGGAAGCTCAATGGCCAGATTTCCCTGCCCATGGGAGGGAAGAAGTTGTCCACTGGTGAGGAGGGTTAGCAGGCAAGGAAGGAGTTACTCTGCACCTTGGTATATAAATATCTCTTTCCAGATGTAAGATTTTGTTTTCCTCCAACTATAACAAGAACTTGCTTGGAAGTTCACTTTCTAAACTTTCTCTCTGTACAGTTGCTGCTGAATTTTGTCGTTTCCCACTGAGTTAGTTCCTGTGCCCCTCCTTGGCAGGTCTGCTCCTGCATTAGAGAGGCAGAGTTTCTGCCCTGCTGAGGCCAGCCATGGGGCCTGTGGAGGGGACTGGCCTCTAAGGGCTTCCTGTCCCTATACCCCAGGACCCCTTCACTGGGCCTTCAGATGTGGGCTTTGACTGTGCAAACCATTCTTTCAATGCTGGTCCATGGCTGGATCTGCTCGAGGAAGGCACTTGGCAGCACCACTGTACCCCTTTGGACATGCCAGCATTAGCTGGGTCAGTTGCTGGTGCTGTCTGAAACTCAGCAGCTCAAAAACAATGTGCCTTGTCCTCAGGTAGGAACATAATAAACTTTTCTTGTTTTAATTACCCAGCCTTGTCCTTCAAGCCTCTTGCCCTGTAAACCTGTGATGGAATTGGAGTCCCAGTTTGCTCTTCAGAGAGAAAGGGAAAAGTTGTAGCCCACATGCACTGGGAATTAGGAACTGTAATAGGCACTGTTGAAAGGAGAAGCCCCTGATTATTTCTGAAAACCAGTGAGACCTCCAAAACACCCAGAAACTTTGGATGTTTTGGTGTTAGCAGGTTTCTAATTCAATATGGACACAGAAGGCATAATAATCATTAAGGGCCGGGCCTCCTCTGTGGTGCAGCAGCTCAGACACTGCACTTTGGAACTATAGATAATTTGAAGCTCACAAGGATGACTGTAGGCAGAAGCTTAGAAGAGTTTTGAATTGCTGTCATTATGCCTCCTGTGTCCTTTGTGCTGAATCTGAAGCTTTGGTGATACATGGAAGAGCCAGTGCCTGGCATCATGCAGAGAGTTCTCATTTCAGTCTGTGGCACACGTATTCTGAGCCCAGAATTGGCCATGATGGGAATGCCAGGCTTGGAGGGCACGCTCCATACCCATCAAGAGGGTCAGCCCTGACCAGGGGATGTTCATCCATCAAAGCCCTGGTCAGGCAGCTCGGAGGAGCTCAGCAGCAGGAGAGGTCAGTGTCACCTCCTTCCCCAGCCACGCTGGTGGCCAGGATTGGCTGCACAGCCCAGCACCAGCGCGGGAGCGTTGCATCACATCCCCTTTCTTTCTCTCTAGCCTCTCTCTTTCCTCACTTCTTTCTCTCTTTCTCTCCACTGCTGTTCCTTGGTTTCATCAACCCTCAGAGGGACATCCAGCAAGCAGATCTGCACCAGTGCCAGCACTTTGTGGTCTGAACCCTTAGAACTCACTGGAAAGATGCTGGCTTGGGTTTGGCACTGTGCTCCTGCATTTTGCATCCATAAACACGTGGAGCTGATGAGCGGGAACATCTGCCGAGGCAAGGTGAGCAGGTAGATAGTGCCTCTCACTGAGCTGCCCATTTTGGTGATGGCAAAACTTGCCAGCCAGCCTCCAGTGCTCAGTGAAGCAGTAGGATACAGTTAACTGCTTGCAGGACATGTCAACACATGGAAGCATTTATATCCATTCTTTTAAAAAAACCCAAACCAAAAATTCAATTCTCTGTTCACAAAAACCCCCAGATATTTCCTATGACAGTTTTTTTATTCAGGACATGTACAGTTAAAATGATGCTGGAAGTCAGACAGGAAAATCAAATTGAAGATAACTCTAACTTAATTATGAAGGCAAAAATGCTTCTTTTGAAAACATAAACATGTTATTCCATTTCTTTCTAAGCTAGTCAAACTGATGACCATTTATATATATATTTCTCCTTCTGGCTATGTTGTGATCCTTGATTATTTTCCACAAGTCCACTGTCACCTGAAGAGGTATTTTCCTCTTACTTCTCTAAATTATTACTCAGGTCTATAGAGAAACATTCAAGGTCTATAGAGAAACATTCAGGTTCCAACTCCTTTTCTTACTTTTGCCCTTTGAAAGTGTTTCTTAACATACCCTCTTGAAATGATGAAAACCAAATAAAAAGAATCTAAAAATGAAAATTATCCCCTATTCTAAAATGAGCTATAGAATACTCATTTTGCCATGAATTTAAAGTAATATACTTTCTTATTTGAGAAGTCATTATTCATTTGATCAAAAAGCTTATTTCAGGAGCCGTCTTGCAGATCTTGAGTCTGCATCTCACATATATGACCATGTAACAAAACAGTCTGAACTTATCTCATTACAGCATCTTAAATGTGGATTGGGCAGGCCTTGCTTGTATTAAAAAAATCTTATTCATGATAGCAGAGATATCAAACTAATAAGATGATCACTTGGCACTTAGTTCACCCTGGCAATTTAAATGCATGGTTAAATAAATACTACCAAATACATCTTTTTTTTTCTTCCCCTCATTCCTTTGTGAACATCTATTTCCACAAACATGAATGCTTTGGAGGCGGTCTGGACTTACAGTTGTACCCGTGTTTCAGTCCAGTAATTGCACAGACTTTTTTGTACATAAATTTTCCCATCACTAAGATTTGCCAAACCAATTGTTACATCTAATTTTTAGCATCTTTCATTAAGAAGTTTCATTTTAATTTCACATTGAGAGCACTGCTGGTGAACTTCAAGCCTTAAAGTAGTTTTTGGTTTCCAGGAGGAAGAATGAGGACTCTCAGCAGTCATTTCTGGGATTTGAATTGTGCCTTCTCTATAGAGCCGCTTTGTGAGACATTCAGTGACAGTTCTTGGCAGAGGAGATCTGCAGGAATCCAATCATCACCAGAGACATAGTTTTTGGCTCAGGACAGTCTGAGGTGATGTCTAACAGCCCAGGCAGGGGTGGAGCCCTTGTCTTGCAGCTGCAGGTCACTTTTGTATCTCTATTGCAGAGATTACACATTATCCTGTGACCTCTTGCAGCACTGTTCTGTGCACAACCTTCTGATGGAGCACAGCATAAACAAATGTGAAATCACTACAATGGCAAATCAGCCCATATTTTGCATTAAAGCATATTTGGAAATATAAGCAGGCTTTTTCCCAGTAAAGTTTTCAAAGGGACAGTTTGCTTCCTGTTGCTTTTGTATCAGTCATGAGTTAATCCAGTGAGAAAGTGAGGGAGAAAAAGCAAAACAGTTTTACTGCCCTACAAGGCAGAAGACCATTGCAGCTCTGGAGGATGATTTCTTGACTTATCTCTTATCTGAGGTCCTATCCAAACCTGAGCTGAGTTCAGTGGCCAAGCCCATAACACCCAAAAGCACCCAAAAGTTACCTAAACTGCTTGTAATGACACTCTTCTCTCTTGATCTCAGTGTTTCCTTGCTCTCCTAAGGAGGTTCAGCACTAGAGCACATGCTCAGCAGACCTAGTTCACCTTAGCACAGGGAGCAGCCAGGTGTCAAGGCTGTGTCTGCTGAATCAGAGGTACTTGTGGTTTTGTCAAGGGAGATGATAAGTAGACTTGGTGCAGCATTTCTACATTTTTGGTAAGTTTGTAAAGGACAAAAAGCTTGGTAACCCAAGAAGTAGTAGTGAATTTACAAATTTAAATGGGTGGACTGAACTCAGCTTAATAAATCAGATTCAATCTCTCCCAGTATTGATACAAGATCCAGGCCTCTGCTGAGGAAGCAGGTGCTTGTGTTAAGTTCATGTCTCAGGACAGCATTGAGGAGCGTGCCTTCAGTTGAGAGCCTCTGGGAATGCTGCCTGGCATGAGGCTCGGTGGGACTGGGGCTGGCTGTGGCCACTGGCCCTCCCGTGGGAGCTGCTGCTGGGCTGGCTGTCAGCAGCCCTAACGAGGCAAAGTCCATCTGGTAATGCTGACAAGATGACCCCTGAGTCGATGACATCCAGATTCATTGGCAATGTGATGCTGCAGCTGCTTTTTGACAACTCCCCTCACACTCCAGTCTCAGGAGCGGAGTTTTTAAGAGACTTCTTGTGCTACAGAATGTGGTCACTCTGTAACCACATGTATGTATGTGGTTACATACACACAGAGTATGTGTTACTCTGACCCATGGTTTGGATCCACAGGTTTAAATAAATTTAAAACACCTTCTTTTCATCCTCAAAAACATATATATATATATATATATACACACACATGTGTAGTTGAGTATCTTGAGAACTGTCCATGCTTTACCCATCAGGACTGTTAGCAAGACAATGTCCCACAATGAGGGGTGAAAGCAAGGAATGTGTAAACTGTATTAATACACTAAATTACTGGAAAGTCTGAAAAAAGGGGAAATTATTTGATTGAAAAACTAATGGTTGGACCCAGCATAACCAGATAGATAAATGCTTGCATGGATCATACACTGCCTATAAGTGCCAGCTGGTGTCTTCAGATGTGTCTTGGATCTTTTTGTGCCTGGCATTTACACCAGAGTTTGCATTGGCACACAGTAGGATTCAGGTTTGAGTGTGAGGGGGAAAGGAAAGAAAAGCTGAAACTGGTGTTTTCTTGATACAAGCCTCCTGCTAACTGGGCTTTTTAAAGTAAAAGTTAGGGATAATTGAAACATTCTTAAGACGGGTAAAAAGTAGTTTTATTAGCATCTTCCATGAACTCCAGTGATTTCTACAGCCTATAGGTTCCATAAAAGTAAGTTTTTTTGGAGTAGGAATTACTTCAGATTGTTTCCTTTTTTCAGCTCAAAACAAGAAAGGATTGGATGCCCCAAGTCTCTCTTAAGACCTATAGGTGAACTTTCCTATTAGTGAACCAGAAGTATTCAATGAAAAAATATTTCAAGCTACTTTCTTTGTGATCACAGAATCTTTGGGTTTTGAAAAAAAACAATGCGTCAAGGGAACGAGAGACAGAAATAAATTGAGAGTAGAAATGTTTTCAATTAAACAAAAAAGAGAGAATTCACCACCCAAAGTACAAAAAATCCTAGTGGGGTGGAAAGGTGAGGAAAAATAACTGTGAGTGATATATTGTGGTTCTTTTTACATTTCCTTAATATAAATTTCCTTTTTAAAGTTACTACTTCTACTTTTTCTCAGTGTAAGTCTTTTTCTTCCATGCCAGCCCCTTCTTAACTACAGGCCAATCTGAAAGGGTTCAGGTATGCTCCATATCCATTTCACAAATGCAGGACTTCATAGAAAACTCCATCCTTTATAGACTGGAAATTGCAGCTGGAAATCTCATAAAGATACGGAGTTCTTGTGGTATTTGTTTGGTGTTTCCCTTGGTCAGGCAAGTGACAGGAGCAAACACTTCTTACTACAAGCTGAAGGGAAGCTGTTCCCAGTCTTGGAAACATCCAAATAGGCAGGAATGACTGAAAATGAGAAAAGTAAGGGAAATAAAGCTTAGCTGGATTTCTATTGTTGTGTTACTTATGTTTGAATCTCTTTAATCTGCCTAGCTCTTGAGCTAGCAATTTTTAAAATTGAATTAATCTTTTTCCTTGCAGTTTTTTAATGATTGTTTCCCTACTAATTTTGAAAGAATAAATCAAGCTGTATTTATTAGTAAAATTGCCCAGCCTCCTCACTGTTGAAACAAATAGCATAATTCTCTGCATTTGACCTGGGAAGTATTTGCAGAGCCAGTTCCCAAGACTTCAAAAAAGAAGACTAAAGATAATAAAAACATATGTCAACATCTTAGGCTTTCCTTCTACTGCTTCATTGCTACTTCAGTGATCAAAAGGAGAAAAGTAATTGTTAATGTTTAATCTAGCTAATACTCTCGTGGCATTCCAGTTTTACTTGGCTCCGCTTACTTTGCTTGCTTTGCCTGGGGTAGGCTGGTTTTGCCATGTATTTGTAGTCACAGAAAAAAGAATTATTTATTGGCTGTGATGACTAATAATAAAGTGACACCAAAACAGGATGAGGTAGAGAATTTCATTAAGCTGGACATGTTAGAAATCAAATGATGACTTGAGGAAAGCCAAAGTCCAGCTACAGCACTTTGATTTTTATATTATTTCAAAAGCAGCTCTGCTTTCAAAAAACACAAGCTGGGTTCAGCAAAACCATTGTTCTGGGAGGTATCTTCCAGTCTGGATTTGAATGCTTGGAGCTTATTTTGAAACACTGCTGCATTGTTTCTACTGGTGGGTTATGATTGTTCTGGGCTAGGAAAATCTCTTGCGGTTGGGAAGTTTAGAACTGAAGAAGCAGAAAGCTCTCCCTGTTGAATGCTACGAGGGATGAATCTGTTACCTCCGACCCCTGTGAAATCCAGGAAAGTGTGGCTCAGGATGCAAAGCTGACTGTTACTTTTACGTGATATAATTTTGGGTGAGATAGCTTATGCTTTGGCTCAGCAGGATTTTTGGGAGATGTTAGTTGAAGTTCATTGGAACTTAATTTAGTGTCCTAAAGCACAGTCCAAACTATGTTTCTGGACTGCCTTTGTGTTCAGGTTACGGAGTCTGGCACCTTTGAAAGGTGCCAATCCCACCCAGCTGGAACAGGGACCTGAGCAGGTCAAAGATGAACTCCCTTCCATAGGATTTCTGTTCCTTGGCTGGAGGCAAAGCCTGGATAACCTGGAACAGGTGTCAGACCCAGCTCAGTCTTGTTGAAAAATGGCAGAATCCAAGTACAGGAAAGGGTTCCTTTTCTCTGTGGAAATGGAAGATAGCAGAAGTTCATCAACTTCTTTGGGTTGTCAAATGTTTAGAAATAGTGGCAGCTCTGTTGTCACTCTTTGATCTGCTTTAGTATTCATCTGTTGTCTCCTCCTCTTCCTTCCTTTCCCACCAGCCTTCTCTGGAAGCACAGCCAAGGCCACCAGCTCTGAGCCTCAGTGGTGGTGAGTGCCCAGCACCACAGCCTGCAGTGGGAGGGATGGATGCTCAGCACTGCTCAGGATTAGGATTAGGGCCCTGCCTTGAAACAGCCTCTCAGCTGCAGCGTTTATTGTGCCACTTTAGTTGCCAGCCTGCAGAAATACTTACAATGTTTTCATCAAACTGAAATGTATAGGCAGCACAGGGAGGGAGTGCCTGTGCTCTCACATTGGATTAGGATAATAACCCTGTACACTGCTGAAGTATTTAGTGTGCTTGTGGTGCTTATGATGTTAACTAGAAGCCCAGACAGCAAAGTCCCAAGATTACATTTTGCACTTTAGCTAAGTGTTTCATCAGAAATGTTAATAATCTCTCCATTAAGCAGTTTAACAGCAGATTAAGTCTAGCAATGGGGCTTTTCCTATCATAACTACAGCTTCAAGACTTGTGACAGGGGGAAAACCATTTCTTATTAACCCCCTCAGCAAAACTGTTGAGGAGTTCACCTGCACTATTAAAGTGTTGTTACAAAGTTTGGGTTTTGTTTGAAACTATCTTAATTGACCATGATATTTTGAATGTGCGATGCCCTGAAAGCTAATGATTCTGCTCTGCAGACATGGGGTCCCATGTCTATTTATTAGGAACAATACCTTTTATATGTTGACAGTTTTGTCTGAGGAAGCAGAAGGTGATGAGTACAGACACATGTAGCATCTTGCAGCTCTCTATGTTCTTAAAAAATTGAAAAAGTTTATGTCTTACTTGCCAGGCAAGAATCAGAACTACTTTTCCAGAGAGGGTCTTTAAATCAGGAAAGTCTCAATTGTCACTGAAAGTCCTCAACTTGGAGATATACTGCTGTGGGGAGGAAAGAAAATGCTGCTATAGGATGTGCATTGATGTATATATCCTGAAACACCCACAAATTTCCACCCAGCACCAGTAATCTTCAGTGACAGCTCTGTATGCCAATGTGGGACATCTGGAAAAGAGCAAGGGGAATGATATGAAGTCTAAAAAAAATTAGCTAGATGAATTATTGAATCAATTAGTGTTATTCAGCCTCAAGAAGAGAAGAATTGGGTAATGGGAGGAGGAAATAATCTCTCTGTGCCTGTACTGGATCAGACATATAGTAGACCAGAATTACAGCAAGGAAGAGACAACACAGATGCTGCAGGACTGCTTCAAAGCCACAGAAGCCATGTCCAGAGTGAAGTTAGTGGGCTGCCAGGTGTCAGTTTTTCCTGCCTTGAAGTTCAAGGGTGGACTAAGTGAGTTCTCATGAGCAAGGCTTGTGGCATTGAGCAGGTGCCTCTGTCCCATGCTGCTCTCATCACATAGTCTAAAAAACCAGCCAGGACTCTCAGATCACTCTGGTGAAATCAAGCAAAAAAAGAAGTAGAAAGAAAAACATATGCCTTAGAAAATTCTAGAAGTCACTGACACTTATGGTATTTAACAGGCAACAGACCTAGATGTCAGAAAAATTAGGCATACTATGGTTCTGTGATCCTTTTCCCAGAATGTGTCAATAACCCATTAAGAACCACTTCAGAATAAGGAAAGAAAAAAAAAAGGTATTTTTAAAAAGGAAACAACTTTCAAGTTATTTCTTTTACAGAACAGAGGTTGCACATACGCCTCAGGATTTTTCCTACATCCAGGCAGGGCTGAGAAAAATGACCTACTTTTTAGGAGGGCACAAGATTTTCTCCATGCTGTCTGACCTCAATCCTCAATGACCTTTTGAACTTGTAGTTATGTGTCACATTTGGTGTGCTCCTTGACATTCTTTTTCTTCCATATTTAAAAAAGTGGGGAGGAAGTAATGCTAGCTAATGTCCTTGTTATAATGATCAAGAGACAGACAAACTTCATTAATAGATGGGCATCAGATTCATTTGCTGTCAGCATGCATGAGAGAAAAGATTTAATATTTCAAACCTTTAAGCTCTGCAAGAGAATGTATCATTAAATCATGGTTCACTGGCCATGGAGTGCTTGGAGCTCTGTAGGAGGACTGCGGGTGTTTTAGACTATAGAGAATTGTCTGATATTATTAGTTTAAGCAGGCCAACACTTACTGTGACTTGAACTGTTAACGCTTCCTTTTCTCTTTGTTTCCCTGTCCTGTTCTTCCTCCAGCATCGTTAGTGACAGAACAGAGACCAGAAGCTGTAACCTGCTCCCTGTCTTTGGGCATTAATCAGTTTAGGGTAAAAAATTTAGAAAATTATCTGAAAATAAAGGAGCAAGTAAAAGCTATTGACTTAATTCCTTACCTAACTGCTGCTTTTGAGCTAACACCCAACTTGGTTGCTGCTTGTTAAACAGCAGTGCAAAAAACCACATGAGATGATAAAAAAGAAATCTTATTACGTGGACAGGTCTTCAGCAAGTGGTCTAGTGATTTAGTTGGAGTGTTGTGCCTTGATGTGGCTGAAAGGAAAATAATGAAGCCAAGCAGGGGGTCAAGAGCAACGCGAAACAGTGATTAAAGTTGTTTATATCTCTTTGTTGGCATGGATACAATCAAATAAGCTCATTAGACAGTTTGAATTGCAGAAACATAGCTCAGAAAGCAGGCTGAAATAATATCTGCTATTGCCCTTGTGCAGAGTTTCCCTCTGGGCTGTGCCAGCTAGTTTTAGCCTTCTGATAGGTGATACGTTCTTTCAAAGGAATAAATGAAGTGAATGCAGATATGTTCAAAGATTTTTAAGGAATTCAGAGTGGATATGAATCTGATGTTAAATAAAACACATGTCAAATGTTAAGATATTAGAGGAAAAATATTGACTATTACCTTTAGGAAAAGTTAGTTGTTTTAAATGGGGCCTTTTCAAGGTAACCTGATGAAATGAGATCTTCCCCAAGCACGCTTGTGTGTGCTGAACTACTTACACCCCACCAGCATCTTTGCCCTTAAGGGATGCTAAATTAAACAAAACTCACTGCTAATGTGGTCATTGTCAAAGGTTTGCAAAGTCTAACCCAGAACTGCTGATATACAGGTGGAGGAGAGAGTGGTGTCCTGTGCTTCTTAGCTGAGCTTGGAAAGCAGAGGACTTTTGTACTATATCATCTAATTGCACTGTAAATTTTGTGCTCCTCTTAATTACGCCTCCTCCCCTGTCCTTTGTGTGCTCTGTCTGTAGGACTAAATCTAATTTGTGACTGGTTTTCGAGGGCTGATGAGACTTTTGCCAGCAGTCATGTAAATGAATAACTTTAAGGTTAAGCTATTGATTGCAAGAACCATAAAGCTCAAACAGTGTGTTCACTTCATTCATACTGAGCCTCTCTAAGCACTAGACTGGGGATTTTGGTGTTTCCTTTAACAGTAGATGGAGGACAACAAGAGATACCAGAGATGGTTGCAATCTGTGCAGCCTGGCATCATGGTGAAAGATGGTTTGTGTTTGAAGAACAGCAAGGGGATGGAAGGATGGAATCCAGGTATGCTGGATTCTGATGCAAAACCAAGATGCCTGTTGGGTTTTCCACAGTGAAGTCTGGGACTCTGCAAGTTGTTCAGACTTCCAGAAGTGCTCTGGGAATTAAGCTCGCTGCCTTTTGACAGATTTACCTGCTCTACTTGCTACCCATACCCATGCTCCACATGGCACTTGTGCAAGGCTGATGGATTCACACTTTGCCTCCCCATGTCTGGGCCATTTTCTGGCAACCAGCCACCAAGTGCTGTGGTCAGGAAGATGTTCATCTGCTGGGGCCTGGTGCTCAGAGCTGTTCCCGAAACGCTTTCCAGGCTCATTCCAGTCTGGTGGCTGGACCTACTGCATGCCCAGGAGACCAAATGGCAGACAGATACAGAAAACTCTAACGTGCTTTCCCAGGAGTGGGGTGAGGAACTAGGGAAGCTATGGAAAGCCCAGAGCAGCTCTCTCTTTTCCTCTCTTCTGTGAGACATGAACCCCTTTGGCAGCAGCAGTGTCGTGTAAGTCTAACTCTGAGAAGCTGGATGTGGAAAAATATCAGTGCAGTAACTTGCCCACTTGTAACTCCAGCCTGTGGCTAGCTGGACTTGTAAAGGTGGGTCTTTGTAGGCACAAAATACATTGACTGAATAAAGAATGAAAAACCTCAGTCTTGGTACAAGACTTCCAGTCAAGGAATATGGGAGAAGAGTGAAATATCTTGGTTTGGCTGCCTCTGCAGAACTGCAGAATAGTTACTTTCTCTCATGAAGCCAAAGAAATGTCACTTTAGTTGGGTTGAATCTGTGCTTCAGATGTAAATTGGGGAAGACATTGTAGTGGTCATACTCCTAAAATGCACTGACAACCCAGCCTCATATCTTGCAGAGTCTTCCTGCTGGCAAGAGCAGGGACAGACAGCCCAACTGAAAAAATGTGCATTTTGGAGAGAGATGTGGGCTGGGAAAGCCTTGGAAACCCAAATCTAAGGCTATGAGTGTGCTGGTTATTTCAGACTCTTTTTTCAGAACTTGCTTCCCCACCATAACTCAGTTTGGATTTTCCTAAGCTTGACAGTGGGGCCAGTGTGGTCACAGGTTTTATACACTGTGCAAGTGGACGTATCTAATGCCTCAACAATCAAGTAGGGATCTGCTGATGGTGATGGATGGTGTGTGAAAGTGTGCTGAGCCCAAACAAGGTGGCTGTGTTGGACACTGCAGGAACAAAAGAGATGGAGATGCAGAAATGGGAGCATTGTGGGACATCAGGGTAAGCAGCATATGGAAACTGCTGTAGCACGACAGCTTTCTTTGATATGTAGTCCTTGTAAAATTGCCATATTGATCAGCTGACAGGACAATGTTGTGGTGGAGAAGTGAAATAACTCAAAAAATGTCATTAGTATCACTGGGAGAGAGAACAACTGAAGAAGGGACAGGGCAGCCAGAGGCTGAAGTTGCTGCATGTGGCCCCAGCAGAGCGCCTGGTAAAGACCATTCCCAGGAGGGACAGCCCAGAGACATGGGGCTTGTCTCTGAGCAGAAGGGCCAGCAGTGGGGACTCAGACTCTGCCCTGCTCATTGGTGGCTGGGCTGGGGTGTAAGAGTCTGCCACAAGCAGAGTCCACCCAGTCTCTCCATGAGCATACTTAGAAAGTCCTTCATCCAGAATTTAGGGCTGTATGAGGGTCAAGTTGGGAAGAATCATGGCAGTGAAACACACTATCCAGACCACAGCTCCCTAGGGAGAGGGAAACCTTCTGCCACAGCAAAGGGAAGGTGTACCCACCCTCTGGTGGCACTAACCACAGTCAGGCAGCACTGCTGCAGCTGCAGACTGGCCCCATGGTCCCCCAGGGATCATGCATCTGTCTTCAGCATCACAAGCTCTGCAGGCTCAGGTCAGGGGGAAGAAAATGGTCAACTTGCTTGAAGAAAGTTTTCAGCCAGCCTTGCTAACCCCAGGAGGAAAAAGGTGCCCTGGAGCATTCCTTGCCCTGGATTGAGGGCAGGGCTGCTTTGGCAGTGCCACTGGATTGCACAAGTCCCATCCCTGCAGTTACTACCCTTTACCTTTGTGCACCCACATCAGGACATTTCCTACCTACTTTGTTCTCCCCTCCAGCTGGGATTAAGTATGCCCTGCTTTTCTGACTAATTCTTTGTGCCCATAGTTATTATTAGAAGTATATCTGATTCTTGCCAGAAATAAAAGTAATTACAAGCTTCAGGCTGGCACCTTTCTGTCTACCTCCTGCAAATATTTAAATCGGGATTTTGTTACCAACTGCTTTTGGTAATTAGTTGTTCAGTAGTATTTTTCCACTGCCCACACATAGCTGTAGACTGTGAAGACCAGACCAGATCTCCAAGCCTGCCTGCCTCCTCCCCCTCCCCTCCCCACATACATTTTAACTTTCTGTGAGAACAAGTTTTATATGACCTTTTCATAAAATAGAATCACAAAGTCATTTAGGTTGGAAAAGACCTTTAAGATCATTGAGTCCAACTGTTAACCCAGCACGGTCAAATCCACCCATAAACCATGTCCCTAAGCACCACATCTGACAGCCTCTTGCTGAAAATGCTTTTTTGGCCAGGGATTAATGGATAAACAATCAGTGGAAGAGATTTTTATATACACATTTTTAAAATAGGTTTCCAACTATCTGCTTTTCTTTCTGATCTGAAGCAGTCCACGTTTCTCAGGCCAGAACTGACACAACAAAAGAATAGATGGCATCCTGATTGCTATCTGTGGTGGTGTCTCCCCCAAAATCAAGCATTTCTGAAGGCTCTCCTTTGACTCTGCTCCACTATTCTTTGAGGAAAAGGATCCTTTGTATTTTGTACAAAGCTTTGGCTTTGACCATGTAATCATGGATTGACTTTTGATCTTGCTTTTGGGTGACACAGACCTTCTTCTCATGTGCAGATTCTTTGCTTTTGAAAGCTTCATGGAGGCCAATTAGGCTGTGCTTTGTTTTGCAGTGCAAGGCTCACAGTGGGTTCTAGCTCTCCCTGTCACTGGTTATGATCTTTTGGAAACCTGTGCTGCAGAATTTGTTTTCTAGGATATAGAAAGCAAAGGAGATGTGGATGTTGCCCATGTTCCCTGGCCAGCATGAACACTAGACTGGGGACCTGGGCTCCTTGTCTCATATTTACCTACTCCAAAGCTGCACCTTGTGTGATAAACATGCAAACTGCAACCTTGCTCCTGCTTGGTGATCCAAAATGCCAGACACAACAGCCACAGAAAAGTGGAAAACTGAACACGATATTGCCAGAAGTGTTAGGCTCATCCCACATACCTAAACATGACATGATTGATGACAGCTCCACTTCCAAATCACTGTACTTAGCTTGCTGACTCTTACATTGGAATACAGAGATTTTACAAGTGTTAGACTTTATATCTCTCATCCCCCGCTTCAGAGGAAAAAGCATTAAAAAAACCATCCTCCAGATCTCTGAGAAGATGTGAATAACATAGCTTGGCAGCAAAGCACTTCAAGAAATGAAAGCTCTGAGAAATCTTGCCAACTCCTGAGTTATTTCTAACTTGGTTTCCATCATAGTGTGGAAAGGGTTTTGGCAAGGCAGCTCTCAACAGGAGCTGAATTCAGCAGGCAGAGGCTGCCAGGCAGTGACAGTGGGTCACTCGGCACCCTGGGAGCAGAGTGCAAGTGTGGGACGTGGAGCCAGCCCAGCACCAGCTGTGGGGAGAGGAATGGGCTGTAGCTGCAGTGCAAGAAAGGGCAGGTGGGACAGAATGACAGCACAAAGTTAACTCCATTTCCAGTCTTCCCAGGTGCCTGCCAGTCTCTTCCATGTTTTGATGCAACTGGTCTTGGTCTCATTTTCCAAGAAGCCATGCATAATAGTGTATGTAAAATTTTGCAGGACTCATAGAAAGAAAGGGGGAAGAGAAGGGTTTGGAAATCCTTAGAGTTCTATTAGAGTTGTCATAGATGATATATTTATTCAAACACTTTTATATTTGCTTAAGAAAACCTATTTTTCCTCTGAGTGGCCACAAAAGGAACTATTAATGGTAAAAGTCCAAGGAAGTTGTGTAACTTCCAAATGCTTTCCTAATGATTCCTAATGGGCAGTGTGCACTTTCCAGACTCTAGTTAACCTCACCAGGATAGGAAATGCAATAAAATTATAATTTTAAGTCCTGTAGTTCATTAAGATGGAAGAGCTTTTGTTTAATTTTGGAGTTTCAGGGTGCAATTGAGACTACAAAATGAAACACTTCAAAGTACAGAAGCTGGAAAAGCTGCTGGGGAAACAAACACACTATTTATATAATCTAATAGTTCCACACTGAATCAATTTATTCTTCCTCCTGATGTCCTTGCTCTGAAACTTACAGGTCTTAGATTTGTCTCCTTGTACAGTATGTGGGCTGCAATTAACAACACAAGTATATTTGAAGCATTATTTAAAACATTCAACTTTTTGTGAAAGGAGCCTTGAAGCAGCATCTGTTGTCTGGACACATTGATTTTACCTATGTTTCACATTAAGGCTCTGTAGTCTTTGCTAAATTTTGCAGCTCTCACATGCATGTGTCTGTTCTCTCTGCTGAGCCTGGGAAGCTGACAGAGCTTTGCTTCAACACTGTAGTTAACTTGTCACTTCAGTTTGGAACCTCATCTTCTCCTGTCCTGTGCTGCCTAAGCCTGCTCAGGGACACTGGGTTCTGCCATGACTCAGGATCCTGTTGGAATCTTGTGGTGCTTGTCTTCCCTGTTACTACTCAAAGCACATTGACTGTTTGGACAACTCAAAGAGTGAGCTTGAAAAAGCTTCTAAAAGCATACAATAAAACTCTGTCCCACATTTGTAAAATGCTATGTTGGCACTTGTGTGGCCAGGGAACAGCAGCAAGCATGTCCTGCTGCTCCAGCCTGTGAGCACTAGTCCCTGGGGAATGAGGAGATAAAACACTGGCAGCCCTGGGACATGATCTGCTGAGAAGCAATTTCTTCTCTGCAGCAGAACAAATGACCTATGTGAACAGGGACTGACCAGTCTTGAATTTCAGCTATCAACTGACTGCACTGAATTGCTTGCAAAGGATACAGCAGCCAAGAATTACTCATGGAAATAATTCCACAATCATCTTTGAATAAGCAATAACTATAGGAAAACTGTAAGCTGTTCAAACAACTCAGAAAAAGGGTTTTATGACATGCTATCAACTCAGCTTCTTCTCAAGGCTTCATTTCATGCCTTAGTTACTGCAGCCTCCAGCTTTGTGGCCTTGACAGCTCCAAACATACACAAAAAATGGGACAGCCTCATGCTGCTGTTTTCTGAAGTGTTCTTTCTCTCCCAACCAACTACTGCTGTCCTCTTAAGCAAACCATGTGTTTGTGTGTGCACCACTAATGCACCCAAGTTTGGAGCCACCAGCTTGCACAGTGGAGCCAAACTAAAAGCAGGAGCATCTCCTGAGGATGGCAGCTGAGCTCAGAGGCTTGTGCTGTGCTCTGCATTGCTGCAGCATTTTGCAGAAGCATTGCATGACTGTATGACCAAGACACCTTAGCTCTCTTCAGAAATAGTAGCCACTTCTCTGGATGGTGGTGCAGATGCCAGCTGAGATAGAGCAAAGCAAACTTCCTGCCTGCACCTGTAAGGCTGGCTGTTGTTTTGCCCTGTGCTGTCTTTCAGCCCTCATTTCATATCCTGAAATCCCACACCACCATTACCATGTTTTTTCCTTGTATGCTTTTTATGCATGGTCCTCTATGCTCCTGCTCATCCTGGTGATCTCTCAGAGATTGCCTGGCAAAACCACAAAGTATCTCCCTGTCACCTGCTTCAAATCCTTCTTCCCCACTGGCATTGAAGGGGAAGCCCCACACTGGTAGGGACATCCTCCTGGCAAGGACATCTTCCTCTTAGAGCTAAGCAAGTCTGCCTGATCCAGCTGTTGCATTGCACCAAATTCCCCTAAACATCCCACTGCAGAGGGAGATGCCACTGCCCCTGTGTTGCTTCAATAGTTTCTTGGGAAAAACTCTCTAGGAAAATACCCAGTGGTCTTCTCTGATGGTTTGTTTATCTTGGTGTGCACCTCAGCATGTGTTTAGATTAAAAATGGTTTTAACTTGTAGGGGGAAAACCCTATTTGTGCCAGCTTTTGGGGAAAGCTAACCCTGAAGTTACCTCACACCAGTAATAAAACAGTTAGAGGCTGAGTGAAAACTGAAGTATTCTTGTTAAGAGTGTCTAAATCCATTTGCCAGGCCTGTACACCATCAGACGCTGTAGTATCCTTAGATTTAGCTTCGAGTGCCCCCTTTCCCCTCTTAAATGTCATATAATCTATACAAGAGGTACTATTATGAGGGTGGTTTGACCTGCAGCATTAAAACACAGATCTTAGCTGAGGAATTTCTGTATGAAGCCTATAACCTCTGGCTGAACTGGAATGTGCCTTTCAGAGAGGAATCCAGGCTTTTGCTTTAAGACCCCCCAGCCCACACAGTCCACATCCGCTCTAGGTATGTTGTTGAAATACTCAGCTGTACGCTTTCTGTGTTTGTGTGTTTAAAAACAAAAGCCACTAAATATATTTTTGGCCAGATTCCTGTGCGGGACTTGAGTTTACAAAGTGCCAGCTACCTTCTTAAAACCTGCATGTGCTGGTGCTTCCAGAGCAGCGATCCATTGCTTCCCAAACTTGCCGATGTTTACAGTTTTTACTCATAGAGAAGGTCCAAACAGATGTATCCTCATATTGTAGGCAACAGTCTGTTCAGACTTATGTACAAGCTGTGGATTGGTCAGTGTACCATGTGTTTTCCTGCCTGTCTTGTCTCTGGAGCCGATTGTAACATGCATGATCATGCAACATAGAGACCCTTCTTCTTCCCTCCTGATGGCCAGTAACTTTTTAACGTCCCCATTGTGAGTGTGGGAGACCAGGCTGGAGCTCCTCTCCTACCTCACCTGGAGCACAGGTTTGAGTTATGATCTCTTAGATATGCCCTAACCACAGGATTTTCAGATGCTCCAATAACACTGGTTAAACATTCATGGGCCAGAAAGTATTAAGAATTCCCCTAATATTCAGCTACTTCATACAAAGTACAGCTGGTTAACTGGGAGAGGAGTTGCATGTTGCAGAACACTCAGTCACCACAGTGAACCTAATCTTACTTTCAACCCGAATTTGAACCAAATTCTGGCTACTGCCTTTCATCACACTTCTGATGTCCAGATTAAAGAACAATTAACTGCTTTCTTTTAACCTCATGTAAGAACCTGGTCTGCAGTTCTCTGGCTGCTTTAATCTGATGAGCACAAGTCAGAGCTCCCTGTTCCTCAGGCCTGATGACTGCTCTGTGGTGCCTCAGCACTGGTGTAGTAGGTCTTGCAGAGAACTGTTCTGAACACAGCCACAGGATTGTGCCTCAGCCAGACTGGTTCTCTGCTCACCCATAACACAGTGCACAAAGGGCAGAGGTCAGGGGAAGACCCAGAGGAGCAGGGAAGAGAAGGGAGTGAAGGTCTGGTCTGTCCCTTCCAGTGGCAATGGAGATCCCTGTAGGATGGCAGACTTGTGTTCCTCACGGGACTTTTTCTTTATTTCTTTTCTGCTCTCCCACCTATATTATATCAACACCACACATAGACCTCTGGAAGATGTTTCTGGAAGTCTATATCTGTGGGTATGGTGGTTTGGGGATGGGTAGAAACAGAGTTCTGCTAGGAAATCCAAATTTCTTGAAACCTTAGATTATCTAGAGATGTTCACATCTTCCCAAAACATTTCCAGTGGGAAAATCAATAATCTCTGTGGGACAGGGAAGAATATCCTGCCTGCCTGTAGTTGAGATGATCCATGTCACGTGATTCACATCCATGAAGGAGAGAAACATCTAATTCAGGAGTTTATACAGGCTATGGCAGAGAGGAGTATTTGCTGCTTTGGTAGAGTTATGCTGCTTTGGTGGAGTTATGCTGCTCTGCTACTTTGAAGGGCTCTAAGTAAACTTTTAGTGAGCCTGTGGCATAAGTCCTCCTTCTATGCAGTCCAAATCCATGCTTCAAGTCTGTGGAGACAAGAGGAAGTGGTTAAAAGTTTCAGGGGATAGATCCCATATCTTGCTCCAAACAAAAGGCATGTTGACACTATTGCCCCTGGTTGAAAGCCCTCTGGTTATGGCTTGTCTGACAGCCTGGTGAGCTGATGCAATGTGCCATCTGCTAGGAAACCAACTCAGCAGAAGGAGGGAATATTTTTCTGCTGGTATGGTAGACTGAAATGGTCCTGCTGTGACTTAATCAGCGCTGCAGAGGGTAAAGGGGGAGCAGGGGTAGGTGAGGGAGGAGGAGTGGTTGTGTGAGAGGGCTCAGATGAACTGACTCTGGGGTTAGCCAGACATGGAGATTGTGTATCTGACAAAGTTCACAGAGTGGCCTTGGTTGTTGGTTTTTGCAAAGGGATGGCATATTCTAGAATAATTTACTGGCTGCAAGAGACAAACATAGCCCCTCTCCAAGGTTTATTTTTTCAACTTATCACTGAAGCTCGGTTGGAAATGACAGACACACAAGTGTACTTGGGTCACAAAGAGGAAATTCTTGAGTAATGTAACCACCTGGGGCTTGTGAAGGTGCTTTGTAAACTTATGTCATGCAAGAAGTTGAAAAGGTGCAATTCAGTAACTTCAGTAGGAATTTCTTTTCTTTTGGAATATTCTGGGAAAGGATAATTCTGGTTTATGACCAGCAGGTTATACTTATTTCAGAATAATCACTTTAGGTGTCCGTACAACATTCAGATTCCTACATTATGCAATTAATTCTTTGGTATTTTTTTAATTCCACCCCAGTGAAGTGGACTTTTCTGTTAGTCACCTCTCACTCACAAATCAATTCCTCTTCTTGATAAAATCAGCAAACCAGCTACATCCAATGCCAACAATGTCTGAACTTTATTAGATCACCCAAAGCAGTGAATAATAAAGTTAGAGGGATGGGTTTAGCTGGGACCACATGCTGAGTTTCACTCCAGAATAAGTCTCTGCAAGTCTCTGTAGTGGAACTATAAATCCCTGGACCTAGCATGGAAGTGCTAATGGGCCCTCAGATTCAGTGCCACTACCAGGCAATAATATCTGTAATAGCAACTAACAAAGATACAACCGACTGAGCTCTTCAGGGTTCAGCAACTGCTCCCAGGCTTGGAGCAGGGCTCATTTATTTTCTTCTCTTCATTCCACTAGAGCAGCTCCAAGCCCTGACAGCACATGGGGATAATTGAAGCAAAAGTGCTCAACCCTGACTGCCCAATCTTCTCATAAAACAATCCCAGGATTGTTCTGGGGACCGTTGGCACAACAAACCTTGCACTGCAAATTCTGCTCCGTAATTAGCAAGCGGTTGCTGTCATGCCTGTCAGATGGGTTTATGTGACAATGTGAACAGAACAACAATTGACTGTCTTCCCTTGCTACCAAGGAGAAGAAACTGCTTTGAGTAAAGCTGACAATTATGTAAAAGGAACTAAATGAATTTGGCTTATGGTTCACACTTACCCCTCACAGATGGAAGGCAGGACCTCTGAGCCCTGTTTCTGAGTCCTTGCCCCTTTGTACCTGACTAGTCACTGGCTAAGTGCCTAATGAGGCTCAGAGGAAACAAAACCCGTACTGAGGGCTTTTTATTGTCTTTCTTTTCTTTATAGAGCAGGGAATTACCATGTGGTTCGCATCCAAGTTCAAAATCTGATCTTATCACCCAAAGCTGATGACAGACACAACAGTGCTTTCATAAAAACAGAAAGACTAGTGATACCATGAGTTGGACAACAAAGATAGGTAGAAAACGGAAGAAGCCTTGAAAGTTTTAGGTACTCCATTTATACATATGCCTTCTCAATCAATCTATACACAAAGCAGTTGTATTAGGTTTTTCCCACCCACTGATCATAGTGGTGGAAGCAGTAATATAGAGGGGAGTCCAGGTATCTGCCTACATCTTACCACTAATCATTCCTAATCTCATCTAGGACAAGTCTCATGAGGAACACAGAAACTCTGATTCTCTGTGGGCAGCTACAGCTGGAGCTGCTTCCTGGAATTTATAGAAAGGGAGGCTTAGATAATAAGAAATCTTGGATATTGAAACATGTTGATTCTGGTCTCGTTGCAGTTAAGAGAGCGTTTAAGACCAGGGATGAACAAAGTTGGCTTTTTTTTGCATTCAAAGTGGGAATTTTTCTTTTGTTCTAGAATGTTCAGGATGTTTCTCAGGAACTGGTGTCCCAGTACAGTATGACATGTGGGAGCATGGTCTGTGTTGGACTGCAGGCAGAAAGATGTTTTACTGTGCTCATGATGCATAGAGTTGCCTGAGGACCAAAAAACTTTTATCCACCTATAGCCAAGCAGCTCCTCTGAGCACCCCAGGTTCCCCAGGGGTAGGCAGAGCATTGCTGCCCAGGGACCTCAGTGAAAACTGATGTTCTGGAGATGGAGTGAAGTGATTCAACTGGAAAGACAGAATTTGGGATGTGTAAAAGGAATAAGCTGGGGATGTGGGGTAAAGCACGGAGATGCAAGAGCTGGCCTTCCTTTGCTGCCATCTAATTCTGCCCTTTTCAATAGCCCTGGCTGGGCAGGATGCTTAAATGAGTCACCAAACTGCTTCACTGGTCTCCTCTCTGCTGCAGGAGAGGTGTAGAGAAAATCCAGGCACCTGCATGTGGCATCCCAGCTCTTGCTGTCCTTTAGCTCTCCACCCCCAACATGGTAAATGCTTCCCTTTCTCAGGATCCTCCTAACTTCTGAGTTGCTTGCTGCTCTGTCTTGCTACAGCTTTATCCCTCTCTGTTGAGAAATCTTGTCTAATATAGCATTAAAAAGTCACTCAATTTGCCACCAGACAATGAATTTTTGGCTGAGGATGAATCTTACCGGGGTAATCTTACAAATCTTGGTAATTTTTTTCTCCTTTTGCATTCACTGGAAAGCTGGTGTGAAGAGAGATCCTACCTGTGTGACTAATGGACTGGTAGGTGTGCAAAGATAATCAACAAAATAAAGACCTCACATACCTATGGACATGTAATCTTGTCCTCTTCTTACACACCTTCCTTCCTATGTGTCTCTGTGAGCTTGTGCTCTAAAACTGACTAAAGCAGAACACATGTCCAAACACACCCAATCTGTAAGAAAAGTCTTTGAAATTCCTGTTCACAAAAACCCAGTAAAATCCAGGCAAAAATATGTGGGCAAAATCCCAGTGCTTTCAGTGCACAATTCAGTTGTCTCCTTTCCAGCTGTATCCGTCTCTTTCAAAATGACACAACCTTTTTCTAACTGTAAAATTAGCTCATCATAAGTTGCAGTTTTCAAAACTGGCTGCAGATCTTGTGGCTGAAACAGTGCCAAATGCTGAAGGGTTTGGATTTTATAAACTGTAAGTGTTTGCAAAGGAGAAAGAAGAGAGGATTGTACTTGAGAAATATTTTCATGTAGTGCAAAAACCAGCTGGCAGACATGGCAACTCTGTTCTGTGACTTCATAGAAGCTTTTACCAGAAACTTTCATAAAAGGAAAACCCAAGAGGACATGGGAAGGAGGGGGAGCTACAAATGCTGTTTGTCTTTCCTGATAGTGATGGCTAATACACATCAGCTCCCCTGAGGTACCAACGCAGCAGAGACAAGACACATTAGTTTTGCCATAGAGAAAATTCAGCTGAAAGGCTTATGGCTGACCCATCCAATTTATCTCATGATAAAATGAAAGTTCTTTTATTTTCCCTGTTTACTCTAACTTTGTTAACAAGCTTTAGCTATCCTGAGACCAAAAACAGAAGCTTTAGCACTAAAGTCAAGCCAGAAGGTCCCACTAAAATCACTGGAGAATAGAATGTGGCACCCTCTTTACCTTCTTTTCCAAATGCATTATTTATGTGAATGTTGTAGCAATTATGTGATTATACAGAAGTTAATGCACAACAATAAACCAAAGGACCATCAAAGAAATGCTAATGGGAGGGAATGTTTTTTGTTTAAATTGTGGATTCACATTTCTTTTTCTTTTTTCCTTGAGGGCTACAAGAATAGAAAATTTGCAAACCTAATAGAAGAGTCTTCAAATGTCAAATCTTTGAGTACAGAAAAGAAAATAAAATCCATATTCCTGTCTCTGTTTTTCTCACACCTCTTTTGAAATATGACCAGATTCATAAAATGGACTCATTTGTTTCACCTTCTTCTTTTGGCCTGTGAAGCATAAGAAGAGTGATTACCCCTTACTGGAGTAAGGGCCAAGGGCCCAAGGACCAGGTGAATTTCTCCTTAATCCTGCCACAGAGGGTGAAGGGCTTGAGGAAGGCTTAGCAGATCATGGATGTCAGCATCTGGCTGCACAGATGATGTTGGGAGCAGTGATTTGGTTTTACAGCCACAGGACTGGGAATTGAGGAGTGCTAGGAAGAGTTGAGATCCATCTGACCGAGCAGGGCAAAACATCTCTGCCAATAGGCTGACCAACCTGAGGAGAAATTCAAACAATGAATGACAGAAAAAGGAGATGACAACTCACAGAGAAGTGGCAAGGAAAGAGCACAGGGTGGACTGAGGGGAAAGATCTCGGAGCAAACAAACAAGGCAGAGATGAGTCCACTAGTGACATAGGCACACAGGTGAGGAAGAGGAGTGTGGGAGGGGTGGTTGGTTTGCAAGGTTCATCTCTCCAACCTCAAGAACAGCAAGCCTGGGTCAGGGCAATCCTAAACATGGATATAGGCAGGGCAGTGAGTGGATTGAAAGCAGCCCTGTGGAGAAGGAGTTGTGGATATTGGTGGATAAAATACTGAAAAAGACCCCAGTGTCTGCTTGCAGCCCAGAAAGCCAACCACATCCAGCTGCACCAAAAGAAGTGTGACCAGCAGGTCAAGAGAGGTGTCTCCCTCTCTGCTCTGGTGAAACTCTACCTGGGGAACTGCTACTCTTTTACTGTAGGGGTGGTAAAGGTAGAACAGAATTTTATATAGCATGGGTTTACTAAATGCTTTTTTAGCTATGTTCTGAAGCACAGTTGTACAAAATCTTCCTGTTGATGCTCAATAGAATGCAATTTTCAGAAGTTTTAATTCATTCTAAGCTAGGACTTCCATCAGTGCAAGTTGTCATTAGCAGAGTTACATTCTTAATAATCATGAATGCTTATTTGATCTGTTGAAAATTACTAAAACCTGTGCAATATTCTCACAATAAAAGTGTTTTTTTTTCATTTTAACTTCAGGATTGAATATATGCTTTATAATAAGAAAGTATGAATTATTAGTTCAAAAGTTTCAAAACTTTTAAATTCCCTTAAAAGGCTTGACATTCTGAAAAACCCATGAAGAATTAAATGATTATTGTGCAAGACTGTCTTCTCAAAAAGAAGCAATACTCATGGAATGCTAAAAGGAAGCAATGGCACAATGGTAAACCACTGCTCAAATGGAAAGAGTCCAATTATGTATCTCTAACTCTTAAAAGCAGGTGCAAAGATCTTCACTTTTACTTGCTTAAGTTAGCCAGTAACACTATGGCCTATTCAGTTGCCAAATGAGATTTGTAAATATATTTTGAAAATTTAGACAATGTTTATTTAAAACAAAATTTTCAGGTTGGGCAGACATGACCTGATGCTTCTCCTTTAATCATTCTATTGTAATATTATTTATGGTTATGCTATACAATCTGCTGAGTTCTGAAACCTGTCAAATTGAATTTGGTTTGCCTTGGTGTATGTCAGTTAGGATGTCTTCTTTTTCTTCCCTCCTTGCTTCCCCTCAAATACATTTGCTGCTCTTTTCCCACAGTAGAATATCAAAGATTTACAATTCTCTGCCTGGGAGTCTCATTAGGAACACTAGGAAGAAATTATTTGCTTCAAGAGAGTTAAAGTAAAATGATAGGCAGGGAAAGGGGTGTGTCATGGAGGATTCATTTATTCCCAGGCTTTGCAGGAGTTTTATGGTGCATGTGTTATGAGGAACCTAGTCTCAGTTCTGCCTTAGCAAGTGCAGCCTCAACCAGCTCAGCATCCTGAAGAATCACAGGAGGCAGCACTAGTACAAAGCTTTCCCTGAATTCTTTCCAGTCTATCTGTAAAGATAGTGTTTTGAAAGTGCTGGTGAAGGTGTGAAATCTGCACCCATGGATTTTTCAATTAGTGGCCACAAAACTTAGGGCATGAACAAGTTGATGGAGAAAACTGCTGATACTGATAAAATATTCTCCATTTAAAAGAACATGAATAGGGTAGTTTGTGGCCAAGTCTTTGCTGCATGCTCCCCTTAGAATGAGAAAGTAAGTAAAGAAAGCTGTGAAGTCCTTTGCTAGCTAAATCCTGTGTGGTGGTCCTTTAGCTGTGCAGCAACCAGGAAACACAGGTTTGTATCCCAAACCTTCTGGCTCTTGTTGGTGCCACCTGGATAATGTGTCACACTGCAGGGCTGAGCACAGGCACGGTGGGAGATAAAGCAGGAGCTTTTTGGAAGTCAGGGGGAGTCTGCCAGCCTTGAAATCAATGACAAGGTCTTGGTCTGGAGATGCCCTGCTGCTTAGCAGGAGCAGGGATGACAGTGATGGCTTTGAGAGCACGGATAAATTTCCAGCCACTTCCCATGCAGTGCAGTTGTCTCTGCCAGGCCAGGGATCCCCAGGATACCCCCACTTTGCATGGCCTTGATCCACTCTTTCCTCCCAGCAGACACAAACCATGGGCTGTAAAGCAGGCTCTGTGGTTTCTTTGGACTATTCAAATTGAGACAGTCCAGCTTTGGAGGGGAAATCCAATTTAGAACAGGATTTTTCAGTGGTGACTCAGAACTGAGTTATTTCTAAACAGTGAAAAATATTATGCCCTGCAACTCATAGAAGATAAGTAACTAAAACATTATGCATATTGGAATGTGTTGTGTCTGGCACTGAAAAGATCACAAAATTTGCATCTGAAATGGTATCAGTGAATGTTAGAGGCTGAAATCCTGCTTCTATTTTGAACTGTACAACTCCAGAGAGGTTTCTCTGGCTGTAAGACATAATTTTTTGATTAAGAGTTTATTTAATTTCTGGTTTATATCCTACAACTGTTAACCCTTTGGGTCCCATTCTGCTCTTTCCTGAAGTTAATTAGGATTTTCACATTGAGTTCAGGGGAAGCAGGACTTGACCTTTATTTCATGTCAATTGCAAATGGAAGCCAAACGTGTGTTCTAGATATTATTATTCTATATGCTGTTGGAGTCTATGCCTGAGTTATATGAATACTAAAAGCTTGGCAGGATTATACTCTAATAGCTTAATTTTTTTACCCCAAGATTAGTTCAGTGAATATTATTACAATTCAAGCACTAAGTTTTTTGACTCGCTTCTCAAACTGGTGTCAAATTCTCTGTGGCTATCAGTATGAGACCTGGAGACCTTAGACAGTGGGGTAAAATATTGTCAGTTCTGCAAATCAACACTAGACTTCCTGCAACTTGGAAATGTGCCAGAGAGGAGGCAAAGCTGCTACCTGGTGAGCAGGGGGTGCATGATCACCTGTGCATATAGATAATGCTCAGTCTGATAGAAATAACTCTTTTAAAGCTCTGCATCCACTTATTGGCTTTACTCTTCTCCTCACCAGTACAGATAGTAGTTTAAACATCCCCTTTGCTGGAGCACTAGTCTTATGGACAATCTGAAATCAGAAGCTGCTGCTCAGTTGCACAAACTAGGTAAGAGGGATTCAACTGATCCAAGGAAACTCTAAAATCTATGAAATTAAATTATTTTTGTTATTTTGGTAACACAGGAAATATGCAGATGTAAGCAAAATAACAAACAAGTCTACCCTAATTTCTTTTTCTTGGATCCCTCACTGAGTTTCAATCCTTTTACTGAGTATGAAGGAATTTGTGTTTTCACTTCCTCTCCTCCAGATTGAAGATCCTCATTCAGATGAATCCAGCTTATTTCTTCCTCACTAAATTATGATATCTATAATGTAAGATACTTCAGAATGTGATACAGTGATGCTGAAAGGGCAATGGGAACAAATATGTATAACAAAGGGAGAAATTATTCCTTTATCCTCTTCCCTCCCACCATTCCCTCCCACTTCTTCCCTGCATCCTCAGTGCCAGTTCCTCAGTTGTGTCAGCACTCAGCTGTGCCAGACACCTTGGCTCAAACTCCAAACCAACCTGAAGGGACTTGAACGCATTTCAGACACTTCCTGTGAAAATGCTCAGAAGCATTTCCTGGGTAGGCCTTTCTTAAAGACACCTGGTTTAGGCTAAATAGAAAAGACTGTATTTGATTCTAGAGAATGGCATTCCAGGTACTAGGATGTCAAGGGGAGGAAACACAGCATCCAAGGCCTCTTTCAGGGCAAGGTTATCTCCTTTGCTTTATAGGAAGGGCACAATCTGAGAAGCAGAAGCTGGGATGCTCAGGCATGCATGCCCAGATAATTTATAATTATGCATGCAGAGCACTTTGCTCTTCAATACTTGTAATATGCAGAGTGAGAGCTCTGAAAGTCTAAACTTTGTCTAAGTCCAAAATCTAAACTTTGAACTTGGCCACTTAAAGTAGCACTTAGGCAACAGCTAGGTATTCAGCTCACTTTGTAGATAGAGTCATCAGGAACTAAACTTGGATAGTGGAGTTTGGAGTTGAGGTTACAGAAGCACTGTATTCTATATTTGAACTGAAATACTTTCTAACTTTGGCACCAAACATAAACCCCCAAATCTATGTTGGGCTTGAAACACTTCATATGTAATGTGAAGCCACAGGAGATTTATTTTTTTCTTTTGGAATGTTTGAGGTAAATCATCTGAGTCTTTTGGATTTAAAATGCAGAGAAAAACAGGCACATATTTGACTTCTAAAAATACACTATAAGAGAGGAAAATAGGTTCAGGACAAACTCAGTGACCCTGTTCAAAAGACAAGGAGATTCTGACAGCCTGTCTAGCCAGTAGCACTACACTGGATAACAGGAAGATAGTGTATATCAGGTTCCTTAAGACAAACCCTCTTCTTCTAAGGCCTGCTTTGCAGACAATGATTATTCCTGACCAGGAGTAGCTTCCCTTTGCAGGGAACATGTTTGTTTTCAGTTCATGGGCACTTTGCCATTTTTCTTTTGGCAGATCTCCCACTCTTGCCTCACCACATTGCTTCATACCTGTCAGCTTCTCTTCGTACCTGGTCATCTTGGTCATCGTGACCAGATGTCATCTCTGTTTAAATGGTGGCAGGCACCCAGGGAGCGTTCCTTTGCAGATGCAGAAAAAATAGTGAATTCCCAGCTGGCACAATAGCCCTACATGGACATTTTTGAGAGCCTGGAGTAGGTTGCCTTCTCCCAAATCTGGCATGTTCAGTCCTGTCTGTAAGAAAGTGACCAAAATCATAGTGCACACCTCAGGGAAGTCAGTGGAAAGGGCACTGCTGACTGTGAACTGAGGAAGAGCATGGTGGGGAAATGCTTGGGCTCTGGGGGCTGGCATGCAAACCCCAGGCAGCCTACAAACAGGAGCACCAATAAATATTTACTGCCATCCAAATGCAGAGAGTAGCATGCACTGAAATGCTTGCATATTTAGGAAAGAGCAGAGAGCTTTTCTTCTTCTGTTTGGCCAATCTTTAAAATGTTAATTTCCTCATGATATCAAATCCTATAATTATCAGTCACCCGGATAATCTTGATAATTTTCTTTCCGGAGTTATTTCCCAATTTTTGCTCTCTCACCTCGTTATGATCCCCTTCAAGGAATGAGCGCCAGAGAAACGAGAAAGTTCAGTGTGTTTCATGTCAGGCATGTTTATTGTAGCAGAACAATTACCACAGAATCACATTAGTATTACAATGTGCTTTTATGCTGATTCAGAGTACCAGATGAAAATGTAATGCAATGATAGCACTCCTATTCAACATGGATCATGAAGGGCAAGACTGCTCACCAGAGGCTGTCCTTTTAGCCTCAGCTCATACCCCCAGCTCAGCAGCAATTCAGCTTCTCCACACCTTTTGGAGTTTGAACCCTCTCTGTGTGCCAAAAATCTGCACTGGACTCACACCACCAAGAGCAAGACGACAGCTTGCTGAGGAAGTGGAAGTGTGGTGAGGGCAATTAACTGCTGGCTGAATGATGCCACCTAACAACAGTGCTCTGCTCCCTTGTTGAGGATGGTACAAATTGGGAAGTGTTTTCAAAGTGTTCTCCTGTCCTGAAGCAAACCTCAGAAGAGAAGGAGAACTACCATGCCAAAGAGGAAATTCGCATCTTATCAGTGGCTGGGTAAATTTTCTCTGACTCCTTAATCTATTTTCAAGCAGCTGGTATAAACTATCCCTATACAGCTACTGGAGGAAGACTGGCACATCCAGAGGGCTCAGGATCTCATCCCTGTTAAAGACTCCTCTTAGGATGAGAAACCACACTAAGAAAAACAATTCCGGATCAAGGTCTGCTCCTTTTCCTCTTCTGGCTCCTCAGTTTGCCATGGAATCAAAATCTCCAGGAAGCTGCTGCCAAAATCTACCCACTGCATGACCACAAACATGCAGGCATCACTGTGCTCATATTAATCATTACCTTATTACAGTTGTGGCATTTGCACTGAGCAAATCAGAGTATGGCATGAAGGCTGAGTCCCAAACACTTTCCTTGGTGGTCATTTAGAGTAGCTCTGGCTGTCCTTTCCCACTGACCATTCACTGAAACAGAAGCAGTGTGAATTGAAATAACATGATATTTGTCTACTAAAATACACACTTTTAATCTTCTCTTTCATTTTAGAATATTAGGGCCCACTTTATCTCATGTCTAGACTCCCAAGGTAGAAAGGGCAGGCCTTTGATTTGCATGATTAGGTTCACATGATCTTTAATTAAAAGACATAAGAAGCTTTAGCAACCAAGAGTTGAACAATGAGAATCTCTTTCCTGTAATCTGGGTGACAAAACACTGTCTCAAAGTGACTAAGTCCCAGTACTGACAAAATCATCCATTAAAGTGATTTAATCCAAGTCAGTCATGGAAGCACCATTTTCACTTGATCTGGGCACTGCACAAATTACCTCTTGAAATCCCTGCCAATTCTTTTTTTCCAAACAACATCTACAGAGTAGTGCAGGTGTCTCCAGTTGGAAAAAGAAAACCTGGTCATGATTCCTGTGAGGCTGAGGTGGTGAGATCCTTAGGCAGGATAAGCAGCTGATTTCAGGTTAAGTTGGAGGTCTGTAGTCCATTGCAGGCCAACACATCTACACAAGGTATTTGTGGTGTTCTTCTGGGAACTGTGCAGATGAGGAAAAACCCACCTAGATCATTTAGGCTTGTACAGCATAAACTGAGCATGCAAGAGTGCATGGAAGTGAAGCTCTCAGATGCATATGTTGTATATAGATGAAGTAAACCTTCAGCTGAGAAGATGTATAACAGAGAATGATAACAAACCCCAAAGGGACATGCCTACAGAGAGCTGACTGCATGTATGTACATATAAACAGAGGCAGTTCTAGTTTTTGGTCAGTTAAGAACCTTATCTTCTTTTTAAAGTGTTTGATCATGTTTAGCTCCCCATCAACCCAGGAGCTGTGTGGGTAGGTAGGGAGCTGTAACTCTGTGATAAATCCAGTGCTAGGCATTACAGCTGGGAAAGCTGTAATCCCTATTAAGGCTTAATTCCTTAATCTGTAAAGAAAGGAGAATTAAAAACAGTCTGGAGCAGCTGTGGTTCTGGGCTCAGGAATGCATTTGTGTGGTGTCTTCCCAAGCTGCTGAAGGTTGTTGGGAGGCAGGATGGCCAAATCTGGCAGGCTCTGGACTTAGCCAAAACTTGTGAATGTTTTGACTTCTTGCTTGTTGGGCTCAAGTTAGTAGCTGGGTTGCCTGCTTGTGCAGACCTTTTGGAATAGTCTTCAGTCAGTAAATGATGGTTTGGGAGCAGCAATAGTGACTAGGATGTAAGCAGTGACACAGAGCTGTGCCAGATGAACTGAAGCATGCATGTTCTCCTGTGGCCATGGTGGATATGGGCAGGTCATCTTCCACCTCCTGGTCTGTGACACAGCTCCTCCTGGGCATGTTCAGGCAAGGCCACGCTTTCCTGTAAGGGTGGATAACTGTTGCAACCATAATTATAGATAGCAAAAGCATTAGGAAAGATAAAGTCTCCTGGTGAGTGACTCATGAACAGGGAAAAGGACACAGCTTGTCAAAAGCATCCACAATCAGTGGCTAACTCTGTTCCTTCCCCTGGTTCAGGGAGGCTGACTTTTGCAGCTCCCAACCTACACTTGGACTCAGCAGAGACTGAACTGCAGAAGCTCAGCTCAAAGGATAATTTCAGAAAATTGCAACCTGGGAAACGATCAACATTGTCAGGCATTGTAGTGTTGGTCTGTCTTTGTCCCTCCTCATGGATTTGTTTACACTGGAATGGAAAGGTAAAATAATACTCAGTTTTGTAAACAGATCATCAGTAAAATAACCTTTGTTAACATTAATAAATAGCTTGCTTAAGAAAAACCCCCAAGTCCCTGTGGTAGGTATTAGCCTTTGGTTTCCAGTTACTCAACCTCTTTACAAGTCTTAGAGATCTCATAAACTTTGAATGTTGTAGTAAAAATATTTATGGGGTAAGGCAAAGAAAAACATAAAATTGCATTCAAGTTTTGACAGGAGTAAAACTACTTTTCCTGCTTATTTTTTATTATAGAAAACTAGATGCTGTGACCTCACTAAAAAATGATAGCTATTTAAGCAGAAAAGTTGGAAAGGATTTTGTGCATGTTAGTATTTCCTTTCTGAAGTATTAATATTTACCTTGGGAAACTCTTAAGTGCTTAATTGGAAAAGACAGACAAGAAGTGCTCGTGGTGTCACAGGCTGTTTATGGAATCACAACAAAACTCTGCATATTTCCAGATGATACTTCAGTCAGAGGCTACATTGGCCTGCATTTTCACTGCTCTAGGATTTGGGCTTGGTAAAGGCTAGATTCACCATGAGCACCTGGGTTCCATCTCATGTGTTTCAATTCAACTGTCAGAGAAACCATTCCTCTAGGAGCCATCTGTTTCCTAGAGAAACCATTTTCAACTTTGTCCAGTCCTGTAGATGCCAAAAGCCTCCACAGCATTCTCCTGGCACCTCACCCTGATGCAGACATCACCAGGGATGATGCAGGGAGTTGCAGATCAGCCTTTTCCTGCCTGCCACTGGCATTCCTTGCTTGTGGTGTGTAAGCCAGCTGGCAGGCTCACAGCATACTTGGTGCCTCAGACTTTGCATGGAAAACAGCACAGGACACGCTTTCCAGGAGGTGAGAGACTTGCTTGTAAATTCTCACCTGGCTTCAAGCCCTCTCAGATCCCAGGGAAGTGCTTGAGATGTGTTTTCCTCCATCTCTTTGTTGAGTTAGTTCTGTGCTGTACTGTACTGATTTAACTCCAGCTGGCAACTCAGCCCCTCACAGCTGCTTGCTCCCTTTGCTTCACTCAATAGGTAAAGCAAAAGCCACGTGTAAGCAAAGCAAAACAAGGAATTCATTCTGGTGAATCAGGTGTTCAGCCATCTCCAGGAAGGCAGGGATTCATCATTCAATGGTGACTTGGGAAGACAAACACCATCCTGCTGAACATCTCCTCTCTTCCTTCTTCCCTCTGCTTTATTGAGGAGCATGATGTCATATGATGTGGGATATTCCTTTGGTCATTTGAGGTCAGCTGTCCTGGCTGACCCCCCTAATTCCTGTATCCCCCCCTAATTCCTCATCCTCCTCACTGTGGGGTGTGGAGTGAGGAGCAGAAAATGCCCTGACACTGTGTAAGCCCTGCTCAGCAACATCAAAAATATTGCTGTATCATCAACACTGTTTTCAGCACAAATCCAAACCACAACCCCATACCAGCTATTGTGAAGAAAATTAACTCTATGCCAGAAAAACCAGCACATATAATAAGTTTGATATTTTGGGGGACTGTGTGAAAGATACACTGATTAACCTCTGGATTGTAAAGATACTTACAAAATGTAGAAAAGCTGCTGTCAAGTCAGTCTCAGGCAGAGAGAAATAGAGGATGCTTCTTGCTCTAGTAGCTGAGCTCTTTAGGAGACCTGACAGTCTAAATCTTTAGGAGAATACTTCCTAAATCTTTAATTTGGCTTAAAAAATCCAGGCCTAAACCCCAAAAAAGAGATGCAAAGTTTGGTTTGGACTGAGAAGAGAAGGAGAGAAAAAAAATCTGCAAATACTTTGCTTAAAATGACTGTGTTAATGATGAGGTTTTCCATTTTCCAAAAATCTGTGCAGTTGAACAGCTGCTTGAGGGGGACAGGGACAAGAGGTTTTTACAGCTTCTGAGAAGTGTCACATAGCACACCTAGTAAAAGCTTAAGTAGTAAATTATCAAGTGACCTGAGCTGCCATTTAGGCACTGAAACAAGTGTCTGTTTTAGGGGTTTTTTTAAGATCTGAAATGGAAAATTTGATCATCACATCCGAGAGCATTTGGGCTGGTTGCACCTCTGATCATGGAGCTTTCTCCTGACCTCCTCCATGGGAGACCAGCTGAGCAGGTGCTGGAAAAATCTGTTAACAAACATTCTCAACAAAAAAAGTCCTTTTTATCAATTTCCTACTGAAGATTAGTTCTTCTCCCTCAGCAGCAGGGTTTCAGCTGAGGGTCAGGCACTTGCTGCAATGGGAATCTTCCAGGATATCCCCTTCTGTAAAAGCTGTTTCATTCCTGATGCATCCAAAGGTTTGAATTTAAAATTGTGAGATAGAAAGTGAAGTTGTCTTTGGGGCAAACACTGGAAAACCCTCCTTTTCAGCCTGGGCAATGCATGCCTGTGGAAGCAGCTCGCCTGCAGGGAGCCCCTGGAAGGGGACACGGTGGCAGCTCACACTGCTGTGCTTAACACCCACAGCTCTGACAGTGTTAACACACACCTGAAGTTTTTATTGCTATTATAAAATGGGAGTTTAGTTATCTCACTCTCACATATTATATTGAGACAGAATATAGCCAAAAGTTTGAAGACTGAAAGCCAAAACCTTAAAAAAAACTAAAAGCTCTTTCACTCTGGAGACCTCTTTTCCATTAGGATATGGCCAATGTCTGATTATCCTTTCTCTTCCTTTGTCTTTTGTACACGAGACATTATGACTTCTCTTAGGCATTATTATTCTGGGTAATAATACAGAAATAATTTCATAAGAACTCTCACTTCTTGCAGCATCAGCTACAAGTTACAACATAAAACCACCGAACCCTTGAAGATTATGGGAGAGCTATAGTTTGATGAACCATTAAATCAGGTAACCATTATTTGGGCTATTTCAATTACAAAAAGAATGTTTTAGTGCTGTCTTTTTACTGCACTGCTTACTTTGCATGATCCTGTTTTTAATCAGCTCCCTTGGTAAGAACTGTGGATAAATACCACCTTCACATGTGTGCACAAGTTCTGAACTTTGAACGAATGAGGTATTTTAATACATATTAATCTGTTTACTTACTTAGCCTGTGTCTGGTCACAGCCAATAAATCCACAAATCCAGGCACTGCCAATTGTATGGAAGGCATGTAAGCACACAGTACACAGAGAAAAACCTGGAAATTTGTCAGCTCATGGAAAGGCGGACCCTCACTTGTGAAATAGGATGGTGCATGTGCTGATGTGCCATCAGAGGTGCACTGCTGTTTACCACGTGCTGGTAGCTTGTGTGATGTTGCACACATTTCAGAGCAGGATGCTGCTCTCACCTCGGGGATGTGACACTGAATTCACTGGTTTGCTGGGTGTAACCCAAGAGCACAGCCTCAGTGAATGCATCCAGGTCTCATGTGAGATATCAAGCCAGGTGTCTTGGGGGGTTTGTGTGATTCCTCCCCCTCTTTTCCCTGAGAGAACCTGAAAGGGGCTGGGTAAGACTCATGTACTTTACATGTGTGCAGAATTGCTGTCTTTGATAGCACAGATATTAATTAGGTACAAAGATATTGTGCAACCTCATTGGGGAGGCGTGTGGTACTGCCTTGCTTTCGGTTTGTTAGTGATGACTTGGTGTTGTAATAACTGTCTGCCTCCTTTGGGGTCTCAGGGTAACCCACCTCTTGGGATGTTGCACTTTTAGTTTGAACTGTACAGTAAAATCATCTGACTTCTTTGGAAAGAGAGAAAGATCATTGCTGTATTTTATGACACCTTCTGAATGGGGTAAAAGGCTGAGATGCAGAATCCAGGCAGAAGGTTTTGTTACAATCTCTCCATCTCTCCCTCATGGTTGTTTTTGATATTAAGGCTCACTGGCACACAGATCTGGGACAGAGCCTTCTGGGTAAAGCTGTGCCTTAATTTTTCTCAGAAAGTGCTATTAGCTGGGGGCTTGGGCTATGTGGCTTTCCCTCCCTCCTGAGCTCTGCTTTCTATAAGTGCCTCTGGAGCTCGCTCCGTGCAGTGTACCGGGGGTCCAGTAACACTTTAGTGAAGACAGATGTTAGTGCTGAGTGAGCAGAAGCTAACAGACTTGCAGAACAACCTTGGCAGCTCGCCCCATTTTTCAGATTTCAATGTACCTACAAAAACTTAGAAAAAAACCCAGAAGAAAGCCCTCTCTGAGTTTTGGCCTAGAGCAAACTCTGCTGTAAGTAGTTCATCAAGACACACTCTCTTTAGCTCCTTAAACACACAGCTAGATCAAAATAAAGTATGAAGAGCATAAAGTAACTCACAGACACCATTTATTAACACTGAGGCCTGCTGCAGGAAGAAAGTGACCTAGTAAATAGCCTCCCTGAGTAGTAAAATAGTTGCAGTAAGGAGTTACAAGAACTTTTGTGAGCTGTAATTCCCTAAGGAAAAAAAGAAGAGAGGTTTTTACAATCTTTCATCTCTGCTTGAAAGCAGAAATAAAAAGCCTTCCCCTAAACTACTAGGTGCTTGTGAGCAGCCTGCTAATAATGTCATCTTCTGTCTGGTCTTAAAGGGAAAGGAGAGATATGGAAAGAAAACAAACCCACAAACAGTGCTGGTCAGCTTTATGAGTGCTGCAACTTCAAAGACTGGGAGAAATGCTCCCCAGACTGGCTGTTTTGAGGATCAAGAGTTCAGGGGCTTTAAAGGACCTTTATCAGAGAAAATTCAGCATGAGAAACTAACAGTCCCTAATAGTACTGCAAATAGATGTCATGCACTGGCAGTCCTGCAAATAGGAAGGAAAAGCCAACAGTATAAGCCTACTTGTTTTTTGCTTGTATATGTTGTATTTTAACAAAGTGTATTTTATACGAGCCTGCAGCATGGTGCTATTTGCGAATATCATCTTCCTTTTACTGGCAACTAAACTAAGACAGAGGGGAAGAGCAGCCAAAGTTTTCATAAGCAATCTTAGGTTTGGAGATCCTTCCATCTGGGTTGCTAAGTGTGAGATACACAGACATGTCTATCAGGGTGCTCCAAGTCAGTGTGATGGAAAATTTGGAGGGTACTGCCCTGTCCTGACTGGATGCTGTATGTCTGCTATGGGGAAACAAATTTCAAACTCAACTGGTCTCCTCATTACACATAGACTCAGTATTTTGCAGACAAGCAGGGCTGTGGTAGTTTAGTCCCTTTTGTTTTCTTTTTATTCTTGCAGAGTATACTGCATTAGTTTTATGTAGCACATACAGTACTTTTGGCAGTGTATTAATAATGCAGATGTGTAAGTTCTGTAGACACTCTTGATATCTTTGTCCATAATGAGCAGGAAAACCAAAGCAGAAAATTCATCCTGACCTATGTCTAGTTCAGGGGAAGTTATCTTATCCTTGCTTACCCTCTCTCTGCACCCCTCTTTTTTTTCTCCTGTGGCAATTGCTGAACTGAATTTAGCTGCACAGTGTCTAAGAAAGTTTACAGCAAATGTTCTAGCAATCAGAAACATGATCAACCTCAAAGGATTGATGACAGTAAAGAGAATGCATATCAAAAGAAAAGCTAAAATAATCTCTCCATTTGCCACACAACAGTAAAATATGCTAAAAAATGCATCAGATGGTGTGCTAGATATCAGCACTGTGCCTGCAAATAATGAGTTAACCAGTAAATTGACTGAAATAAGTGTGCCTTTTTTTTTTCTTCACTTCTACAGACAACTGAGTCTCTAACAAGAACCATGTCTGTAATAAAAGTTATGATGTCTCTAGCAGGAACTGGTAGTGCAAATCAAACATACCATTAGCTTGTCAGGCTCAGCCAAGTGAAATAACAAGCAGCTGGGTAATGCTGTATGCTGAAATGGAAAACGGTTGCCCCTTAACAGAAGATTTCCTCAGAGAAAATTAAGCATGAGGGGCAGCGACAGACCTGGTTATTCATGAGCACGGTGTCACAGGGAGGTCAGTGGAAGGACCTTACTTAAACCATCATTCTGGTTCAGGAAATGCTGTCTGACTCCTGAAGTTAGCAGAGCAAACTCTCCTCAACACCTTGATGAGTAAATCAGGGTCGTGGAGAAGTGCCTGGCACCAGGGAGAACAGAGAAGAAAGATGCAACATGTGATTTCCCATCTGACTGTCTACGCTTGGCCAAGTGCCTTTTTTTTTACAAAACCCAAGTGCTTTCAGTTCTGAGGATATGGAGGGGAGGATGGAGTGTGCATGGGTAAGGAGGGAAAGAGGATCCCTTTCTGTTTCCAAGGGTGTGGAAGAATAAACCTGGCAAGTGAAATGTTTCCCTACGCAGGCAGGGAATTGGATGCAGACTGTGCTGGGCTAGATGAGTTTTTGTATTTTGGGCTTTTGGCTAAACCCAAGCTGTTTGTGTTGTCACATGCTCCTTTACAATCTTTTGGCTGATGAAGCCTGGGTGGCAGAGTGGAAAATTGTTTGGGAGGTTTGTGTAGCCGTGTGTGTGTTCTGCAGCCCCAAAGCCAGACATTGTTTATTGAGTCCTGCAAGGGATCCTGGTAATCACAGCTGATTTGCAAAAGCATATCTGTTGTCCATGTGTATCAATTAGATTGCAGTAGTTGTGTACAAATCACAGACTTGATATTGATCCTGCAGCTTGCAGCCAGCAGAGCACATTTTTATGCTTATCTGGAGGGAGGTTCTACTACTAAGCCACAGTACTCAATTTGCAAAATTTCCTGCTGCCCCTGCAAAGATGCACCCAAATTTCAAATGCAAGTATATGTCTAGCAGCTCCCTCACTTAAATTCCACCCCATGAAATGTCCACAGACATCTCCTCATCACAGCCACCCACTTGGTCACCAAGGTCCCCTTTTTCTTGCCTGGCTTGCAAAAGCACCATGCCCATTTTTTGGCCAGCAGTCCATACAGCAGAAAGTTGGTTGCAATTCCCAGAAGCCAGCTCTTGGAAGAGGGAAATATAAAAGAAAGAAATACTTTTCTTATGGCTCTGAGTGATGATGATTACCATCCTTTTATTGATGCTGGAATAGGCTTGAAGCAGAATAAAAAAATGAAGGAAGCAGCATTTTGACCAAAAGGCTTTGTTTTCAGGGAGTAATTCTCAAAACTGTTTCCATGGTCCTGTGGTACATGTAGACACTGCTATCACCAGGGACATATCTAACCCAAACTGAAGGAACTGTAAGAGCATCTCTCCTGAGGAAGATCTGCCGGGCCATTTCTGGGTTCCCTGAGTTACTGCCAGGCATTAGAGCTTTTGGTCTCCTGGGGGGCAATACCAGCCTGAACTGAAACTGCCCAGGGCAATTTTCAAGCTCCAAGGTTTTCAGACTGAAATCTGTAGTGTAAAAGACACAAGAAGATTTTACCCTAGTTCTAAATAACTAGAACTGGCAGAAAAATGCTACAAGTATGTTGCAAGAAAAAAATCTCCAAATGCTTTTCTTAGCAATTCTTTCAAATTTTTCTTTGATTTAAAAATACAGTTGTGCTATTTTTCATTGAGCAACAAAAGAGGAAAACTGCTTATTCCCTTCATCCTTCCTTGCCTCAGGAAAAAGGGAAAAAAGGGAGGGAGGAAGAAAAAAAGGGTTGCTGAGATGATAATGACTTGAAATGCTTTTTCTTGAAAAGTTAAAACATTTTGGAAAGAAAATTTCCACATTTCTTGTTGCTTTTGAAAGATCCTTTTTAAGAAAAATGCTTTAAGCTCCAAGTATTGGCTAACTTTATAAACAAAATTCTTTCTCTGTTTTATTAAGGGGAGTAAACAGGGGACAAGTGATGGCTGAAGCAACAATTTTCAAGATGGTTGACACACGGGAACTTTTATCTTTTCAACAATAAACTTTGATTGGTTTTCATCCCCCCTGCCTCACTTCCTCCTTTCCTCTTTCTCAAAGTTATTGCCTTTCAGTTTGTTTTAATGGTGTTTATGTAATGTCATAAATATTCTTGTTTAGAACTGTAATTATTCCCTACGATTAATTCTGTTCCCTCTGAGAGGTTGTGCAAGTTTTCACTGGAGGGTATGTCTTTTATGTTCATGTGTTTCTCCATGTAAAATGCAAGATGTCCATTACTGAAGCCATGCCTGGGAAGGCAGGGTTAATGCTTTTCCTTTTTCCCGTGGCAATGTTTGGAAGCATTTTTGTGGAGTGTTTAGTGTCATTCCTATTCGGGTTGGGATTAAGGTAATTGACAGGGCACTGGGCCAGGGGTCCTTTAGCTGTCCAGCCTCAGCTGCATGGGGTGGAAGCATGCCATGGCCAAAGTCACTTCCTTTCTCTTTCTTTTATATCCCATTAGTCTGCCTGTGTTTTCGATTTCAGAGGAATTCCTGTAAATACATCGACTGTAGCTGCTAATTGTGGGTAAAACATCAAATATGTGGAGGCGGTGGGAGTTTTCCCAAAGTAAGGGCTGTGGGACTCAGCTGTCTGTGTTCTCTGAACTGGATTTGCAGTAGGAGGAGATAATGATCAGCATTTTTGTGACAACTGTTCTGCGTTAGGTGAGGGCAGACAGTTGAAAGCAGACCCTAAATCACAGGCTGTGTCCCATCCAGCCCTGAGGAAGTGGCTGACAGTGCACAGACGCCAGAGGCAAGTACATGGTGCCCAGCACATTTACCTTTGGTGTTGTGCCTTACATAATGAGTTACAAGAAGATGGATAGTGAGACTTTCATGCCCTGGAGCAAAGAAGAAACAGCTTGGAGGAACTAAGCAAAAGTTGTGTTTTAAACAATGTGTGGAATATATACTTTAAATACACAACTTGTTGTCTTCATAGTATTTCAGGCATAATTTTATATGCTAGCATTTTCCCCCAATGTCTTAGCAGCTTGAAAGCTTAATCTACTGGAAAAATTTGGCTGTCATCCTCCTAGACAGTTTCACAAGCAATCATGTTAATGCCCAGATGAATTGACTGTGATTATTGAGCATAAAATGAAAGAAGTTATGTACTATTGTGGAAACACGTAGAGTTTAATTTTTGATCATTTTTACAAGCCTGGTAAGTAGCTTCTAGCACTGTCTGAGGAAGGGTTTGTAGGGGGGACCAGCCTGATGTTTAACATGCAAAGGAGGAAGAAACTGAAAGCACAGGGCCCTGCTCTGGGTATCTGCTCAGAGGAAACCTGTGTGATGCTGTGGGGATCCTGTGATCAAAGAGATGCATCTGTGGGGAGAGGACAACCTGCTACCTGCAGAGCAGAACATTAGGCACAACTCACACCAAGCCAGACCATGGTTTTACCATGTTCACTCAGTTATATCTGTATCTAAAAAAGATAAGGAGAAGGAAAAATTTTTCCATAAATTGCAGTGTAAATAAGACAGTCTATAAAAGCAGGCAGGAAACCGCTGGGAGACCTCAGTGGAAAATCCCAGAAGAGGCTGACATCCCCACGGGTTCCCTTTCCAGGCCCCTGTCACAAAGTCAGGGATCTCATTAGGTCATGTTTACTGAAGGCACTTGTGTGCTGCCTTCTGATTCTGCCACAGACAGGACATGGGCAGGACAAAGCCTGTCCTGAGTGACCACCGGTGGAGCCAGCCCTATTCATGGATTAGGGCTGCCATGGAAACTCCGTTTGCAGAGCTCACCACTGCAAACACGGAATGAATGGCCAGGTCAGCACCCGAGATTAAAGGGGAGGGAAAGAGCGAGTTGAGCAACTGTTTGCTGAGCTCATTTCAGTAGCTTTCCTGGAAGAGTCCAATATTCCAAAAATTGGACTGTAGAGTTTTTGTTAAAAGCAGAAAGAAGATTCCCCTTGTTTGAGAAAAGGGTTGTGCTTTCTGGATGCATTCAATGAAGAACAGCAGCAGAGCTGAGCTAAGTATTGATTTAACTTCAGAATAACATTAAAAGATCTAAAAGAGGTTTAATGATCAGCTGTATCCTGAACATGAATCCCAGAGGCCTTATCGTTTAATGTAATGATTTACACAAATCAGCCACCAGACTGGCATTGTGATTTTGATCATTGTGAGGCAAAATTCATATCCAGGTTTTGACTGTGCAGATCTATTGGTTAGCTAATCCTTGATGTGTTAATGATATGATTCAGTGTTTCACCACTTGGAAAATAAAACTTTTCTTGCAATATCAAACAATGAAGTTAGCAGCAAAATATATTTTAACAAGCAGCTGTGCTTTTCTTATTTTTTTTTATTTTTAAATTTTTGTTTGTTTGTTTTTTCATATCTGAAATTACATATTTTTTCATTGGATGTCCCATATCTGGGGAATAGCACGTGATTTGAGAGACCTTCTGCATCCTACTCTTTTATAGGCTTCCTTATTACATGGAGCAAATTTCTCTGTCACAGGAATTCAGGGAAACATGGGTGTATTCTCTGTAGCCTGGCAGTACCTACCCCAAGGGCTGCCTGTGTGTTTTGAAATGCTCAGCTGAAGGTTGGGCACCTGGGAGCTCTGCTCTGAAGCCCAGTGTAGATGCACAGAAAATACCTGAAGAGCCAGGAATGTGATTCATCATCTCAAACTTCAGACCTGGAGGTAGCAGAGATGGCTAACGTACTTTTATTAATTTCTTGCTTAAACCATTGTTCTTAGATGCAGCTCTGAATGACACTCTCAGTCAGTTCAGAAGGAAAAGCTATTCCCTGAATGTCCAGGACAGATGCAGTGCTCTGGTAGTGAATCAACTTACTCAATACCAATGTCCTGAGTACTCTCACTTGGTAGTGTTTTTCAGCCAAAAAGGCACCCATTTTGGAGAACTTCTTTTTAAAACTTATGTCCTTAACAGAGAAACACAGTATTAAATGCAAAATTGAACCCACAGATCATTTTCCAGACAGTAAAACATTTTCTCTCTTGGTGGAAGAGACTGTGGTTTGACATTCTTAGTTCTTCATAAATCCAAGTTAACCAGTTTTTATCAGTTACTCCTATTTTCTATGAGGCAGTTGCTTTATAGTGTGTTCAAGTATCTTGCCAAGGTTAAACTGTTTGGTCATCTGAAAGTTTCCTATTTCTGCATAATAAAGCCTGTCAATGTTTCTCTGGCACTCTGGGATCTCATGAACACTCATGAGCTTCTAATGGTTCAGCAGTTGTTCTGCTTAAGCTGAAAATTGATTTTCCCAAATCCTTCCTTGTGTTGATCTGATGAGGAGAAGTTTGAAGGTTTAAAACTCCACTGAATGAAAAACTGAAATAGGGAAGTTCTGGAAATGAAGCAAAGTCAATGGCAAAGCCTTCACAATTTTTATCAGAAGGGAGCCCTGCATTCATGGGCACAAAACAGAAGAGGAACGGGTTGTGTGAGGCTGGGCTTTAGCAGCAAACATAAGAAAACATCCAAAACTCATGCAATGCCTTTTATCTGTTTGTAACAGCACACTGTAGAAATGTGAAGTAAAAGAAGGGAAACTGCAAAATTTGATCTCAAAATGTTGATGTTAGAGCCATCTGTGAAAAGGAGATTTGTAGGTTCTGCATGGGCCCTCTCACCTCTGCAGGTGCCACAGGACCTTGCTTTACAGAGGCACATGCAAATCTCAGCCACCCTTGTTACCTGCTCCCCTGAGGGAAGGGTGGAAAACGTTTGTTTTCTTTTGTTCATATCCAAAGGGACCTGAATAAAACTTCTCTCTCAGCCTGTGGCCTGTTATGTAGAAGTTCATGAGTGTGTGCATCTGGCTCACTCTAGCTGGGATGCCTCAAAGCTGCCTCTTCTGCTTATAGAAATGTAAAAGTTTCTTGCTGAGTACTCTAAAGAGGTCCCTTAGATCCTCATTTACATATGTTTTGTATTTCCTGTGGTTTTGCTTTTCATGGTTTATTCTTCCCTCTCACAACTTGCCACTATCCCCTTCTTTAACCTGCCTGACTGAAAGCTGACATTTTCTGATTAATTGTTCCAAGTCCTCTGCAAGTCACCAGTCAGAAGAGTAGCTGTGCCCATTTGGCTAAAGGAAGATATTTAATACCAAATTTTGTCTTTCCTGTGTTTAAAAGTATTTTTTCCTCTGCCCTCAGCAAAGATGAAAAGATGACCCTACAGAGGAAAAGTCTCCATTAAATCAGCCATTGGAGAGGGGGATGGCAGGGTTTTTCAATTGAGTTTATTTTGTTTTGTGCTTAAATATATTTTGCTAACCCATGTTGGGAGAAAAAAGGGAGGGAGAAGTTGCTAAAAGAAGGCAATTGTGTCCTCCCACTGGATTCAGCCTACAAGCTACCCTTTCTTAGGAGCTGATTTGATTTCCCCCGGATTTTGCTTCTGCAGGCAGGGTGTTTTATCTGCTTTTTAGCCTTTGACCCAGAAGTGTGACCTTTTCACTTTTATCTCTTTTGGATTAAGCCTGGGCCCCGTCAAAGTTCCTTGAGAGACTAATGGTAAGTGCAGAGCAAGAAGGGTCATTTCTGACAGCAAAGAGGTCCGAGCGCTGCGGTGGGTGATGGTGAGGTGCCTCGGGCTGCTCTCCAGGACAGGTACCTGTGCTCCTGCAGCCTGAGCAGCCATCTCTGACAGCCCCAGAGCAGGAAACTGAAGGGTAATCCCCACTAAACCTACCTTTGCCTCCCCCCTAGCAATGCAGAAATAAATAAAAGCATAATCACTTTCAGGAGTGATGCTTGCTCACTTCCCACTGTTTAAAGCAGTCAGATTTCTTCGAGGTATAAAATCATTCATAGAAATAATATTCAGCTCTAATTATTAGCCTTTATCTCCCTTATTTCTGTAGAGAAGTATTTTCTCTGTCCTTGAATGCAAGAGCATTGAGCTTTAAAAATATACATTCATTTCTTGTATTTTAAGGATCCACAAAGCCTGAGCTCTGGCATGCCTTAGAGCAGCAACAACATCGACGGCACCCACTCTCATTCTGCCTGAAGAGGACAGGGAAAATCAGCAGACGAAAGATGTGTGTATGTGTGACACAGCTGCCTGGGAGGTCTCCCACCGGGTCCCTTCCTGATGCTGCAGCAGGAAGCGAGGCTGCCTGAGTGGTGTGATTGAGTTTTCCCCTTTGAGAAGCTGCTCTGTGTTTCAGAGCCTCTGCAGGGATGGGTCCTGTTCGTTCTGCTCGGGACTGGGGGAAGGCAGGAGCTGTGGAGTTCACCCTGTTCCACCATGGAACACACACTCCTTCAGGCTGCGATGTTTCCTGACCTCCATGGAGAACAGGGAAAGGAAAAGTCAAATAACAGCTACATGCTGTGGGATTCCTCCTTCTGTTTTGGAAAAGAAGGTGCAGGAAGGAGTCAGAGAGCCAGGGAAAGTGAGTGGGGTGATTTCTGTGGTTTTTTTTTTTTTTTTTTTTTTTTTAATGCTGTTACAGTTTGGTTCCAGTGGGTGTGTGTTTGGACCAGGCTTGTTTTGAAAAAAGAGATGCAGAAAATTCTTGTAAAAGAGAAGATCCTGAATCACAGGGAAATCTGTCCAGCACACATTATGAGGAGTGAAGTCTGGAGATCCCCAGTATAGGGAAATGAGGGGAGGTGATGTATTCAGTTGGGGAAAGCAGAGTTTTCAGATATTTGTTTTTTTATTAAAAAAAATTCCCACATAAATTTTCTGTGGAAAGCAAGGATTTTCACAGAATTTATTCACAAAGAATAGAGCTACTCCCTATAAAAATCCTTCCAGGTTTAAATGGAAACATTTCCATCTTGTCATCCTAGAGGTGATGACTCTCATGATCAGGTAGCCTCTGGAGGGGGGATGTGGATCAGCAGTGCCATCATTACAGGCATGGTGGGATATTGCTACAAACTGGGGCATAGCATGTGCTCAGTATCCTGAAAGAAACACAGGATGACAAAGACTAGAAAGTCCTCCCCTCTCCTCCTCACTTGTGCCCAAAAACCACTTTGTGCACATGCAGTGGCTCAAATGGACCAGAGCCCACCAGAGTAGAACTAGTCACTCGTTATTAACACAGCCCAACAAAAGCAAGATGCTTTGCTATACACAATGCTTCTGCTTTTTTTTTTTTCCCGCAACACAAATGCTCCTAAGCACGAAGATGGCTTTTACACCCTAATGCACATGGCTCATTTCTTCATTATATTTCCAGTGTGTGCACTTTGGTGGAGTTTACCCATCTTCAAGAGCTCTGCTCTCCCCCCAGCCCAGCCCACTGTGTGCCAGAGGCTGGTGTTCATCCCAGATTCCAGTGTGTGTCACACCAGTGACATGAATTATGATTGGTGTTTGGGCATTGCAGACAGAGTTTCAGATTTCCAGCTCATCACTTTGATTGTCACAGTGCTGCTATTTACTTTGCTGGTTTTTATTAAAACTAAAAGTGTTAAGGCAAGAAGAAGAAAAGTTTATCCAGAAATGAACTATGAATGTCCACCTCTCGCTTGTACAGAAAATGCACTTTCCATTTATTTCTTAAAATAACTTTTCAAGATTTTTTTTACCCCATGGAAGATTAAAAAAAAAAGCTTATTGAAACCTGTGGGCAGATGATTCATTTGGTTCACACTGATGGTCTTCTTCAGGCTAATGTCTGAACTTAGCTTTAAGAAAACACTGCATTTCTCATCATGAGTTTGCCTTGCATGAAAACTAAATAGTCCTACAATAGTTAAGATTTGTTTTGGTAACTCATTGTAAATCAATGTAAAGAAAAATATCAAACAACAAAAATTATATTTTCCCTCTGTGGTTGATAATGAAATTTTCAAATGTCTGATGATGATTTCATCAGCTCTGCTCTGGAAGGGAAAATGCTTCTCCCATGGAAGCTGCTTTCCAGGACTGGATCCAGCTGCACTATTCAATCTCTCCTTCTAGGTCTTTTATCTTCCTCCCTTGGAAGTTTCAATCACCACCAGATCACAGTAATTTTGGACAAAATTTGTGGTTTTGCTTCTTCAGGGTAGAACTTAAGGCTGGGTATCTATTGCTGTTATCTAGCTGTATATGTGTATCTTTATGATGAAGTGGTCCCCAAGACCACAAACCTACAATCCTTCCTTCTTTCCCATCAAAGAATTTATTAAAAGCAACTGACTCCTATAAACAAAAATCTCCCATGTTCCAGACAGAAAAGGAGAAGGGTCCAGTTTGGCTCTGGAAAAGCCTGGGTACAACTCCCAGCTCTGCCACATAACTTTTCTGCAAGTAATTGTACTTCTTTACACCCTGCTCATAAAATCGAGATATAAAAATGGTCAGTCACAAAAATGGTGTCAAGTCTTGCCTCAAAACTTGCTATGTCGCCAAAATGTGATTTGTTTACCCTCTGAATTTGAGCCTGTGGGATGTGAGAATTTTAGCTATTTTCAATCTTCTTTTTTCTGAAACCACTTAGTTAAAAAGATCTTGGGCAACAAGCTTTTGACAAAATGAGATCACATGGTGAAATTCCCAAAGTTGGCTCATGGGACATTTTCTGGTTTTAGGCCTGACATGTACCTGACAATGATGTTAGCTGGGATTTTGGGTTTAGGGTCATTTTTATATGGAACAAGCTAGAAAACAGACCTTGTTAGGGATGCATAAAAATGCTTGCTAGGATGTTGTACTTCACTTGGGCATAAACCTTTACTTGTTGGCAAAAGGCTTTAGATGATGCCCAGTGCCTCTCTGCCAATGGACTTTATTTATAGCAGCTCACTGGGAATTTCTTAAAGCACAGAGGCTCCTCAGATCCGTACTTGTTCCGGCTTTGTCAGAGACAAGTATTCTGACATCAAATGCATTTTTGCAATCCCCATTGCAGACACTTAATTGCAGGATGATTCAGGGCTCTCTAAGCAGCCAAATTTCCCTATACAGTCAAAGAGGAGCAGTCTCTGCAAGGGTGTTTCAAAGCACAGCTATTGGCTGCCCAGTGCTAGACAGTATGACTGTCTCCTTACCAAATAATTCAGCCCCTCACAAGAAAATCATGATTCAGGCTGGAAAATTGCAGGACTTCTTAAAAACAGTAAGGGTAGTTTTGTTTGCTTTTTTTAGAACACTCATGTCAGGGCTTCAGGCTGCTCCTCTCCAGCAATCACTTTTTCAATGTGATTGAACTGTATGTGGGCTCTTGGTTCCTGACTTTGAGCCTCCTGCAGCAAAAAACTCTGATTATTACAATAGAAAGGCTCAGAAAACAGCTGGTGGAGAGGCCTTCTTGCTTTCCTGCAGACTGCTCATCTTCCAGATTGGCATCCTGTAGTCAGGGCTGGCTGGGAAGCCTTGAGGCCACAGCATCAATGGATGAGAACCTCTGGATGAGCCCCTCAGAGTGCAATGAGCAGGGACCATGGGCTGGGTCCCACTGGGGATGTGTTCTCAAATTTGACATGAAAGAGGACTTTTCGCATGGATTGGAGAAGAGCTTTATTCTTTTCCATTTTTGAAAGGATCCCACAGGCTAGATCCTGCAGGACTCTGTGCACAAATAAGGTGAGATCCAAGTGCCTGATGCACACAGAGGACAGGGTTGACTTTAGTCTTAGCTTATTGTAATCACTGATTTTCAGCTTCAGTGAGCTCACCACGGCCTTGCTCTTCCCCAAGGCAGATTTCTGTTCAGTTATGCCAGTCACTGCTTGAGGATTAAAGGTAGATTTTCCAGTCGTCCTTGGAAATTTGGTGTCACAACTTTGATAATGCTAGTTTACAATGTTGCCTCTTTCATGTAATGTTTTATATATTGTCTTCCCTTGATGATATTCAGTCTGGTGATTTGCACTTATGCACCATATTTCTTGGAATATACAGGGATTTCAGGCAAACAAAGTGAAAAAAAAACCCAAAAAACCACATGATTCTGGAAGTAGTCATTCTGTTGCCAGAGCCTAAAAGATGGCAGAAAGCACATGAAAATTTTCATTAGTCTTTGGAGGGACACACAGTTTTGGTTTATAAGGACCTATCATTATTTCAGCCTACATAAGATGAAAGAGAAATTCTTTATGAGACTTTGAGGATGTGATCATCTAGTCCCTCCCCATTCTATGAGCTCTCTGTCTTAATTTTTGGTGTGAGAACCTGGCTTCTGTAATTCCCATAAAAACTCCATACATTATTTTTCATTCTGACAATGCCACTGATAAAACTAAAACCTGTCTCTTTCCTAGGATAGAGTGCAATAAATGCTTTATATAACATCCTCCCTATAACATAGCCTGAGGAAAACTTGAAATGAGGAGTGGAGTAGACATGAAAAATTTGGGATAACATAACATTCACACGGGCAGTGGGAGGAAGTTTTGTACATTATAGGAAGGCTGAATATAGGCTGAGTCAAGACAATGGTTGTAGAAGTGGGAAATGTGCAATAATAAATAGTTATTTTTCTGACAATCAGAGAAATGGAGAATAGATTTTAGGATCCAGGTTCAAACAGGTGAAAACTGAAGAAGCAAAAGAAGTAGTGAGAGAGCAGATCAGGGAAAAGACAGGAGCCAGAAGGACTGAAAAAATATCAGTGTCTGGGGATTCAGAAAATGAAGCAATCCTAAGATTTTGAAAATTAAGAATGGCTTTGGAATTGGGGGGAAAACCACTGAACAAGTGCCAAATGTTCTGTTTTCAGCACTCAGACAGCAAAACAACCTCTCTGTTCTTTGAGATATAGGATGGTAAGAGAGTGTCTGAAGCTGTCTGCATCAGACAACTCTCTGAACACATTAATATGATGGATCTGATCTGGTTCATTTTAGATGAAGAAAGCTTAGGAAGCTCAAGATCATAAAATTACAGGACTGCAGAATCATTTAGGTTGGAGAAGACATCCAAGATAATTGAGTCCAACCTTACATCATCACCATGTCAGCTAGACCAGAGGATTAAGTGCCACATTCAGTCATTTTTTGAACACCTCCAGGGATGGTGACTCCATCACCTCCCTGGGCAGTCCATTCCAATGCTTAACAACCCTTTCCTTAAGAAATTATTCCTCATGTCCTACTTGATGGCACAACTTGAGGCTGTCTTTTTGTCCTGTTGCTAGTTGCCTGGCAGAAGAGGCCAACCCCCACCTGGCTGCAGCCTCCTTCCAGGCAGTTGAAGAGAGTAAAAAGGTTTTCCCTGAGCCTCCTTTTCTTGAGGCTAAACATCCCCAGCTCCCTCAGCTGTTTCTCACAGGACTTATTCTCTAGACTCTTCACTAACTCTGTTGCCTTCTCTGGATAGGCTCCAGAGCCTTTCTTGCAGTAAAGGGACCAGAAATGGGCACAGGACTTGAAGTGCAGCCTCATCAGTGCTGAGTACAGGTGGACAATCAATTTCCAAGCCCTGCTGGCTGGTCACACTATTTTTGATACAAGCCAAAATGCCACTGGACTTCTAGGCTACCTGGGCACATGCTGGGTCATGTTCAGCTGCTGTAAACCAGCTCCCCCAGTTCCTTTTCTGACAGAAGAAGAACTTTCCAACCACTCTGTCCCCAGCCTGTAGTGCTGCAGGAGTTCTTGTGAGCCAAGTGCAGGACCCAAGACTTGGCCTTACTGAACCTCACACCACTGGCCTTGGCCCATTGATCCAGCCAGTCCTGGTGTGATGATGAGATGAACCAGCTGGCATTTACTGGGTGCCTGTGGCTGGGCAGTCCTCATTTTAAACCCAGATCTTCTCTCACCACAGGAGCTTCTGACAGTGGCCTTGAAGAGCCCCGAGCAGTGCTCTCAGAGGAAAACCCAAGGTTTTCTCAAACACACTTTGTTTTATGCACTGATCACAAGGCTCAGCAAACAGGGTTGTTGACAATTTGTTCTGAGACAAAAGAAAAGATGGTTATAAAAAGCTGTAGCATCTGGGACTCTGCTTCTAAAGTGCAGACATCTTCCCATACCTGGCCTTATGGAGAAAAAGGCATTCTGAACATTTCATACCCCAGCAGATCCTCTACAGCAAACAGGCATTAATCCATGAGGATTTAAATACAATTTTGATTCTGATCTGCCTCTAATTCCTTTTGGTCCTTAAGAATAAACTTTTTTCTAATTGTGCATGTGTAATGCTGGTGCTATAGAGCTGCTGTCTTTTGGAGGTCTGAATATCAGCAGCACCCAGGGCATATCTTGGGCCTGTACCAGATAAAGCAGAAAATCCTGCTGCCTACTCTGTCAAGGGTTTTTCTCTGTGAAAATTCTTTCCCTTAATCTTTGGTTTATGATTGTCTGAGAAAATATTCTAATGAGCATTGAAACACTGAACAGGGCTCTCCCTTGGGGGGAGATGCTGCCACCCTGATGCTGCAGTCTCTGTTCTGTTCCCTTCTCACAGCCTGACTGCTTGATGTCAAGAAACCCTGGATGAAAGGGGGAGTCTAGTTCTCAGGAGAAGAACAAAACATGACTCACGAAGTGCTCTTAGTCACACAGCAAAGTTAATTTATATTTTCTTTTTGTCTCACTTAGCTCTTGAGAGTATTCAAGTGACCTCTGCCTCTAAACATTGAACATTACCATTTTCATTCTTACATCCCCATGTCAAAGACACAATTGAGCTTTCAAGGGAAATCTGAGAAACAGAAGCAAAAGAGATAACAGAGGCTTCTGAAACGGTGGTGGTGACAGCCCAACTGGCTTCAGTGCATTTGAGTCTTCCCTATTGAAAATTTTTCTCACCTTCACGAAAAGGACCAGTATCTATTACAGCCACATGTGTCGATTCTATAGATGCACCCTGTTGATTAGGTGAACTTTGTGTACCTGATCTGGTGGTGTTCAGAAGCCCAGACACAGACAAGATGTTCTTATTATTCCAGCCTCCCCAGCTCAGGTGCTCTGTGTTGCTACTGTAACTCAACCCCAAAAGGTTTGGTACTGAGGACCTGTGTGCATTTCCCAGTGGCTATAATGCTGGTCATTGTCAGCTTCTCCGTGGTGGCAGTGGGGCTGCCTGCAGAGGCAAGCTTTGTGTTCTGGCTGGGCCCACTTCAAAACAAAATCACAGTAGAGATGGAGAATATGGTTAATGTTTTGAAGGATGTTAAGGTTTTGAGAGGCTGAGGCTAGTCATGCTTTCTAGCTGAAGGTACAGCTGCTTCTGCTGCAAAACATTGAAGCAGGATAAATTCAGTTATCAGGCTTTCATACTACTTGAATCATGTTACATATTTGGAAACAATCTGAAGAAATGGGCCAGCACTGAGATGACAAAGTTCACTGATGGGATCATACTAAGAAAGCAAATTTGACCAGTGGGGCACAGAGCAATCTCACAGCCCAGAGTGACTGTGTGACAAAGTGATAAGTTGGGCTCTGTAACCCTGACAGGGAAAAAGACATGCACGGGAGGCTGGGCTGTGCAAATAACTGTGTAAGTCCCTAGTGCAGTGCAGCCAGCATAAAATGAGGCTTATTAGACCACACCACTGAATCCAGTTTTGGACTCCCAGTATAGGAAAGACTTGGTAACTGTGGGTCCAGTGGAGGGCCACCCAGATGGTGGCAGCTGAAGTGCTTGTCCTTCAAAGAGAGGCTGGGAATCAGGGTCTGTCTAGCCTGGAGAAGATATGACTTTGGAAGCCTACCAGTATATCCTGGCTGTGAGCAGGCTGTTGGGTTTGATGATCTCCAAAAATCCAGCCTAAGCTGTCCTTCTATTCTATGATCCTTAGGAAAGTTAGCTGCAGTTATTGTTTAAACACTGGCTTTATATATGGGACCAATCACAATAAGTAAACAGAATATTAGAAGTTAATAGGAAGGGAGCAGAAAGAAATCAGCAATTTTCAACATAAATAAAAGGTGTGCCTGGATCTTGAACATCATGTGCAAACCTGTTCTCTCACTGAACAAAAAGGATAGAACTAGAAAATGTGGGTGGAAATGAAAGAAGGGTAATTAAAAGTTTGAAAATGAGAGAAATTAATTTTGAACTATTCTTTCTGGAAAAAAATAACAGGAGATTTGTAATATAATAAATAAAGTCATGATTATCATGAGAACATGAAAGAAACCAGGTGGCAAGCTCGAAACAGCCAAAGCGAAGCATATCTGTGTTGTAGATAGAATGTCTCAAGAAAGCAGCCAGCTTGTGACTGAGACTGAAAAGGCTGGATTCTATGGACATGATGTCAAGATTTCCATGCAAGTTTTTCAGAAAATGAAGAAAAAATGGACAAAGAAGATTAAGAAAATCTAAATAATACATTATAGCAATACAGCTATTGAAATGAATTGAGTAAATGCAGATATTTATAAGTTTATTAAAGAATGGCTTCACCTTCATTTACTGTCAGTCAGTACAGCTTCCTGGGAACAACAGGTTAAAAATCTGCTATATGAAAATCAGAGCCTTTGCTATGGAGCTTGGAACTAATTAGTGTATATAGTCTACACCTATTTATATGTTTGCAGGTATGTACCTTCTCAAAGGTGTTTTTCATATGCCTGGTATTTACCTGGCTGTGGATGTATGGGGCAGACAGGGCAGGTGGCAAGGGGGATGTTGGGCTGTGGCCCCTCCTGCAGCCCTTGGGGCAGACTCCTTTGCTGCTCTCTAATCAGTGGAACTCCTTGTCGTGGTGGAGTTCACCTGCCATGGCTGGAAGAGCCAGTGGTGCACGTGGAGATGGCTGCATCACACACCTCTGCCCACAGCCTGAGCAAAGGCATTCCCAGTCCCAGCAAATGTCAGCCTAACTCCTTGGATTGCTACTGTTTTCCTGTGCTTGATTCACTTGCTCAGGGTTTTATTTTCCTGTCCCCTCCAAATGAATTTTCCAGTGGAAATTCTGCATTTTTTTTTCTGAAGTTTTCCACTTTATGTAATTTAAAAAATCTTCCATGTGAGTTTACTGGCAAATTTTGTCTCTGCATTTTGGAGTAAGCAGGTCAGACCCAAAACTGAAATTTAAATAATATAATTTTTTACCCCCTGAAATCCTGATCAGTTTTTCATGCAGTTCACCCAGTGTACAGTTCACATAAAGATTACATTTTGATGAAAGTCTTATTAAAATCTCTGATGATAACAGATATAAGAGCACTCATAAAAGAAATAAAACTGATCCACAAGGATTTTGTGAGAACCTTTGGTTTCTGATCCAGTTCATTGCTCTTGTATGCCTAATACTCCCAGTTTCATCCAGGACTAAGTTTAGATGGGTTTATAAAGCGAGAATATTTTATTACTTGCACATTCCCATCTCTACAGACTGGACTGAATTCAGACCCCTTTGGTGCTATGCCCAAAAAAAAAAAAAAAAAAAAAACCAAAAAAAAAAAAGAAAAGAAAAAAAAAAAGTAACCCAAACACCTCAGTGTGAAAGTAGATTCTGCTTCTTAATTCAGCACTGGGAAACTTACATTAAAGAAAAAAAATTGCCATTATAACTAGACCTTTTAATTTTATTCCACATCTTAAACTTTCTCTTCCAGCTTTGAATAGGTTCACTCTCAGATAGAGCTGATCTTCTCATTATTGCTGGAAACTTTGAAGCTTTATCCCCTGACAGAGAGCTGAAGGTAGAATCTGTAAAATTTTCCACAGAGCACAGGAACATAGGGAGCGAAGAATTCAGAAAGGAGACACAGGGCCTTCCTCATGAACTTGAAATCCTGGCCGGCAGCTCCTCGGAGCTGCAGCTGAAAATCAATCTGGTCTATAATTAAATTGCAGTGATCGCGCATGCAGCAGGCAGTCTGCGCAGCTCTTAGCGGGGCCATCGATCCGCAGCGCCGCTGCCCCGGCGGCTCCGGGGCTGCCCCGCTCCAGCCCCGCGCCAGCCCCGCGCTCCCCCTCCACAATCGTTTAAGTGCCTTGCTCAGCCAGCCCGGACGAGTCCCGCAGTCTCCGTGCTGCCATCAGTCTTTCCAATAAATGAGCTTCGAGCAGGCTCCAGAGAGAAAAGGAAAGCAGGCTGATCAATGCTTTCCAATATTAGGTTTTCATTTTAACTTCTGCCCTTCAATGGCTGCTTGGGTTGGGGGCTCTGTAATTATGTACATCAAGGTCTGGCAACATAAATTGACAGCTCTGGTTTAAGGGCATAGCTTTAGTTTGTTTACTAAGTCAGAGAGAGAGAAACTAGCATTGATTATTTCTTTTAAGAAGAGGAACTAGAATGGCTTTTTTCAAATTATTTTGTTTTTCTAAAGCCAAGCTATGCAATTTATACATGGCTCTTGCTGATCTCCCTTTCTTCCTGACAAAGAGAAAAATTATCTTGTCTGCTGCTCTAGACACTTTCGATACTAGCATTAATATTAACTGACTTGTATTCCTCTTCAGTGCTACATTATTAATTTGCCTACATATTTACAATGCGCTCATTGCTGTATGCTTTGAACACTGCCAACACAGAAACCTTTCCTAACGTAGGAGTAAAATAACATCAGTAAATATCACTCTTGTACAGAACAGGAACAAACTATCTAAATGGAAAACTAACCATGATAAAACTAATGGGACTCTTCAAAAATGTCAGTGAATAGCTGGGCAGGGGAACTGATTGACATTATTTACTTGACTTTCCAAAAGAGCCGGTGCTAACTCCCTTAAAAAGCCCCTAAGAAGGTAGGCATGAGGCAGGGGGGAAGAAATAGCCCAAATCAAACAGCAGTAAGAGCTGGGCTGAGAGCGAACCTGTGAGCCCTGGCTGGCAGATGGGGGTTGCAGGCACTTGCCTGTTAAGACACCTCCCAGTCCTAATTACAGGGCTGGTTTTCATGCTTATAATTTTAACTGTTCCTGCAGAAATTTTCCATGCTGGTGCCTGCCTCAAGCTGGCTTGTTGTCTCTAAAAGTATTGTCCCTTCAAAACCAATCCAGCTCCCTTAGCAAGGAAAAAAAGTATTTCTTTGCTTCTTGAACAAGCAAACAAACCTGCAGTAACTCTTTGTCTGAGACTCCAGTGCCCCCGTGCTGTGTCTGGATTGTGTGGGAGGAGCAGCAGTGCTCCAGTGGGACCTGGCCCTGCCAGACCTCTGCATCCTCCTCATGTCTGCACCCTGCCTCTCTCCTCCCTGCTCACACTGTCCCACCCTGCAGCATCCCGGCAGTGCTGCCTGCTGTGGGGGAGCCTCTGAGAGCAGGAATGGGATTCAGGGCAATGTGGTTGCTGCTGAGACAGCTGTGATTCCATGGAAGGACAAACTTGTGCTGGTGTTGGGCATGATTCTGAAAGCAGGACAGGTCGTGGTGTCCAGACAAGAAGCCGAGTGTGGAGGGAAGAAAAGACATTGTATGTGTCCCTGGAGACAATGAAAGGATTTGGGAAAGGACAGCAATGACATATAGAAATTATTTTGTTTGGGTGTTGTGCTGTGGGTAGAGCTGTTAAAATGTGTCCTTGGACAGCAACCAAGCTGCACTTTTGCAAGACATTGCTCTCATGTGAGTTGTTGTGCTAATCCTCTGCCTTAGGAGGAGAGGCATAAGCTTCTCTCAACTACTGCAATTTTAAATAATTTACCTTCCCCTGCTTTCTTTTCCTGAGTTTCCCTGCTCATCTTAGAGGCAGCTCTGTGGGTTTTTTTAGGGGTCAAACCCTGCCTTTAAAGGACCAGTTAGGGACAGGTTAAGCTGAGTAGGTAAGAGAGAAAAACAGGGATGGGGAAAGGAGGTCCATTTAGGAGATGCTGTGACTGCAAATCAGGCAGATTGATGCTGTGATGGGGTCCTGGGAAGCAGGGCAGTGGTCAGCAGATGCTCAAGGAGACAGCTGGAGAAAAGGCAGCCTGGAGCAGAAAGGGCCAAGCCCTGGCTCAAGTGGGCTATGGCACATTTCCCTCAAGAAACCAGAGATTCTCAGTTTCATCATTTGTCTGACAACCTCATGCAAAGCACTGCATGCTCAGTGACTTTCCTCTGCTCTGTTAGGGCTAATGCCTTTGCTACTGATGCTTTGATTTCTCAGGCTGCTGGAGTCCATGTACCACACACAGCTGTCACTGGGGACTGCACCAGTGTCACAAGGATGCAGCACAACTGCTCTATTTATTGCTTTTCCCAGAAGGTCCCTGTTGGAAAAGTCAGTGTTTAGAAACTCAGTGTAAAAATGTTACCTGCATTGCAAAGTTAAATGTTTCTGATGCATAATTATGTTTATTACAATGTTTTTTTGGGACACTGAATAGTTCACTGGTTTTTGCTGAAGTCAATGAACAGTTTCTGCAGGAAAAAAGCTAAAAGGAAAGCTGGCACTATTTTCTTTTGCTAGTTAAATATGAACTGGAAGCACTGCATTTGCCTATACTTTCCTAATTAAATGAAAAGAATAAGCATGCACAGGAACTTTTGATTTGGATTGAACAAAATTATCTTTTGGTGAGGGATAGCCCCATTTTCCAGCTGATCGGCTAAGCCTTAGAGTCCAGGGAGAGACTACCTGCTGAATTTGGAGCACCTGTCTGAGATGCCAGGACCTTAATTTTCAAGGGTTTGACATCAGAGTGTATTCCATATGTGCAAAACACAGTTTGCATTGACTTTGTTCATGACTGAGATCTTGGGAACTTCAGTAAATCAGATCCTAAATTGCATGAGGCAGCCTGGAAAAGGAACAACCCCAATTTCCTCTTCAATGTGTGTGATAGCTCTGAGAGCCTCAGGCTTTCTCTGATCATTGTCCCTGTATTTGGGCGTTAGCCCTTAAAAAAATCATAGTTATATTCCTACACAAAACTCAAGGATCCTGAAGGCTGAATCCCATGTAGTGGATTTTGCTGCAGTGAGGATTCCCCATGGGCAGCTGAAATGCCAATCCTTTTCCTTCTCATTAAGACAATGAATAGCACTTGGGTTTGTGTAGGCTGCCTGAAAGGAAATGTACAGAGAGCTAGGATTTTTATCTTGACCCTTCCCAGAAAATTCAAGTCTTCAGTTGCAAGTTAGAAATGAACCCAGGGGCTATGGAAATGCCAAACAAAAAGGGCTGTAAAATTGTTTTCCTTTAAAAGGAATAGAAGACTGTAAGCAAACCCTCTTGAGCATCCTGTACAGATTTCTTACTAGAAACAGGACTTTCCCTTGTTATAGTCTCAAATGAGATTTTGTGTAACTTCTTTGAGTTGGTTGCAACTGCTGTTTAACATGGTTGGGTAGGACTCATGCAGGGGGTGTGTGACTTTTTGACCTCCAATATGAACATAGAATCACAGAATTATTTGGGTTGGATGGAACCTTTAAAGGTTATTTAGTCCAGCCCTTGAGCATTTTGGGTAGAGTCTTTTGGATTAAGTGATACCCATGGATAGGATTAGACTGGAAACTTCCCACTAGAAAGAGCCTACTCTTGGTTCTGTGCTTGCTGTGCCCCATTTCAATACAAGGTCCACTCTTCCATGCTTGTAGTCATGTCCATAGCCCTGTGCTTCTCCCATTCTGCAGTCCAGGAAAACACTGCACCATCAGCTCCTTACAGTGCACTTCACTGGCACCAGTCTCTGGCCAGGTATCTTTTCCCCCTTTTGATGCTTTTTTTCATTGCTAGCTGTTTCTATTTCTACAGAGTATCATTTTCTCATGACAGAAACCAGAACTTTTTGAAATTTGCTATCAAGTCTTGGCTCTCCTTATAAAGCTTAAGCAATAAAATAATGGAACCTGGTGCTTTTCCTTTTCTAGTGAATGGGTACGGAATATAAATTACCCCTCTCTCAAATTCCTCTGCCTGGCTCAGTCAGTTTTGGCTCTGATGAACTCTAAACCTCTGTACTTGAATAGGGATTTGTATGGGGTTTAAGTGTAGCCGCTTGTGCCCTCCCCCAGCACCATTTCTGTTTGCTTCAACTTCACTTGAGTCATTTGTTTGCCAGTCACTTTCTCTCTCCAGTCCTGGAAAGCCATTAGAATTGATTTCTGTAAGTATTTTAAATATTTCTGCTAGTCCCTGTAGGGCTGTCTTGGAGTCTGCATAGATTGCTCTCAGTTGGGATGGTACTGGAAGATCCTGCATTCCTACCAAGGGAGAAATCCCTCTTCCCACATCCTTCTGTTTCACATTTCTGCTCTGGGCTTATAAGCAGAAAATATTCCCGATCCTTTGAAATAAGTAGTCAGTGGAAATAAATATGAAATCTGGGCTCTATGGAAATCAATAGCAAAAAGCCTGCTTGACTTCAAAGGGCTGACCCAGAAGGTTAATAGCACTAATTTAATGCTGCACATAGGATAAAATCCACTTGTGAACCATGTACTGTACCTGAGGAGCCCAGTGTTATAACGTGACATCGTTACTAGCTGGTTTAGTTGAAACAGAACCTCATTTTTCTCATGGCTTGGAAAATTGTGGACGTTGTCATCCTTTTCCTATAACTAAGCTAATCTTTTTATTGATATAGTGCACACCAAGCACCACAGTGATTTGTGATGTGGGAAGGTCTTTTGTTGCAATTTCAGCATGGCCCTGAAAGCAGCTTTAACGACAGAAATGGAAAAACCAGTTACACACGCCAAATCATTATTCTGAGAGTTCCTCCAAATGGTATGAAAGAGTATAAGCCCTACAATACAAAGAGATTGTGTAAAATCTGTAGGCAGCATGTGAATCACTTTGTCATGCTTCTTTATGGCACACATGGCACCACACACTTTATTTAAGCCAGCGCCCTGCAGATCAAATCCTTTTGGAAGAAAGGTGATCGGTTCTGTGGAGCTGCTGGACAGGAAAAAAATTGGTGTGTGAGACATGCTTGCAGTTGTCTGTGAAAATGTCAGGGCGAAACAGGGGTATTAGAAACACTTCAGAATCTGGATGTGAGGTTTTAGCTTTTGTCCTAACTGGACTTGGAAAGGTATTTCTGTAGTTTCAAGTTAACCAGTTCAAAGCCTTATTGCTTTGGGCCACATTTGCACAATGGAATTAAAAACACATATTTGAGGAAAATTGAAATCAAGCAGTTAATTACTAAGTTTCAGGATTTTTTGTTCTTCCAAAAGAGGAAAAAAAAGATAATAAGAAATAAGATCTGGGTGGTAAAGCTATTCATTGAAATATTTTTGACATTCAGTCAAATGTCTTAAGTAATGTAACAAACTGGTGGGATTTGAAATTGCTTTTGTTCTTGTTAAGGCATTGTTCATCCCTGCCTGCATAGTCCTGCCTGCCCTTCTTCTCTCTCCATAACAGCCCTGGTTTGTGCCTGGTAGAGGAGTGCAGGAGAAGCCATGGAAAGGCCCATACAGCTTTCCTGCTGAAACATGCCTGCACCCCACCCAGACAGAAGTATGTCTCAGCCAACTCACTAGCCATGTTAGAATAGGCAGGTGGTAATGTCCGTCTTTAGGTGCATTTCACTGGTTTTGCAGCTTGAAAAGTGAAATCATTGCTGTAATGTTATTTACTGCCTTGCATTAGCAGCCCAAAGGCACCAGCATCTCAGTATGGCCATTCTGGGAAATCCATCTCACAGCTGCCCAGAGTTTGTTGTCACTTTGTTACTCACCCAGACTACTGGGATATTAGGCTGGGCTTTGTAATAACTCCATCTTTGGGCCATGGTCGTGAGATTTGGCAGCAATTACGTTCTGTCCTTGGTGAGAAGTCACACCATGTGCACAGGAGTTTCAACAGAGTCTGCTGACCTGCACAGGATGTTTCTTTGAAGGCTGCTTTCTACCACGGCTCCTGCTGCACCAGGCTGGGGATGGGAAGGCATCTCCCTTACTACTGCCTTTCCTGCCATTCGCAAGGGGACCATGGGAAGGTCTCCAAAATCAGAATGGATTGTGCTAACCTTGGGAAACTGCAGAATTTTCACTTCAAAGTTTTAATTTTTTTTTCCTGCCACTACAGCATCTAAGAATCTTAAAGTATTTTATCAAAAAGTCACACTTGGCAGTGCTCTGTACATAACTTATTGTCCATATGCACATTTCATTCTAAAATCACCCTATTTTTAAAAGCTTTCTTCAGGAAAGGCAATATCAGAATAAAATATTAAATATGTGTGCTATGGTAATGAATACTTTGTATAATCAATTATAGCCTAACACAATTCAGATAATTTATATGATTTTCATTCAATGCTGTGGATGCCATAGGAAGTATCTGACTATCTGGTGAGAGACTAATTATAACATGGTGTGTAGTAATTGTGCAAGTTATGTTGCAAAATGGAAAAAAAAGTTAAGTTCTGGCAAAACATATTTCTTAACTTCCTAAACTTTATGATTATGAGTATTTGTTATGTATTCAAAAATCATTATGAATTTGAGCTTCACAGCATCATGGAAACAGTTTGAAAAACTTGTTGAATCAGATCTCAGCTGTAATTCTTACAGTATGATAGTGGATAAATCCAAGTTGTTATTTAACATCCTTTCCCTTTTAAATACAAAAGAACTGTCTTCTTAAAACTGTGATCTGATTGTCTGGACACAGAGAATAAAGTCTCAGTTTATGTGACTACTTCATTTATACATATGTGTTTACATAAGTTTTTATGAAGGACAGCAGGGCTTCTCAGTATTTTTCTACGTCCCAAATACAAACAGAATAGTTTCTCCTGTTCTGAGCATGGAGAAATACTTTCCCCAGCCAGCTTTGGACTCTGACAGCTCAGAAATTCACACCAACAGCTTTATGTGGACAGGCAAATGTTGGACTGTTATTGTTACAAGCTAGCAAACAGTGTAATAATATGTATTACCTGAAATCTCATTAAAAGTCTCATTTTTTAATGAACTGTGTGGGAGGAAAGAAGTGATCCTGCTTTCCCCATGTGGTGCTTCGACAGCAGTGGCTGTGGCACAGTCTGCAGCACTGGCTCTGTGTGCATCCCCTAAAGGGCAGCTTGGCAGAGGCAGTAGTTGTGTGACCATATTTTCCCTGTTCGTGTTGCTTTCCTGTCTGTAGTCCTATGAGAAATCCTTTAAAACCTTTAAACTCAGGGTTCAGTGGGAAAACCCTGCAATTCAGCCACACATGCACGCAAGTGCTGCTGCTTGTATTTTTGGATGAGTGCTGCTGTCTGCTCTTCCACTTAAAACCAACCCAAACATTTAATCTGGGATCACAGAACGTACCTGATGCAACCACAGCAATGGCTGTGATGTGTGGAAACTATTTAAAGTATTTAAGCATAATATCATGACATTTAGCAACTGGAAACAACAAAAAACCTCATGTGATCTGTGTATACTTTCTGGAACATGTCCCCAGATGGCAAAATGCCATTTCACTGCTTGCCTTGCCCACTCCCCAGCTCTTACTCCTTTTCCTGTTTAGTGGACCAACAGGCAAGGATTTGCAGCTTTCAAGAGTTTCTGCCTCTATGAAGGGTCTTTTTAAGACCAGGCAGATTGCAAAAGGAAGACACAGAAATTAACATAATTTTCTCTACCTTTCTGAAGCTAATCATAGGTTGTTTTTTTTTTGGTGTCTTTAAATTGCTGAGTTTCATCAACAACAAATAATAAGGGATGTCTTGTTTCCATTAGGGTTAATATCACAATTTTGCCTGATTAGTCTCAGTACATAACTCAGTGGAAACAATGCATCTTTTGTAATAAAGCTTCAACCAGAAACCTTGGATGTTTTACAAGAAGGAAACATTGGCTAAGACTGCAACATAAAAATGTGGTCTATGATTCCCATATAGATGTATGGTATTAATACATGATTCCATGCCAAAAGCTTGCTGGTATACCACATCCAGAATGGGATGGATGAGGGAAATGTATTTTTCTGCTGCCTTTCCATGCTTTTTTTTTTTTCCAAGTGAGTGATGTAGTACAATATACTCAAGTAATAATATGCTTAAAATCATTTATATTCAAATGGAGCAAAACACTCCAAAGTAGTCACTGTCTCCAAAACTATGCCCTTACGGTTTCAATTAAGAGGAAATTATTTGCTTTGTGAAACTTTGCCTGGATTTTTAATTCTTCCTCATTGTCTAAATACAGCTCTAAAAAGCTTCTGTACTTGAAGTCACTAATCAGATTTCAGTTGGCAACAGTCATATGTCATGTCATATCATGTCACACAGATATTGGTTAGTCAATTCAGTCTGCAATAATGAAGGTTTCATATCATTTTTTTTCTGGCCTTTCTAATACACAGTTTAGGCACTCTGCTGCCCAAGAATATTTTCAGATTTTCAGATGATTTTTTCTGGTACTTCCTGATGAAGTGGCAATTTAATTTTTCAAATCATAGCATTGACTATATTGACTATATTTGTGCCATACATGGGCTATTGATTCTTACCTCAAGAAATGAATATAAAAGCAAGCAGCAATGGCTAACCAGTCATTAATAGCAATCTTTCCTTTACTCCTTAAATGTCTGGAATAGTAAGTTCTTTCAAAGCAGAGTATGAAAGGAAAAGCCATCCAACCCGAAATGCAGCATGCACATACATCACTGTGCCCACATCCCTGGTGTGTGGCGGTGGTTTGTGTGGTTGTGTTCACACAGAGCAGACTCAATCTACTTCAGATGGTGGCCCCAAAGGCTCCACCTTCTGTTTGCTCACTGGCTTTCTTCTCAAGAGCTCAGTCTACCATTCCTTCACCTTCTATTATTTTTCTGTGCATTGGTAGCAGCTGTGATGATCCAGGGCATTGCTTCAACAGCTTGTGGGAACTGGATATTTTCTATAAAATCCTTAAAAGCTGCAAGGCACCACCATTCTTGAGCTGCAGCTTCATGCTGAAGTGAGCACCTGTCTCTTCCATGGCTCAGTGAGTTACTGCCTCTGCTTTCAGGAGAACTTCACACCGCACAGAGTACAGCAGCCCCCTCCTGCCTTACACCGTGTTCCTACTGAGTGTGGAGATGTCTTCTTGACTTTTCCACATGGCAGTGCTTTCTGCAACCCCACATAAAGAAATGGATTGTTGCTTGTTTAGGTATGGCAATGTGCAGTTGTGAGTGTCAGCTAAGCAGCTGAGAAGAAGAGGGGTGGTTTTGTTGAAGTGTCAGGCAGGGACAGATGTGTATCTTGTCAACTTGTCACTTTACCTTGTGATATTTTGTTGCTAATTGGTATTGTGACAATGAGGGAACTGCTTCCAAAGGAGTCTATTACTTAGTCCAAAATGGCTAATAAAAATGTCCTATGAATTGAAATGTAATTCAGTTTGAAAGGAAATTATATCTCCCTGGAGACTACTAAATGGTTTGGGAAAAAGTGTTCCACTGTTCTCTTCTTTGTTGCAACAATCTATGCTGGAAAATATCTTTTTATTACAGCTGGTTGACTTTAAAGACATGCTGGTTCAAATATATTGATGGGTGAATAAACAAAGAACAAGTTCTTATGAATGCTGCAGAATTAAAATCAATGAACTGTAGGCACTCAATGCAAACAACTCTTCATCTACTCAACATTTCTTTGGGCATTTTGCTGGCTGATTTTACAGCCATTGGCAAATGAACAACTTTCTTTTCTTTTTTCTTTTTTTCTTTTTTCTTTTTTCTTTTTTCTTTTTTCTTTTTTCTTTTTTCTTTTTTCTTTTTTCTTTTTTCTTTTTTTTTCTTTTTTCTTTTTTTCTTTTTTTCTTTTCTTTTTACAGGCTAGTTGTTATTGCTTTGTGTTGTTGTCACCCATAATATTTTACTGGCTTCTGTTACGTTTCTTTTTAAGCCACTGTCATATTTGGTCATATCAGTCTAGGAAATCTTTCCAAGAGCAGTCAGACCATCAAGAACATCTGGTTTATCTCTGTATTTTCCCTAGGTTTGGTATCTTCAGCATGATAGTTTATGAGTGATTTTCCACCTTCGTTAGTCAGACCACTTTATGAAGATGGGTAAACAACTTTATCTCCACTTACCAGCTGGAAACAGTGATGCATAGAGAGAATGAGTGGCTTCCCGAGGCATCTCAGGAACAATGAGTTCAGTAATGAGTCACTGCTGAGGTACCCAAATGGTCTGGTTTCCTACTGCCCAGCCCAAGTCTGATGTGCCATGGCATGGCATGGCATCCATGGGAGAGGGGAAGGCAGAGGCTCGTGCAGCACTGCTTTGTTCCTTTGGGTCTGCTGGACATGGGAATAGTGGGTGAGGAAAAATACTGTCAGACTTCCAAAAATAATAATAATAAAAAAAGAAGTGTTTGTTAAAAATTTAGATATAAATATTTACTGAATATTATCAACAAAACTTTTGATGTGAGAACTAAAATCAGTTCAGCTGCAGTTCAGCAGAGAGTGTCCAGATGGGTTTGGCTGAGACAGCCTCATCCCAGCAGCCATCCAGCTGCATCTCTGTCTTGCCAAGACTTGGGGCACTGCACCAGCTCAGCTATTTCTAAGTTACATTGATGCCATATCTGAAGATGAACAAGGCTGACATCCAAAGTCCCAGAATGTGTCAAGTCAAAAAATATTCACAATGTGTGAGTTATGGTGTGTTCTGAGAGATACAGACTGTGCATAGACTCAATCCTTTATTTCTAATTATAAGGGAATACCCAAAATGATGAGATATGGGTTGGTTTTATACTTCTCCAAAAGCTAAGGAAATCTACATTTTCCTTCCCCTCAACCTGGATGAATGATTTCATAGCTTGTCAGTAACTTTTAAATAAGATTAATGTCTGGCCTATGAAGTTTCTTGTGGTTCCTTTCCAGCAGAAGATCTGGTCTCTACTTGACTTGTTGTAATCTTTCTTGAAGCAACTGCAGCTTGCCATGGACAGAGACCTGAAACTGGTGTAGGATAAACATTTGGTCTGTCTTGGCAACAAAATAAAATTAAACTTTTTTGTAAGCTTCCATGTTCATGCACATAGAAAGACAGAACACAGAATAAGTCCTATGGTACACTTTTGGTAGATTATGTCATGTATTATTACCTCAAATTTGTTAAAATCAGTAAATGCTATCTGAAATACAAAACAATGAATAGCCTGCATTTGTCTAATTTGCTTAGGCTGTGATGAAGAAATGGAAGCACAGCAGCATCCTCTGATGTGAATTTCATTCCTAGAATTAAAATTTCCTGTTTTTCTCTGTTGGAGCTTTTGATGTCTTGAATTGTTAAAAGCTGTCTCATTTTAGGGTGATACATTTTAACTGAAATACTTAACTGTCACTCTTAAAAATCTTAATATCAAGAATTATCTGAATCATTGTGGATGCCCTGTAAAGACCTCCTCTGCACAGACCACAGCCAGTAAAATGAGGGCAGGGATTCTTCTTACAAAGGGTTTTGGACAGAGAAATATCTGGTTTCTTATGAACAAGAAAAGCATGCTCAGTATTTGTTGATAAAACACCAAAGAAGCAAGCTTGTTTTTGAAGGATATTTCTGCTGCTTGTGTAAGAAAACACCACAGTTGTGTGTTTAGTGGAAATCTGCCAGTGTGCTTGGGCTGGCTTGAGTGTCCAGGGCGCTTGCTGCAGGGTTTCTAATGACAGCCCTCTTTCACAATTGCTGCAGCAGCACTGCTCTGTGTGTATGAATAAATAATAAAAGCTATGACTCCAGGATGGAGATTTTATATGACAGCATACAACTGGTTTAAAGTCCACTACAGCTACTGTCACACAGAGCCAGCTTCTGGCTCCCTCTTCTAGGCTTTGCCCAGGGCTTTGGTTTGTAGTGGGCATGCATTTTATCACCACTGATTTGTGAGCCCATGTAAGCACCCATGACATGCAGCAGAGCCCTCTGAGTCAAAAAGCTTTTTGTTTTCTTCTCCTCATCTTCACTGAGCATCTGTTTGGCTGCTTGATAAGATGAAATTAAATTAATGAAATTTAATGCTTTGGATGCAGGAACAAAATACACAATTGTCAAGCAACTGATAAAAATTACATAATGTTATATGCTATCCCAGTTTAATACATGTGAAATTATTTCTGCAAGAGTCAAATGGTGTCATTCAAGATTATATTTTAATGCAATACAAGGTCTTTGCCCTGAGAGAGTCTAACTGGTAAAATCCCAGCTAGGCTCCACTCTGTCTGTTGCTTATTCTCACAAGACTGTCATGAGGGCCATTCAGAGAGATGTCTTTTCTCTTTCAAACTGCATCATGAATAAGTGGAATCTTACTATCACATCCCTGAAATCCAGATAGTATCATCTTTCTGTTTCCTTTTCATCAGTAATCTAACTAACAAGGTGCCAGTTTTAAAAGAAGATCTATTGAGGAAACAGATACACTGATTTTGCATTCTGTTGCTTGTTTGTCCCGTGTGTGAAGGTCTGATGTTTTTTTTGGTGGTTTTGGTGTTTTTTTTTTTTTTTGTCAAATCTGCCTGCATGGTTTTATTGGGCAATTTGTGATGTGACAGAGGAGAAGATTTTATTGGCACCCTTCTGACGTTCCTTTTCAGGCCATTAGATAGATGTCATCTGTAGTGGGTTTGGTGCTTGAGGGCCTGGAAGAGTTAAGGTTCTTTTGGGGAACTTGAATTTGAAAACAAAAATATCACAAAAGCCAAAGCATTAATTCCATTTCCCTTTTACATGAACAGCTGGAATGATGAATATAAAACCATAAGCCCCCATTATGACAAAACCTCCTGAAATAACAGGTGGACAACAGATAGCTCATGGCATTTGAGCATGACCTCCCCAGCCCATGGAGGGGCAAATGGCAAGAGAGGAGGATGGATGAGCAGAAGGGCTGTATCAGGACAGGGCACAGCCTGCAGTGCTTGGGGATCTCACACTGCAGTTACACACACAGTTTCTCTGAGGTCAAAGCTGTTTAAAAATTGCTGCTCTGGGCTGCCTCCCTTCCTACTACACTGCTTTGTGCTGACACTCTCCTTGTAGGGTTTTTTCATTTCAACATGAAAACCATGCATTAGAGGCAAAAGTAACCTCCACAAGCTCACAACTTTCCTTGAAAAGTTTCTTAAACTTGCTTTATGGCACAGTTTAACAAAGAGTTGCACTGGTTTAAATAAAAAGATGCTGAAACATAGCACATGGACAGAAATAACAGTCTGGGGGCAAAATCTCCTTAACCTTAACCAAACAAGCTTTGCTCTTAGGGAGAATTCTCTCCTAACTGCAGCCTGGGGTCGTGGTCTGCCAACCAGGCAGCTGTGGGAAATGCTTTTGCAACTGATGCCTCCTTTACTCTTTAAAATGTGTTCTTCCTCTTCCCAGTCCCTTCTTTAATAACAACAAAAAATGAAGCGTGGACATGGTTTGTAAAACCCATGCAAACCATGGTTCATCAATCCTCTAAGCTGCTTTGCTTCCAGGGGCTTGGTAGGAGAGCTCCAAAATGGAGGAAGGACATCCAGTGGGACTACACCACCTTATGCTGAAATGTTCTCAGTTTCTATGGTAGCTTGAAGTGATCTCAGATGTGTGAGGTTCCCTTCCCATTCAGCATGATGCAAACCCATAGTTTAAGTCAGAGCCCTTCCCATGCTGTGATCACACCAGGGTCTTGGCTGGGGCTGTCCAGAGCTCTGCTACAGCCCTGTGCTGACTCCTTCTCCCACAGGGAATGTGAACAGTGCCAGAGACACTCTCTGTGCTCACCTTGCCTGATATCTATGGCATGGGAGGAACAGAAGCAGGGAAGGAGGTCAGTCAGGCAATGTCCCTGCTGGCAGCCCTGCTCTTTTGGCTAGGGGGTGCTTGGACTGACAATTGAGTGTCTGCACATCTTCACTGAAAGGGACCCATTTCAGGGCTCCCATTTTAGCCTGGCATTTGCTGACTCTAGGACATTGTAAAGAAGTGCCTGTGACACTGGTGATTCCAATAGCTGCAAGAGTCATTGCATTTGAGATAATGTTTTGCTCACTAGGTTCAAAAATCTGCTTTTCTAAACTAATCTCTCCTCAAGCTACAAAAACTTGGGCACATGGACCTTGTCTGCTTTTGCATTTGAAAATTTCTTAATATACAGGGAGCTGATGCTCTGCCACAAACATAATGGATACAATAGTGAAAAGGAAACCCCAAGGCTCATCATCCTGATATGACTAAATTGCAGCTCTGGGCACTGCCTCAGTACAGGCTGCAAAATGTTATTCAGCCACTTGAATATGAAGTACTTCCCCTACCACCCATTAGTATCTCTCAGCAGCTTCCTGAGAAAAAGACTATAAACTGAATATATGGAGCAATCCCATGTGTGCTGCTCCAGGATAACTCTAATCCTTCCTGAGGAACTTGGAGTATTTTTCCTCCTCATTTCTCTCCTGTTTTGTGCCCATCCTGACAAACTTCCAGGAGTTCTTGTGCGACATGATTTAAGAAAAATCAGATGTCTCAAAAATCAAGAGACTGCAAACAAAAAGCTTGTCAGAACTGTTCAGTCCTCACACTGTATTACTCTAAGAAGAGTTATTTAGGTGTCTTATTGTGCTTTTGCATATCTTTCTAATTTTAGTCTATTTTATAATGTTTGGTAACAAGTGCCTAGATTTGAAGTGTCTGTCTGGGACTAACATAGTATTTCTGTAGCATTTTACCCTTAAGCTGTGATACAACGTCAGAATTAAGACCAGGTTAATACAGCTTTGGAGAGTGGAGTGCCTTTCAGACTATCCCCATCGGATGCAGGAGGGGCTCCAAACTGTGATATCCCATTGTTCCAATGGAAGTCACTTGTGGGGAAAGCCCACACAGTTAGAATCTGCTGGGCAGTGTGAGCAACTATACTATCATAGCCTATAAAGTTGATCACAAATATATTATAGCATATAATTTAAAATAATGCTGTAGAGAGAAAACTGGTAGCTGTGATTCAATTTCAATCTTACTGCTGACATGGGAGAAATTAGGTTGGGATTCTGGCTGTTTGGGATGGTGAAAGCAGTCTAAGAAGATAAATCAAAGAGAATTTGAGGGACTGTGAGTGCAAAGGATCAAAACAAAGCAATTCTTTCCCCATCTCCTTCTCTGCCCTCTTTGAGCCTGCTGTAACTTGCCCCAAGCAATTATTTTTTAAAAAGGATAGTCATGCTTAGTAGGACTGTCTTCTTCTAAACTAATGCCAGTGCATTGGCAATAGCAGCAAGGAAACAGACCAAACACTAAAAAATCTGTTCTTTGTTTTCTGCGGGAAGAAATTAAGATCTGATGGCAGGGATTTTTCTTAAGCAGCAGAAAGTAAATTGTTTCAAAGTCATGTATATTCCAGCTCTGTGTATAATTATATTCTGTGATAGACTAAATCATCTGCATTGGAAACAATGGGAATTGGATTATAGTTATTTTGGTGGTGTACGGCTTGAAATAGATAAATAAAAGCCACTACTTATTGTAATAAAGGGATGGAAAGTGTAACTGTGTCCCCCAAATGTGTGGGATGATGACTAGAGGTGACTCAGTTCTGCAGGACTCTGAGTTCTTGGAGTCCTGGAAGCCACTTAAACTCATAGTGAACATACAGTGAGGGTTGCTGTTCGCCCCAAGAACCTATAGATGATGTAAAGAGCTGTGGTTACCAGCAGCCTGGAAGGAGTGAGGGTCTGCCTGGCTGGCAGGAAGATGGATGAGCTCGTGGTTGGTGCATGCTGGGGCTCCAGCAGAGGTGCCTGAATGGGCTCTAAAGCTCCTGCTGCTTTCCCAGCAGGACAGACTGTTCCTGCTTTCGAGAGTTTAGAAGCAGGTCTTTACAGGAATTTGAGCTTTACCCTTTTCCTTCAGAAGAAGTAAGCTCTTTTAGCATTCTCTAAGAAAAAAGAGGGAATAAGCACAACCGTTTGAGAAATCAGATTTCTGTGATTTCCCTGCAGCTCCCTTCTGCAGTGAGGGACTGAAGTGATATGGGAGGGAAGGGCTGTCACAGCCAGTTCCTGGTGTTCAAGTGTTGTGATACACTCCTGTAGTTCATTCCTCAACAAGACATGTCGTGGTAGATGGATTATGTACCTGCTCTGACACGTTCCCGCAGAAAATATTCTAGTCTCCAGCAACTGACCCCATGTGAATTAAAAGACTTATTTATTAGGAAATCAGATGAAAGGTAGCTTTATGCAAGCCAGCTAGAGTTGTGAAAGGAAGCCACATTCTAGATGAAAGGGAACACTTAGTCCAAAGTAAAATATGTACTGTGTTTGGTCACATCCCTGGCATGATGGAAGATGGCTTCCTACCCACAAATGATGATATTGTCTTCAGATAATTGCTCTCTTATCAGATAAATCACTGAATTTCTCATTAAAAAATGAGTATATTCTTCTTGAGGGTTGCTGTGGTGTCAGTCCATGACGTGTGGGTGGGGACAGAGCCCTGCCACGACGCCAATGAACCCAGCCAGCTCTGCTGGGATGCTGGGCTTAGTGCTTCCCAACAGTTTTCCTTTGTTTGCTTTCACAGCCATATCAGGCAGCACTGAAAAAGTCCACTAAGCCCAGTATCTCTTCCTTGTTCCTGATGCAACACTGGGAGCTGTGTGTCCTGGTGCTGCCAGCTCTCCTCCTGTACCACATGAGGAGAAATCATGCCCTCATTGGAAACTGCTCAATTTGCCTGGGTACACATTTGTGTCTCTGTGCTGCACATCTGTATATAAGCCATAAAGGGGGGATCTGAAGCTCTTACAGAATCCAGCAGCCATGTCTGAAAAGTACAAGTACGTACTTCTGGATATTTGGGAAAGCTTTGCTGTTGGACCTCATAGATGTGCATGTGTGATGGACACCTGTAACACTCTGTGGCCCACATGGTGTCACTCCATCTGCAACACCAGAACTTCAGGAAGTACTCCACAAGGATGAGGAATGGGAGCTCAGGGTCATTTCTGCTACCTGCCACCAAACAAAAGTCTTCTACATCCAGAGGCAAGGCTGCAAGTGTATTCCTGCTGTGTATGGCTCATTTCCGAAACAAAATTAAAGATTTTACTTTAAAAAATACTTTGAAACTTCTTCCAAAGTGGACGCTGGCATAGGTGACACTGAGTGGTGAGGAGATGGCTTGTAGGGGATGTGTGCTCAGCACAGCCAGGTACTCCAGACTAATGTTCCACCCATGTGCCCAAAGTAGCATTTCAAAGAAAAGGTAGAGAAGTATATACATAAGGATCAAAATTTCCCAGCACTTAATGAGAAAGTGATTTTATAAAGACCTGGTTGGTCAGGCTGGTGCATGTCTCTAGCATTCAGATGGTCTCTATGGCTCAGAATGGCTTTTATCACTTTAGGCAGAGTAATTCTTCCACAAAAGAATGCTTTTGCAAGCAGCAGTGCACAGTATCAATGAATTAGCAACTTCCTGGATTTTGCTTTGGTTTTAGATAATTAGCGAGCACACAGGCAAAATTAATCCACTCTCTTATTAATAGTCAATTCACTCAGTTGCAAGATGTATGGTCAGTAATTTTATTTTAAAATAAATAACTAGATAAATGTAAATTGCTGTTTTTTATTTTGTCAATTTTCCTCAAGAAAGAATCAGAGAATTGCTGCTGATGGTTGGCTGTTTCCCCAGAGAGATTTCAACACATTTTGTGTTCTCTTTTTCGTGCAAAGTGCCAAGTGTACAAGAATCTTATCAGATTAATTCTAGTGGGAGGCTTTAGAATTATTGTTATGACTGTTTACTCTAAGCATTGATGGGGAATTTAGAAAAAAATTATTGTGGTGAAGCTCAAATGCAAGAATTTGATCACAGAGAAAATATAACTATGAACTTATTCATATTATACTAATGTCATTGACTAAAATTTAATCAGTCCTGATTTACACCAGCCTGAACTAAGTCAATAATGTTCATCTCCCTTCAAGGAAATACTGTGAAAACATGCTTAATCAACTACATTAGTACAACTAATGGAGAGAAGGTAATTTCTTTCTTACTGGTTCCAACTTTGTCTATCATGAATGGTATGGTAATTCCTCTTTGTGCTGCAAAGGAGCTGTCAGCCTTTCTAGCCTCTGCAGTAACTTTCAACACCGATTATATTTGAGATCAGCTGTTCATTTTGACTTTTAACACTTAGTATTTGTATGAGTACTGCCATAAACTATTGGGATCTAATGCCCTTGATGATCATAAAGGAACTGTTAATTCAAGTCTTATTTTTTAAATAAAATTTTTATCCTACCAGCAGTTTTCAGGGATGACTGTAGCTGGAGTACATGATCTCATTTTGAATTTCCCATTTAAACAACAAAAGAAGCTTTTTCATTGACAAATATTGCAAATCTTTGGATATCTACTTTGTGCCCTTAAGGGACAGCTTACTGCAATTGTTCAAGTCTGTAGGTAGAGGACAGGATTTTGTCCACATAAATTTAAAAATAAAACAGATTTGCAACCCTTAAATCAAAAGAAGTCTCGAATACTTTTTCGGAGCAGCAGCTAAAACATCTTCAGGCATAATTTATGCTGTTGACAGCCGTTGCATATATAACACCAGGAAGTCTGGTTTTAATTCTTGTAATATTCCTGGGGAGGTGGGTGGCTGAGTTAATAAACTTGATCTTTCACCTTCGGAATCAGATTGAGCTCCCTTGTTGCAACATGCCTGTCTTTAATTTGGATGCTCCTTTACTTACAGAGGTTACCTACTGGCCTGCAAGAATCAGAAATTGATGTCTAACACACATCACTAAATCCACAGGCAGATGTGCAGTGAAAGGAGCACAGAAGTGGTCATCTGCCCTGGGCAGAATGCCAGAGGGGCATCCTCTGGTGGCCAAGAGGGCTGTGGGATGGGTAGAGGGGAGGAAACCATGGCTTCTCCAGGTTACTGGGGTGAGGAGAATTCCTGAAGTGTTTAAGGCTGGAGGTAGATAGCCTGTCCCATGCTGCTGTGCTCAGGGTGCTGCCAGCACCCACCTGCTCCAAAGGGAGCAGTCAGGCTGGGATGTCAGCAAGGTGGCTGCTCCTCCAAAGGTTCTTCAGGGCCATTAGGGGCACCACTGAAGACACTTCCAGACAAAACAATTCAGCATTTACTGAGCATGACCCTTGCAAGACAGAGGCCATCAGAAGCAGGTATATTTTAAAGTGACTGACTCCTGTGTGCTAGCTCAAGCCCCAGCCTCAACACTGCATAAGCAGGAAACAAAGCTCTTCAGTAACAGACAATATTCTGCCTTGGTGTCCACACACACGGTCATTTCCCAGCTCTCATGTCCCTGAGACATTCAGGTTCCTTCACACCTCAGATTCCTTGACTGTCTCTTGGATATCCATCACGAGACACCCAGAAAACAGTCCCTAAAATAAAGGACAAAATCAGATTTTGACTCCTATTAACTCAAGACACTTCAGTACCCTTAACATTGTTGGTTTGTGTATATAAAAAGAGGCTTCCAAAGGAGAGCCACTAAGCTGATGACAGGGCTGGAGCACCTCTCTAATGAAGATAGGCTGTGAAAGGTGAGGCTGTTCAGCCTGGAGAAGAGAAGGCTCTGGGGAGATCTTACAGCAGCCTCCCTGTATGTAAGGGTGGCCTGTAAAAAGCTGGAGAGGGACATTACACAAGGGCATGCAGTGACAGGACAAGGGGGAATGGCCTTAAGCTAAATAAGGGTAGGTTTAGACCAGCTACTGTGAAGAAATTCTTTACTGTGAGGGTGGTGAAGCACTGGGACAGGTTGCCCAGAGAAGGTTGTGAATTCCCCATTCCCAGAGTAGTTAAAGACCAGGCTGAATGGGACTGTGAGTAACCTGGGCAAGTGGAAAGTTCCCTGGCCATGGCAAGGGATTTGAAGATAGGTGATCTTAAATGTCACTTCCAACTCAAACCATTCACTTTGTCGGGGGCTGAGAAAGGCATAGAGCTCCCCAAGCAACAGAATTATTTTAATTTATAGGCCCTGGAAATTATTACAGTAACTATGAAATGCAGTGTTTTCTGGATGACTAGGCTAATATCTGAAAGGTTCCTAGAGAAGAACCTAGCCTACCAACAAGTGTCTGCTTACTGAACTTTCTGTGCTTTACCTGATAGAGCAAGAAAAGCCTGTCCCTCTGCTTTAGATTTTGAAACCCTAGACCTAAGCCTAACCTCAACCTGAAATGTACCTGGGTAGCAGTTCAAACAGGAAGAGATCCTCTGCTCGATGTGCTCTATTCCTTTTACATCCCAACTCCCTGGCTGGCAGGATGATGCAGTAATAATGCTCTAAAATTCCTTCAGCTCTGGACTCCTTAACAGCTTCAACCTCAAATGTACTCAGGGGACCAGCCACTTCTGTAAATCGTGCAAGTGCCCCACTAAAAGCAGCTCTCTGCCTGCCTTTCTGGGCTCTGCAGGTTGCGACAAGAATAACCAGTCTGTCTGCTTTTGCTTTTCTGACTTAACTGATTTCAGGAGTGGGATGGCCCCATGGGCTACATATCACTTTAGGGGTAAATTTCTCATGACAGACATTTATGCACTTAAAGACATTTTCACTGAGACATACTGTAAAGCCTGGGCAATAAACCATGGAGGCTGAAGGCTGTTGTGTCCTGCTATATAATTGCATTTTCACAACACATTTCAGGTCAGAGGTACAGAAAAATGAAGCAGCCAAACAAGTTATGCTACTTGTAGCCTGCACAGACCAGAAAGAGAGAGGAAGGATTCATACTAAAGAGAATGGGGGTTTCTAATGTAGTTTATAATCCCCTGGGAAGTTATGATGTTAGGGATTAGATTACAATTAGGGATATGGGGATTTAAAGCATCTAGACAGTGTTTTTATGAAGGGCATAGAGAGTAAGAGGCATCTGCTTATGGGCTTAAGGCTGGAGCTATCTTGGACTATAATTACTAATGTCAGGGCTGTGGGAGAGTACCTGAAGCAGCTAGAGGGCCTCTCCTTGAGGCTGCTTCCTGCAGCTTCTAAAATGCCAGGAAAGGACAAAAGTTAGAGATGCTCAGGTAAGGCAGGTCCTGTCTACATAACTGCCTTGAATGCTGTGCAGATCCCAATGCATTTAGAGATATTTTTCTGAAGAGGCTTTGCAGCAGCAAGATTTGGGGAAAGAAGAGTTCTGCTTTGGAAAGTTGAAGTCATTACATCATTGTGCAAGACCCAGTGTCATATTCCATGGAAAGGTTCCCTCAGAACTAAGAGGACAGGCTTTCAGGTTTAAGGCTTGAGTTGGACAAGCAAAAGAATCTGTTCTTGATGCTCTTTGCAGAGCTAGGAGGGTTTTATGGAGAGGAGTTATATTTGATAATCAAGATCCTTTTATCATGACTTCATATGGCTTTTTGGAAACTTAGGAGCTTATGCATAGGGATTGGTTGTGAGACCCAAATGCCTCCTCTGTGGAATGGTGTAGTGGGCAGGCAGAAATTGAAAACCTGGTGGTGAACTGAAGGCTGTCTGTCCTTCATGTCTCTCTACAGACATGGAGATGCCATGTATATCCATTTGGGATTGGTGGTTGGGAGTAGAGATGAAGAAACAGCCAAACACGATTTTCTTACTGTGCAAGAGCTCAGAAGGATGAGGTGAGAAGAGGAATTTGGTGGTCCCAAGCCCTTTGGTGATGATTCCAGGGAAGGTGCTGTTCCCCACCCACCTGCTTTTGGGGTCCAGGCATTGATGTGCTGTCTTGCATGCTCTAGGCTGTAAGGGTGGAAGCAGCTGATAGAATGGTTGGGAAGCTTAGTTTCAGTCTGAAATAACTCCTGCTAAAATTAATTTCATGCTTGTTTTGGGTGGGGATTTGGGGTAAAGCTGGAGGGAACAGAGTGGTTTCACAGAACCAGATGCAGCCAGAAAATTCATTATTCTTCAGTACTACAAAACACAGAAAATTTTGATGAGAACAAGAGCTCTTGTCCTTGTATAGTAATTTACTTTATGGCATACATAACTTTTTAGTCATCTAGATCCTCTCCCCATCTTTCTAGAATGGACAAGGCACAGAAAATCAGACATTCTTCCTGCTGTAGTTTCTTAAAATGCAACTCTGACACACAAACACACCATCTCCACCCCCATTCTTGGTTTAAGGTACTTTTTAATAAAAATGACAAGATACTATGGGAAGTGTCCAGTCAGTTCACCTGTTCTTGAAGTCATAAGCAATCTCCTGGACTCACATTTACCCCTCATCCCTATGATGCTTCTCCACCTGAAGGATGCAACAAGAAATAACTCATCTGAAAATTGTGTGTCTGTAACCCTAACCCCAGCCTGAAGGCACCCACATAGGAATTCAGAAACTAGGAGTTAGTCTAAGTCCTTCAACTCTGCTATTAGCTGCTCCCCTCTTAGTGCCTGCAGGTTGTATACTAATACATTTTGCTACATGAATCCCCAGCCCAAACGGTTCCTCCATTCTGACAAGGGTAAGTGTTGAATCTATTTGTTTCTCTAATCCTAATTCTAACCTTAAAATAAGATTTTCTCAGTTCTCAGTTCTAAGTTCTACCTTAGAACGTAAATTTAGATGACTTTAAATTTTAATTTCTCAACTCCTTTCTTAAAAAGTCCCCAACTTCCTAGACATAGACCTATGTAAATGAAAATATTCTGCTTGACTGCTTTAGGTCAGAACTGTAACTCTATATCATAATCTTCCACACAAGGAAGCAGGAAATGCCTACCCATGCCTTCAGGATCTGGATTACATGCCTCAGTCTTAATATCAAATATTAGGTGCACTAATATCTTAATATAAGGACTTGCAATATAGAAATGAGTCCCCACTGCAATTTTTTAAACTCTGCAGGGTGTCACAAGAATGATGTCTGTATTTTTAGGTACTAGAAGCTTAATCCTGGTGTCACTATTCTCTCTTAATTCTGGAAAAACCCCCAACACCTGCTTTGACATTTCCTGAATCTCTATGACCTGCCATTCACACAATCCAGCAGATGTTTTCTGGTATTTCATTCTACTGACGACTCATGCCAGAAAAGTTGGAAAGTTCTGTTGGGCAGAATGCAGTTGGGAGCAAAACTGAGAGAGAAGAGTTGCAGTGCCTGAATGTGGCCCCTTCTCTGTGCCCTGCACATGACTCTTCCTCTGTAATTCAGCACTGACAAAATGGTAAGGAGACAGACATCACTGCTTTGGTATTCCTGGTGTCCCCAGGAGTCAGACTAACTGTTTGTGTTACTTTTTTTGATTGCCAGGTCCTGTTATACTGTAGGGGAATTTCTTTGCACCTCTGTTGGTTTGCCATGGATTTCATCACAGTAGGGAGGCAAATGGGCCAAGTTCAATCAAAGAGAATTCCTTATCTCCTGCAGACTGTCTCTGCTGGGGGGGTGCAGCTCTCAGTGGTCTCTACTGTAGAAGGTAGGATTTCTCCTTATTGGTATCATCTGGGTTCAATTAAGTCTACATTCTTTATCTGGAGAATTCAAGTGCAAATGTCCAGCTACTTTTGGCTTGTGTTACCATGGACATGGCTGGAGAGGTAATCTATAGACATCTGTGACTGTAATTCCACTGCTGTTGCTGAAGTAGGAATTTTCTAAACTTTATTCAGCATTTAAGGAGATGGGTAGATTGAGATTTAATTTACATTAGTCATAGGTGCTGTTCAGTGAGGATATTTTGCACACTGTGTCTATCTTACTGAGATCAGTATTTTGTGACAAAGCCAAACTTTCCAGCACCAGTGACTTAAAATAATATGAAACTAAAGTGTAAACCAGCTAAAGAGTGGAAACAGCATGTGATGATGTAGGTCTACACAACAGGGCTCCAACAGCACTCAAGGCCTGGATCCTTGCCCATCTGAAGGCATCCTTCCAGAAGACCAGATCAACTCTCTCACATGTCCCATATATCCTATCTCACCATCTGGGATAAGGAGGGATTTAAAAGGATAATTAATTCCATCTCACAGCCTAGAGGATACAACAGGCACCTTATGCTGATGTCCAATACAGAGGGGTGTGAGCTGCAGTCTTCACATCTCAAATGGGCACCCTCACTTCTAGACTCTAAAACTGGGAACAAACTGTCTTTAATTAAATGGATATTTAGAAAATTTGACTACTGTGCTTCAGCTGCAGTAGTCTCTTAGCTCTCAGACATTTGGGCTCCAGTGGCTTCAGAAAGTCAAATGACCAAACAGGGGCACCCACAAAGCTAGAGAGTGACTTAGTAGTGCCTCAGGAAGATGGAGTCAAGCAGCACAGCAGATAAAAGACCAAGCACTTCTGAAGCTGTGTGTCTTTATGAGCTTTAAAAAAGTCACCTTCCCTTCCTCTGTCTTAAAATGGTCTCACAAATACTACTCTGACTTAACAAGAAATTCATAAAAATACCTGGATTTTTATAAACTGGCATTTTCCATAATTTCTTTAGCATTTTCCTTTGCCTTTACCTAATCCAGAGCTAAACTGTGGGGTTTGACATCTTCTGGTTCTTGTCAAATTGAGAACAAGCATCATGTGCATAATTCTTAGGAGGGAATGGCAAGTACCACTTCTCTGCTGTTTCCTATGAGGAAAGGCTAAAGAACTGAGATTGTTCAGACCAGAGAGGAAAAGACTTCAGTAGGATCAAATTGTGTCCTTCCAGGACCTGAAAGGAGCCTACAAGAAAGATGGAGAAAGACTTTTTAGAAGAACAAAGAATATGTATTGACAGGACCATGGGGAATGGCTTCAAACTGAAAGAAAGTAGATTTAGATTAGATATGAAGAAGGAATTTACTGTGAGGTTGGTGAGACACTGGAACAGGTTGCCCAGAGAAGTTGCGGGTGCCAAATATCTGAAAGTGCTCAAGGCCACATTGGATGGGACCCTGAGAAACCTGGTAGTGGAAGCTGTGTCTGCCCATGACAGGGAGCTTGGAACCAGATGATCTTTAAGGTCTCTTCCAACCTAAACCATTCTACAATTCTATAATTCTATGATACAGGGATTATTTCATTAATTTGTATTGCTTCTTCCCTTCATTTTTTCCCCAAAGACTATTGCACCTGTAAAAAAAATCCAATACTTTCATTTTGAACTGGTCTAGTAGAAATCCATTAAACAGTGCATGATGAATACATAAGGCAATTCACAGCAAAACTTTCCAAAAAATTCAGTAGTTATTGGTACCATGAAGTAAATGTGTCATCTTTGCAAAGTAAGAGTTCAAGTGCATGCTGTAGGCTGGTAAAAAATGCATGGTGTATTGAGTTAATTTAGCCAGCACTGACAAAAAGAGTTGCACTTGTGTATGGAAAAACTCCTGGAAACTATATTGAGAGGTGAGATGGACCTTTGGGTAGAAATTTCTCTCCCATAAGAATCAGTGCTCCAGAAGCCTGAGCTCAGGACTAACCAAGAACTGAGCCAAGTCCTAAAATTCCACTGAACCAAGTCCCAAAGTCCCACTGAGCCAAGTCCCACTGAGTCCAGGTCTCTGAGACATGAATTGAGGTCACTGAGGGCTGCAGGCTCGTCTGGACCCCGAGAAGGCTTGCTTGTGCAATTTATACAACCTCCTGGCAATGGGAAGTGTAATGTCACATCCCTTCGTTTTCTGAGGTGACTTGTCCATTGAGGTACTAAAAGCAGCTACCTAAGGATTTCAAGCACTTATCAGACAGAAATATAATTTGATCCAAAGTTCAGCTAAGTCTGCATAAAACCTTAATTTGTCCAGCTGAGGATGAGGTCAGTGTGATCTATGAAAGCAGGTCTGTGGTCAGAGGTAGGACTACACTCATGACTGGTGCTGATGCTCTGCTTGTCTCCACCTGCTGTTCCTCTCTCATTACCTGCCCAGACAGCTGGGTTTGGGAATGTGCCTGGGAACATTGGTGCTATAGCTTAAATACAAGTCTGTGTGCAAGTATTAATCTGTGTCAGGCTGATTTTTTGAACGCAAGTTCATGTTCATTTTGGAGCCTTTAGAAGAGACCAGAGTGTGAGCTGGGCAGTGAAGTTGAGTAGCTTGATTGATTTTTCCTGTTAGCCTGTGGCAAAATTCAGCCCTCTTTCAGTGCAGGCAGGACAGATCCTTTGTGGATGTGTTGTGTAGATCTGCAGTTAATGCAGAGTTTCCAGAGGTGAAGAAGATTTTGGTCCATGAATGTAACTCTGGTGAATGCAGTAAATTGTCTTGAGATGACTGCTAAAGTTTCTTGCCCCCTTCAAAAAAGGAGTGAGGCCATTTCCATTCCTAATTAGCTCTAAAGAAATTGAATTAGCTTGAGTTTCCGTGGAGAGCAGAGTTGGCTCTGGAAGCGATTCCACTTCTGGCCCAGATGCTAACCAACATCTGTGCTGTCTGGGTCTTGCCTGGGCTGAAGCCAGATACCATGTCAGTAAATACATATTTATTGCTTTACACACATATCCTTGCACAGGGCACAGCCCACATATGTGCACGCATTTATCTTTGTACTTTACACAATTCTGAAATTCTTATTTTCTGAGGACATCTTAACTGGAAATAATGTCTGGAAGCGGATGGGCTGAGAAGCCTTTGATGAGCAAGTGGTTATTGTTAGTTTCAGCAGCAAGAACAGTCATCAGTTAGGGAGAGTGCCACTACAATTGAATAATGATGAGTTTTAGTATTTCTTTGCATAGAAAAAGGTTGGGTTGACTGAGCTTTAAAAGTATTCTGCAAAAGTTTTATCTGCATAGTGAAGTTTCTTTTCTTGATCTGCTTAGAAAAAAGTCAGATGCATGCAAGATTTCAAGTGTCTCTGAAGCATTTGTTAGGGCTTAATTTGATTACAGACTTAACAGACGTTTTCAGAGCCAGTTTTGTTCCTTTAGTAGTCTTTTGGTTTATTCTTTTCAGATTTAGCAATTAACATTATATTCTGATGAACAGCCTTGTAACAGGTGGTTAACTAATTTTTTTGGACACAATAGGCAGCACAAGTCAATTTGGTATATAAGCAATCATTCAGATGAGAAACAAAGTCAAAATCATTGGGTTTGTGGAAGTGGGATTCCACTGCAGTGGATGAAAAAGCAGCAGGAACACTTCATAAGGACCAGCTCCTCAGGGAAAGAGATACCAAGTGGACTTCACGTGTTGTAAGGTCCAGGTTCTCTTTTCATTAAAGCATAATCTTCCTTTATTTTTCTCTATTTTTTTTCTTAAATGTGACTTCAACATATGATTTCATTACTGTTTCATTCATTCAAAGTCCTATTTAGAGAAGTGGGTTCCTAATGTATCATGTGACATTTTCAATACATTTCTAGGAGATCCATCTGCAATTATTTGTCCTGGCTTTCCTCTATATTAATCCTAAAAAAAAAAAGATAATTGCATTAGTCTAGTGATTTGCCATTTACAGATCCACATGGACCCAGAGGATTTCTGTGGTAAATTTACAACAGGTATCTTCAGAGGATTCCTAAATATAATTTCTAATACATACTTTTAGTCCTACAATAAAAATCTCTTTTAAAATAATTTCCTGATTTTCTTTGTTGAAACAGAAAGGAAAACTCATGCTTTAGAGATTTTTAAAATACTTTTCTCCTTTTATAACTGTAAGAGGATTAAAAAAATTAGCTGGATGTGAGGTCAGGTCTTTTTGCTGCCAATATCTTCATAAAAGCAAGTGCATATTCATTTTGGTTGTATTAACATTTTGGACATTTGTGTTGTCCAGCCCATTCATTCTCTGACGCTGGACTGACATGATGGAACATGCTATGAGGTGTTATTTCTGATGTGAATCTGTCCAAGAATTAAATAATTTTCCAAGTCCCATGACCATATCTCACCTCTTGCCATGTTTTCACTGTGGTCATTTGTGTGTCTTTTGGGACTGCAAGACAGGAAGAGACGAGTCAATGTTCCAGCTTTGTGAGGAATATTTCACTCACAGAACTCTCATAATCTTTTTTGTTTGAAAAGTTCATTGAAAGTAGCACCTGCCTTTGGGCTCCTGCAACAGCTATGCACAAGAGATGGGGATGAAAGAATGGAAGAGAAGGATGTATATACATGGTGCTTACCTCTGAATATTCACCTACTCTTCAAATTAGACTTATTTGTTGTCTCTTAGTCCCCATCCACTGGCCCTGGGGGGCTGTGGCCACACAGCCCAGTGTGGCTCTTGCCATCAGGCCATTCCTTGGGTAGCAGCATGGAGCTGGGTGCCAGATTTTGGTGACTGTACTTGACACTCTGTCACAAACCCAGGCAGCCAAACAGATTTTCAGACTTTACCTCCAGAATCTGTGCTACCTTGGAGGTACAAACCAACTGGAAATGCTGCAGATCAGACCAGTGGAGATTTTTTCATGCTGAACAGAGAAGGAGCTCCTCCACAGTTCAGCTGAGCTGCAGTGAGCTTTGGCTGCCAGACCTGCCCAGCAGGCTGGACACATCTCCATAGTAGGGTAATGGCTCCAAAAGGTTCAAATACCTTTGTTCCCCCTCTCTGGACGTATTTTGGCTGTCACTGGGGATGTGGCTGGCTCAGATAAAAAGATCACAAGCTTGCATTGTTCTTAACTAGCAGCATTTCTCTGTAATTGTCTAATTCAAAGCAGGCTTTGCTCACTTTTGTGCTCTCTGTACAAGCCACGATGATGATAGGATTTCTGAAATCAAAGCTGAGCACTGAACTGAATTAGGAGAGAAAAAGCCACACTGCCTAGTTTGGGAGAGCAGAGAATAATTGTGGAGGATCCTCCCAGCCGGTTTGGCAGTGGTGGTGAGGGAATGGTTTTCTTCTATCAAACTTGTTTTATTTTTATTGCAAAATAAACATTTTCTGGGCATTGCATAGCAATTACTCACTTTGCCCCTCCAGGGATGAGGTTGCACCAACTGCACATCACAGAGGAAGACAAAACTTTCCCATTTAGATTAAAACTTACATCAAACAAAGTGAACATCAGTGGAGCTTGGTGTTGTCCTCTTAAGGCTGGCGAACAGATTGGGCTTTAAACTTTGGTTTGACTGCTCTTCAACTTTTTGCCCCAGTATGGCAATAAGGTTTATTCCATATTCCTTTACCTTCTTCTTTTCAGGAAAATTCTTTCACTGGGGCAGGCCAATCTATTCAATAATTTCAGGTATGGTATTACAAAAAGTATTACAAAAAGTTAGTATTACAAAAAGTTAATAAACAGGGTAGTAAATTTATTAAAAAATTACTGGTTATTAGCTAAGATCATCCACGATGGCATAACAAAAAGAGTAATTAAACAAGCTATTGGAAAAATAATGTGAAATTGAGCCTAAAGGAACAGTTATCTTTCAGACTGATCTAAATTTAAACTGCCCAGCCCTGCACACAGACAGAATGATTGTAATGTCAGAAATATGTGATTTCTCAGCTCCTTAGGATTATCCTTCCAAAATATCTTCAGCCAATACTGAAAATAATCAAGTGATACCAAAACATTTGGTAAAAAAATAAGTTTTCCGTGAAGCAACAGCTGTCCAGTTAACAATTGTCTCTTGCTTCACAGGAAGAAAGAAAAGTACTTTAAATGCCACCTCAGGGTGACTGGTTTGCTAATGCTGCTTAAGTAATGGTTACCATTTCACTTTTATTGTGCTCTTGTTAATTAAGTACCACAATTAAAGAAAACTGAAATTCAATAAGAGGAAATAGAGTTCTTAAGTTATTAAATGCTATACATCTGTGAAATCTGGCTGAGAAATAAGGTTTCAATACTTGATTTAGTATTCAACAGTTTTTTTATTAAGTTTTAGAAACCAAAAAAATCCTCTTTGACCTACATAGCCAGGATAAACCTATTCTAAATGTTGTTGAAGATAAAAAAAGGAGAAATACTCTCTGCATGTTCAACTTAAAAAGACTGTGAGATCAGCTAGTTGGTCAGAGCATAGTGCCAGTAATACCAAGGTCATGGCTTTGAGCCCTGTATGGGCCATTCAGTTAAGAGCTGGATCCCTGTGGGTCCCTTCCAACTCAGAATATTCAGTGATGTGTGTAAATCTTGGCTCTGAACCATACCCCACTCACAGCTGCCCATCATGTTCGCTGTTTGTGCCGTTTTTGGTCATCCCGGCAGAGCCACTGCTGGGGCTTGGTTACAGCTTCAGCTCAGTTTCCTGCTCCACTGCAGGTGTCTGTGAAATCTAAAACAAGAAAGCAGGCATCTGTTAAACACTTCAACAGAAAATCATAGAAGAGCTGAAGTGTCGAATTAAGCAACAATTTTTCTTTCACTTTGTTGATCAGACAGGTGTGTTAGCCTATTTGTTATCCAGGCTAAATCTATAGCTCTGCAGATTGCCAGCAGGGCAGTGAGACAGCAGTGGGATGCTATTTGAGTGCATGGCAGTGACCCACACACATGAACTTCGAGTGTTTTGTTCTAGTACTGTTTTATTTTATTTTCCTGAAGGCTACATAGGATAAACATTTTGTCTCAGAAACATTTGAACAGTAGCCCAGTGGAATGGACTTCTTTTGCCAGTATGAATGAATTATATTAAAAATTGTGCTTGGATAGCATACACTGAAAAGCCATGAAATTATTTTCCAGAAAGCTTTTCCAGCTTTCTCCATGGCTAAAGGCACCCTTTTACTTCCACATCCTTCAAATTCCAAAACTTACTTTGTTTGTATATTACTGAACTTTTTAGCTAAATATATTTCTGATTTGGATGGTAAGGACATGTATCAGTTGTATTATCTGGCTGCATCCCTCTGACAAAAGCTGAAATCCACATCAATTTACCTTTCTTGCATTCCACTTCTTTTTGACTATTAGAGATGACCGACAAATAAAAAAGTAGTGAGCTTATTTCTTTCTTCCCTGTGTTATATAAAACTGTTCTTTTTGCATTAGAAGTTCAGACTCAATCTGTCCTTGAAAATGTTACAGGTTGCTGTAGGAATGAAAAATTAAACTCAGCACTAGCCAGAAACAGGAAATTATTCTTATCCCACTGGGTTTGCAAGTGCAAAGCCTGGTGTATAGAACAACTGTTCCTTAAAATCCAGAACCATGGAAATTGCACCACACATTGCTTTCTGTTTCATGTGTTGTTATTTGATTCAGCTCTGTTCATGTCTTTTTTGTTCCAATTTTTTAAGAGTAATGGTAAGTGAACTGTGAAAATGTGTGTGATGTTTCCATGGCTAGTCCAAATTTAGTTATAAGGTTTTTGCACCTATTTTACTGGGGCATTGTAACTGATATAAACAGATAGAAACTCATGCAAAAATGCAGTTTTGAGTGCATCAGGCTAAGCTGTGCTAATCAATATTTAAACATGAAAGTGACAAAGATTTTATTATTCCTGCAGAGGTACAAACATATCCTGCAAAGTTAAATGTTAATCTATCTTTCTTAGGTCTGTGATAGTTCACAAGATTAGAATATTGCATTCAAAAAGTAAAAGTAAGTAAAAATGTCAATTTAAAAAATAAGTGATTTTTTAGCCTGTATGGATATGTATGTTATGTTGACTTTGAGTAACAATTTTCCAAGCTGCATGAGATCACATCTAGTTCCAACTCCCCTGCCATGAGCAGGAATGCCTTCCACTAGACCAGGTTCCTCAAAGCCCCATCCAGCCTGATCCAGCCTGGCCTCTTCCTTATTGGCAGTTACTGTTTTGTAAATAGGGACAAATGCACAGGAGTCCTCATCTTTCCTATGCTGTCTGTGAGCAGCAGTAAATGGTTTCCCCACTGCTAGGTTCCTTTGCCCAGCAAAGCTGCTTCATTCCTTATGTGTCCACCCCGACCCCCTGTGAGCCTCCTTTGTCACTGCCTGGTCACCGCCTGCCTCGCCTTGGTGTCTGCCCTGCTCTGCTGCCCACATCATTGCACACATTGCTAAAAATACTGACACAGCACAGATCGTAAGAGAGACACGTTTTTAATCTTGGGCGTGTCCATTTATTTCTCTATAAATATTTGAGTTAAAATTTAGAGTAGTACCAATCCAAACACTTTGGAGAAATTCAAATAAACTGCATCAGTCAACATGGTTGCCTTTATCAACAAGAAATGTCATCTTCTCCAAAACAGAAATTGTTTGTTTGACAAGATCTCTGCTCCTTGAAAGCCTACACGCTTCTGCTGGTTCCGTGTTACTCTCACAGTATTTTTTTTTTAAGGCACAATATGTTCCATTATTTTGCCTGGGTAGAGAAGCAATGTAGCAATTCCTGGATAGATCCTCTTCATCTTTTTCAGTCTTGGAAAAATAAGAATGTATCAAAGCCAGGCAAAATGTCAATGTGTTTACTCCTAAAGTATTAATTTCAGCCATTCCCCAGCCTTTAGGACCCTCTGGGGTAAGTTCTTTGGTCCTTTTGATTTAAGAAAATTTAATTTTAGTGGATTCTGGCTTGAATCTTCCTTCATGAAAGGTTATTAGCTTTTCAGTGTATGTATGTCCTATGAGTTGATTCAGTTCTCCCACTCTGTTCTGAAGGCAAAAGCATCTATTAAATATCCACAGTCCTTCTGTTTGAGTTGTTTTTCTTCCTAATACATTTTATATTCCCTGTTGTTAATGCCATTGATGACTGAATATTCATTAATTTCTTTATGTTTTGTATATTTTATCAGTTGGCTCCAATTTCAATTTGTAACTTAACATCTTGCTATTAACTTTCCTTTTATATTCAAACTTAATTGTTTAACTTCTGTTGTTCTGGTTAGATTTCCTAACCAGGATGTTTTAGTGGCTAGAATAACCATTTTTTCCCTTCCCTTTCTGGATAATCAGTCTGGGTGCATCCAGTAGTATGTCCTTGAGCAATTTCCAGCTTTTGCTAATATTTCCCACTTCAAATGATGTACATTGCAATGGCAATGAATCAGGAACTGACAGACAGAATTAAAAACAGTGTTCAGCCCTCCTCAAATTTGTAGGAGAAGTAATGGAATAAACAATGTCAGAATAATTTAATACTGAGAGAAGTAATTGAATTATAGTGCTTTTGTGTACTTAATGTCAAAATGCATAAAAGAAAGTAAGAAACCCATATGTGGAAAGGAAATACAGATTTTCAACAAAATCAATTTCAGAACATGCAATTTTCCTACAAAATTCCCTGTTTTGTGAATGCAGACAATTACTCACTTTCTTGCATAAGACACAGCTGATGGCTTGATGCTCACCCTCGGATGGAGCTAAAGCACAATGCTCAGTCTGTGCTGCTGCACCTCGGGTTTGGTGCCCAAAGATCTTGGAAGAGCCCTCTTTTAGGATGTGATGAGTTACCCCTGGCTCTTTCTTCCCAATGAACTTCACTCTATTTTATGTTGTTTTATTCTACTTTCCCTAGTTAGCCCAGTTAGGTGCCTTCAGTTGGCTGGGAGGAGTGCCATCTGCAGGGAATGCTGCAATGGAAGGTGGCACAGGGCCACTGGGGCTGGGGACTGCCAAGCCACACGGTGCCTGAGCACAGCAACAAGCTCACAGCCAGATTGGGAGGAAACTTGGGTGTAAAGCTCAGGGAACTTGTTCTGTGTCCGCCAGATTCTCAAGGAATCTCCCCAAATCTGGAGGTGCTGAGATGTCTTGGGATGCACAAAAGTGAGGCTAAAGCAGGGTAGGAGGTTTTGGCACAGCTGAACTAAGGCTTAGGGATGTCACTGATGCCACTGATGCTGGTCCAGGGAGCCAGAGACATGTAGGGTCCATGGTGGTGCCACTATGGTCCTTGAGGCAGCCTTTAGCTTTGGGCTGTGTTATGCCTGGTACCATGAAAAGTACGGGAAGCAGAATGGTTTCATGATAATTTGTACATAGCAAGTGCTCTCATCTCAGTATTCAGGATACAAATTCTAGCCCGAGAGGGGACCTGAGGGATATTCTCCAATTCCTCAAGGATGTCCCTCCATACCTCACAACATGCCAGTCACCTGGGGTGTGTATTACAGCCATGCATGGGAAGTTTATCTGGGAATGTCCCCTTGTCCTCATGGTCACCCCCAACACAGCAGAGGCCTTGTAAGCTGGGATATGGGAAACTGCCCTAAAAGCACACCCACCACCTCCCCAGCAATTTAGACACTCTTTTTATAACTTCCAGTGAAAGTCCAGGCATTTTTCCTCATCTGCACTCTCTTTGGTTAGAAGTGAGGAAATATCTTCATGAAGACAAGGGCCACATATTGCTGAAAGGAGACCAGATAGGAGGTGGAGATGGGAATGACTAGAAATGAGAGTTTACCTAGATTGTTAGAGAGCAAGAATCACCCTTTGCTTGAATGGGTTTGCATGCTGTGAAGCAACCTGGGAGGAAGAGGTGCTACTCTAGGGTAAACAGAGCAGAAATTATGGATTATATCTGTTAACACTGTGCTCAGAATGGGACAGAAATATCCCAGGTTCTTGGGAGAAAACCAGAATATTACCTCTGCAAAACCTTTGAAAATGCCAATGTTTTTGAGGAGTGTTCATTATTAAAATCCTATTAAGAACAAAACGCTTTATTTCCTCTTGGAATTTATAATTTAGGGGATATCTCAGACTTTTTTCCCTATTGCTACATTCTATTACTACTACTATTGAGATTAAACTGGCTTAATTTCTTTTAACGCAGACTATTACCTGTTTGTATCTTGTTATGTCAATCTTTCTGTAAATATTTACTGATGTTTGATAGCTTTCCAGAGTAATGCTTTCCTTTCTATAATATTTGCATCTGATGAGAAAAAAAATTTAATTCTTAAAGAAGAGCTTGTTAATGTATTTAATGATTTTATAGTTTTTTCCTTACTATTTTATTTTTATTGTGAATTTAACTCCATAATTTAAATATTTTGCTATGCACTGAAAAAGTGCCACAATCATTAGTGTAATGTTCATGATCCATGTCTTATTCTCTGGTAAAGTGTATGACAAAAAGCCATAACAAAGTGAGTTATTTAATCAATGTACCAAATATATGGATGGGAAAGGTGAGCACATGCCTTCAGGACCCTGAGAATTTTCACTTCTTGTGAAGAAGTTCCAGGCAACCCCCCCTCCCTGTTTTTAGGGAAGTTTTGAGGCATACCAAACCTGAAATGCATACTGTAGATTCTCAAAGGCAGCACCAATTTCACTAATGGCAGACACTTTGTTTTCAGGTTTTTTCCTAATACTTTACGAACCAGAGACTACTTTAAATACTGGGTACAACTTGTGGCTGCAAGCCAAAAGGAAGCCCACATGACATTTAGTGCCCTTGTCTGCAAGCTGATAAAAGAGTCTGGATTCTCTAAACTCTTTAAGTGCTCAATGTCAAGCTGGAATTCGGTAACTGCAGCCTGAACAACTTATGTTATTTAAAAATGCACACTTAGCTCTAAGAGGTTTCCAAGAACTCTAATGCTGAGGTATTTGAACACAGTAATAGGGTGCTTTAAAAAAAGCTTTTTATTTTGCAACTTTATGTTCTTCATCTTGTTCAGATATTGTTTACTTTAGAATTCATCTGATAGACTCAAAATTAAACATGCTACCCAATATAATGGGACAGGGCTTTGACAAGCCTCAGGAAACTAAAAATGTTTGAAGTGCTTAGACTTTACTATATCACAAAGTAAATTTTGCAAAGTTTGAGTATGTGCTCTGGGATCACATAAAAATACTAGACAAAATTATTCCTATCTGGTGATTTGAGTTACCCAGACCTGCCAATTTGTAATGTGCAGATGAATCTGTGTGTTTGCTCTTGCCAGGAGCTCTAGAGCTGTATAAAATTGTGCTAAAATCCCTGTGCAGAATAATCCTAAATGTCACAGTAGCAGACTCTTAGTCCATCCCAGATAGAAATTAAATTGCCTGGTCTTTGTCTTGCCTATGCATAAACAAATACAGCTCCTAACCCACTGCAGGCACTGCTACACCTTGCTTGAAAGGAAATAATGCTTTTTAGCTCCTTTCCTCTTCCTCTCTCACTGTGGAACCATTGCAGAGTTGAGGGATCATGGCCTCTTAGTAAGACTTTGCAGAGTGCTGCTCTGCATCCTTAATTCTTTGAGATAATTAGCATTTAAGTGAAACATGCTGTGCCTGTGGTGTGACTGAGCATCTTCCACAGTCTTCCAATGAATTAATGGAAAATTGAATTTCTGAGAAAACAAACTATTTTTGTGTCTGACTCTATAGCAAGAGGAGAATTCACAGCTAAAATTAAAAATAAGGCACCCACTGAGACTGAAAATAATTTAATTCTTAATGAAATTCCTAAATTCCTAAATCCTACACCTCTAGGGAGCTGTAATGGATATGCTTTGTATCTCTGCAGAGGGCTGTCTGTCAACAAATTTATCTCCCTCTCCTGTCCCACACCAGTGAGACCTGGAGCACAAGGGGAATTCCTCTGGCTTAACAACAGTATTCTTACGAAAATGCAAAATGGGAGAGGATTACAAATTACTTTGCTTCCACTGTAGTAGCATCCAGTGCACTGTCTGAAAGACAAACTCCATACACTGAAATGTCACATGGTGCTGGGGAGGGCACAGGAAAGGTTCATCCATCCAGATGGATGCTGCCCTGAGATGCAGATGTTGGCAGCTGGGGCCAGCAGTTTGTCAGGTGGATCCACCTGGAGTTATCCTATGCTTCAACCAGCTGGTGTTGAATGAGGAGCATTACCAGTGAAAATCCTATGAGCAGGAGTGCAGATACAAAAAATGTGAGTGGATCCTGGCAGTTCTTTAAAAAAAGCTGCTTAAATCAACAAAATAAATGTGGCTAGGGAAGTCAGACAGGAGAGAAGACAAATTTGTGTTAAAGCTCATTCTGGTGCAATGGTGAATAGGATAAAAATAAAATAAATAGCAAGTACCCATTTCCCCCTCTCTCCCCCCAAATGCCAATGAATAGAGATTGCAGGTTCTGTAGTAGAAAACTCTCAAGAAGGAAGATGAAAACTTCGCTGGTGTTACAAACTGGCAGCAATATGAAGCAAAGGACATTGAAAAGAAAAGCTTTTTACCTGTATTGGGAACAAGGGAAATGGAAGCAATGATACAGCACCATTATTTAAAAGAGAGGTAATAATGACATAAAATAAAATATTCAATAAACCCCACTATTTTCCATTTAGGAAAGAGCAAGATAATGGGCTACTACTACATGGGGATGATAAATGACTGCAATCTGCTAAAGACTAAGTGGGTTGTTGGACAACAGCTATTAGAAATAAATATTTTTAATAGGTGCAGATTAAATCTCTCATTTGCTGATGTTTATTTACTATGAATCTTGAAATGCCATGCTAATTTCAAAAGTGCCAAAAAAATTTAAACTGATAATATTTTAAAAAGTATTTTGGTGGGTTGGACAGCTGTTAAAGTGAATTCCATATCATGGAAAACCTGATGCTGAACTCAAATACAGAACGTTATCCAGAGTCCATAATTATTTTATCCAGGATAAAATTTGAATTTTCTGGGTAGGAGCAAAAATATGGAACAAAAGGAAAGGAAAGGACCTGTCCTAAAGGCAGTATCTAGGAAAATTATTTAGAGTTTTTATAGCTGCAAACAGCCAAGTATAGAAGGGCTGTAAAGCAAGAACACCTAACATGACCTGAGTATAAGATCAGATTCTGGCTGATTACTCAGAAGAAAGACAGGGATGGCACTGTCATTTTGTTGAATTAATTCACAGGATATTTGAGGGCTATTCCTAAGAAAAGAAAGACATTGAAAGAGGAGAGAGAGAGAAATTTTTATCAGTGAAGTTTATCAAGTTGTAGAACAAACTTCCAAGAGAGATAGGGCATTCCTCTGCCTTGATATCCTCTGAACATCAGATTTGAAACAGAGGCAGTAAATGTTAATGCTGAGAGCAAAGTGGGGACAATGTGTTGCTGTTTCACTAGACTGGGGGGGTTACATGACCCACCTGTGCAGGAGCACCACTGGGTCTGTGGAGTGAAGGGATACTGGAGCTGGAGATACTGGAGTTGGACCGGTGATGGTGTGGTTATCTCAAGGGAAAAAGAGACAGTAGAATGTGTCTCGGTGGAACCCCCAAATGTAGCTGCCAGGTTAAGGATTTAACACTTTGGAAGCGGTGGAAATAAGACACAACTGCATGGTCCCTCTCATGGTAGGAAAGAGACGAGTTTAGTCTAAAACACACTGCTTAAGTAGAGTCTCTCACAACTCTAAGGATAGAATAAAGCTGATTGCTGCAGAGAAAGTAACACCTCTTCTCAGGCCTAGACACATATCCAACAGGTGTCCTTGTCTTGTTATTAATTCTTCTCTTCTGTGTACATTAGAGGAAAACAGCTAGTTTTGAGAAAGAACGCTGGCTAAGACTGGAAAAACTCTCACAAGAGGTTTTTCTGGGCCTATGGCCACAGTAGAAGGCAGAGGGGAGTTAGAAGGGGTAATCAGATTGGACAAAATAACCAGCTAAATCTGTGATTTGTAACATCCTGAAGGGTTCCACCCAATTTAAAATAGTTCGTAGCTTTTTGTTGAGACCCAGGATTGAAAGGCTGCAGCAGCTGTTGCCTAAGAAGATCTTTGCTCCTGAGGTCTATCCATTGTCCATGGAGTTCATCCCAGAGCAGGGTGGTTGTTTCCTTTCCCCTGTGTGGTTCCCACCAGGTCAGTCATGGATGAAGCACGCTGCCTCCAGGAGGAATGGCTGGAGGATGCAGGATGCTGATGGTGTGGCCTTGGAGGCCTTTATGTGTGGTTGGGGTTCATGCTGCTGCTCAGACACAGTCGAGCCACTCCACACATCTGACAGGAGCTTTGAAGTCTGCACTCTCCATTTCAGACCTGGTGAAGAGCTTGAATGCCCTCAGCCTTTTCCAACTTGATCAACTGCTCAAATAAAACATACAATTTCTCCCCACAAACATTACCTTAGTTGTTTGTAGCTCTTTAAAGTTTATGTTGTGTGAGGATGTATATCACACACACAAATTGTAAACAGAAATTTGTTTAAAGACACCAGATTTTTTTTTCACCTTTTGTAAATTCCATTTTTTGGGATTTGTTTGGAGTTTGTGGTTTTTTGTTTTTAATTTTTATTATTGTTATTTTTTTATTACAAACAGTAATGTAACTCAATTTTTGAAGACTTTTGTCCAGATTTCCTGAAAAAATCTACAGACCTGAAACATTTTTCTGGACTGAGTTGAGACCTTGGAATGAAACTGCAAACCACAATAGTTTCTTGTGGTTTCTAGTAGCACTAGTATTAATATCACCTAGAAAGGGTATGCCATACCTCTGAGCTGCAAAGGCAGGCCTGCAGCAATACTTCAGGCTGCAATCAGACCACCAGCTATTCAGTAACCTCTGCACAGTTTGAAGTGGGGTGTCCCAGAAGTCACCACCACTGACTCAGCTTTAAGGAGAGGGAAAAATGCTTCTCTAACACCAGTGAACACTGTGTAGTAAGTAGAAAGTTTCAAAAGAGAAAAATAACTAGAGAATGGAAATAACCAGCATCCTTAGCTATCTGCTCTAAAATTTTCGTGTCAATGTAATTTTGGGCTTTTTGGTGGTGTAACTTCAGAAATGTTGCTTCCCATATAATTTACATTTTTGGTCCTAGGCTTACAATATGATCTTCATATCAGAAAATATTTCTTTTATTTCTGTCTGGGCTAGACTGGCACTGGCTAAATTTACAAGTCTAATCCAATGACTCTTACAATGATTCATTACATCATTACATAGGAAAAAAGAGGAAGATTTTGATTAAACAACAACAAACAATTACATTGTTAGTAAAAAACCAGGAGAAAATTTTGCATAAATAAATTAAAACAATAAAAGAGAGAGAAAGTAGTTACATAATGCCTTGCGTTCATATGCTATGGCAAGTTCAAGATGTCTCCAGAGGGATAATTCAAATACCAAGTTTGTGCCATGCACTTACAGAGCTCAATGAGAGCCAAACTGTCCTGTGAAAAACAGGATCCCTAAAACTGCATCTTGTGAAAATGTGGTAGAACCCTACTGTGAGTATTCAAGGACATGCATCTGTGTCACATTTGCCAAAATGGTTTTCTTGTTGTTTTGTGGTTTTTTATTGTTAATTCTAAGATTCCATTTCAGAATTGGTTCTAGTTGTAAAGGTGAGAAGCACACTGAGAAAACATCTTGCAGAATAGTAAAAACATATAAATTGCACCCTGGAGTGTGCTGGATAGACTGGGAAGGTAATGCTGTGCTGTGGACACTGCAGCTTTCCTGACCCCATGGAACTGCCTGTGCTCTGCTCTGGGAAGACCACAAAAGCTAACTGATAGTAACACAGCCCTGACACTCCTTCTTTCTCACTTAACAGTGGCCTTTTGGTCTAATAAGACTGACAAAGCATGGTCTTAGAGGAGGAAGTCAGAACAGCTGACTCCATCACTGGCATTGCTTCACTATTCCTTCACCTGCAAAATGGAGGCAGAACCCCAGAGGCACAAGAGTTGGGAAATGTTTAAGCTATAATGCTGCAATGGTGCTGTTATTATTTAAGAAGTACATCTTCTTCTTCCACAGGGGAATAAAATTCAAGACTCATCAGACATGCTTTTCTAATGCTGCAAATGGAGGAGAGACTCGTGCCCTGATGGAAACCTGGGAAAAATCTTTGGCTGATGCCTCCTGGGAGGGTGTTAACATCTGTCTGTGAAGCACAGGCAGTGTGTGACCTGTCACAAGACAATCATCTAGTCATGTGCCCTGTGTATGGGCTGCTGAGACCAATTCTCAGGTGTCTTACCTCAGGTATGGCTTTTTACTCACTGTGCGAGTACATGTCTTCTCAGCATTGCAGTATGGGGTCACAGGAAAGGCAAATAAAACATCAGAGAATGAGAAATCCTGAGACTTTGGCTTAGCTTTATGGCTGTACCCCTGCTGTGAGTTGCATTTTTACAGCCACTGTGGAGTCAGAAGCACTCAGGAGTGTTTCCAAGTATGCAGTAGCTGGAAACAAGGAGTAAAACCTTTCCAGAAGCCAGAAGCTATTGATTTCAGTGAGAGGATTTCTTCCTAAAATGTACAGCCTGCTAGAGAAGATTTCCAGTAGTCATTAAAAGTGCCCTAGAGGTTACCTGAAGTGAAATGTGAATTAAGACTAAGATGAAGTACTGCATCAGGTGAGATAAACCACAGATTCCCTCTGGTTGAAGCCATGATAAGCCTGTGTCCTAGGAAAATAATTCTGCCTATATCTTGCAGGTGCTTGCTTCAACCAAATAAAAGCTTGGAGAGAGATTTCTTTAGTGTTCTGAAAACACTTAAAAGCAATAACATTAGGTGGGGTGAATGTTTGATGAAAATCTCTAGTTCATGCTCAAGAAAAGTCTTTGAAGTAAGAATAGCAGGATTTTATTATTCTGGAGGTGTATAATTTAGTGTAAATAGACATCTCATAGAAGCACAGGGACAGAAGGAGGATATATATTTGGAAAGTACATTTAATATAATATAATAATGTATTACATTACACAAAAAATCCTCTTTTTAACATGTGCTATAAAAATTGTTCTTTGATGCTTTCTGAGCAAGAGATCTAATTTAACTCTCTGTTTTTCTTGTACTGCTAAAGAGAGAGACATCCAATTGCCTCACAGGGAAGTCATTGCTTCTGTCATTAATGAAACAGGATTTGTGATTCTTCCAAGTCCAAGAGGAGGTCAGTAGTTTTGGTGACCTTTTTTCTTTACTTACATAATAAATAAATAAATAAATAATCTGGTAAAAAACTAGTTAAACATCTCTTGCTGCTGCTTTACTTTGGATTTCGTCTTTTGAAGGAGGACAATTAGCTACTGTGAATGCAGAACACATCCAGTTGATTCATCACTGAAGCTGGGGAGGATTTTAAAATTTATTTATTTATACACCCTTAACACCACCCTGTGCTCCTGCACAGATGAAGGGAAATGCTGCATCTGTGTGAGGAGCCTCACCTCAGAAATCAGATTGCAGGTGCTCAGCATGTTGGAGTACTGATCTTTTGAGGAGTGGGAAACAAGGGGAGAGTTTCCCCTCCAGCTTCCTCATGCTGTGTCCCTCCTCCTCATGCCCCCTCCTCCCTCTGGGTGTAAGAGCCTCCTGCACTCAACACAGCATGGCTTGTCCAAAGGAAGCTGAGACAGAGCAAGACACAAAAAGTGAGGATTTATCTTTTCCTTCCATCAAGACTGCTTGAAAGAGGACGCTGTTTCACTAGTGGTTCTGCAGGAAACTTTCTCTGCAGCAGCTGCTGGTTTTAACAGTGCAAATCAGTACATTGCTTTGATGAAATCTGCTTCTCTTTTAGTTCCTGTGAAAAAGCTTAGCCCTGACTAGCAGACATCCTCTGGATATAGGCAAGCATAAATTAAGGCCTCTGCCTAATCACAGACTAGGAGCCTCAACAATTCTTTGGTATTTTTTTCAATTTATAATTGATAGTGAAGTTGTGGTGTACTGCTTCTGAGGCAGTCCAGCTTTGAAAAACACATTTCTCCATATTCCTTGCCATTCCACCAACTGTGTCTTTAGGGAGGTTCTCTGTGAGGCTCCTGGGGCTCTGGGGTCTGAACACACTGCCTGAGTCCACCAAGATTTCTGAACTGGGACCTGCAGCCCTCCTTGAGAATGGAGATGCTCTGAAATTTGTGAGGCTGTTTGTGGCCTTGGATTACAAACTTCTAATCCAAGGGGAATCAGCTGGAGTAGGGATGCATGCAGCACTCTTTTCATGGAGGGCTAACATGATAAGGCTTGTGAAAAAATGAAAATCACAGTTCTGTGATCTACTAGAAGCTTTCATGTAATATGAGTCTCATGTGCAGACAGAGGAGAGAGGTGACATGGAGCTGGGTATGAGACATAGCAGATGTGTCTGTAATGTCCTTGAAATCAAACACAGTCCTCACCTGTGCATCTCTCACTTTTGCTTCCATGCACATATTTTACTTCATGGACTGAAACTAATATTTTAGTTTCCTTGTGCCTAGTACTTTATTTATTTATTTATTTATTTGTTTGTTTGTTTGTTTGTTTGTTTGTTTATTTTTAGGCTGGTCCTGTGCTCTCTATGGATTTTATGTTCTGTTATTTTTTCTGAGCTATTCAGTCCTTAACACTCTTTCATTCTCTTTCCATCTTTCCCCTCTCTCTCTCTATCTCACTCTGCCTCCCCTTCACTTTTTCTCATTTGGCTACTCCCATCATGATATTTTATAAAGTAAGTATAAAATTAACTGCCTCAAAATTAACTGCTTCAAAATCTTTTCCCTCAAAGATCTCTCTGCCCCATATTGCTGTGTTTGACTCATCCTGTGAGACAGGTCACCTGCAGGTGTCCTTTTTCCCTGGATTTTGTCCCTTGTAACCCTGCTCAGATGAGAATGCATTCCCAGCACTTAATCCAGTCAATTTACTTCCCAACCAGTCAGCCTCTGCCTGCTTCCTAGCTAAACCAGTTGAACCCTTTTGCTGGTTCTCAGTGCAGACCTTCAGTTTCACTGGGAACACGTATGCCCTTCTGTCTCTCTTAATTATTGGATTCATCTAGTCTTTGTTCCCTGTCCTCACATTTGACTTTGTGAGCAGTAATTACCTCTTACCATTGTTTCAAAATCCCTAGTTAGTTTGTAAGGTACAGCTCCAGACATGCCATGTCTTAAACATCAGCTTTGCCACAAGTATGTAATGGAAGAGCCCAGCTGCTCTGTATGAGCTCTGTGGGTTGATTTCTCCATGCAGTCACTGTCACCTCCTTTCCACCTCCCCTTGGCCCTCTCAGAGCCTCATAGGCTCTCAGGTATTAATACAATTTGTGGTTTGGCTACTCCCCATAAGGACCCCAAGGACCCCAGGGTTCAAAGGCAGCCTGGTCTGGGGGCAGGAGACAAGCAAGGCAGAGGCACTGGGCTTTTTGTGAACTTACAACAAATTTTCAAGTTACTTGTAATGGATTTCTTTCCAAGTACTTGTCCAGTCTCCCCTTGACCTGGTTAAAACTACTTCTGTCCTTTGCATACTCCTTCAAGGAGTTCCACAGCCCTGCAACAGTGCAGCTGTACTTTATGGAGTCACCTGTCCTAATCCCAAAGCCTGGTCCTCAACAGAAAATGGTCAAAATCTGGTGTATGAATCAGGACTGGTTTTCTTGGTGTTTTCTTTCTTTATCCTTAGTTACACCAAACTTCACCTGACATTTCATACAGTCTTGTGAGATATGTCTGCAATTTGTCACAACCTGCCCTTATTACTTTAAACAATTTTGTATCATGTGTGACCTTTATCTCTCACTGCTCATGCCCTTTTCCATGTTATTTATGGGTATTTTGAACAGAACAGACCTCAGTGCAGGTCCCTAAAATTTCCACTGGTAACTTCCTTCTATTGAGTTAAATGACCATTTGGCCTGTTCTCTGTTTCCTGCCTTTCAGCCATTTCTCTATGCCAAACTTTCCCCCTTCCCCTGGTTTCTAGATTCCCATGAAAGTAAGGGGATAGATTTTCATAGATAACCTTTATCAATACATTTGCTACTTCTTTCAAGAACTCTGAGATGTTGGAAAGGCAGGATTTCAAGAAGCCATGTGCCTCTTACCAAGTAGATCATATCTATCCATATCTATACTGTTTCAAGGTGTCCACTAGTTTGATCTTTTATTAAAACTTTTATTACTTTGGCTGGTACAGACCTCAGGTTTCCATGCTTCTAGAACTCCAGATCCTCCTAACCTCTTTTAACCTTGGTGTCCCTTTTGCTTCCTGACATCCCAAGGTGGGCACTGTCTCAGTAATTGAGTCCAGACATTCTTAAGTTGTCTTGAACCTCTTGCTGTTTGCTCCTGGTAGTCTGGTGGTCTCCATCCTATCTATTTTTGCCATGGTTTGTTCCATGCAATCCCACTAAATTTGAGACACACTCTGGCCAAGTCCTCTCCCAAGAAGGTTCCAGTATAGAAATGTCCCAGTTCTTGCTACAAGAGCCATGGACACCCAGAATTCACCTTGCTTCTCTTCAGTGGTCTTGCTGTTCCTGGGCATGGCTTTTAGACCTCAGACTCAGCTGGCCCCAGGGTCAGACCTCTGCCAAACTTGATCCTGGTGTGTTGAAGCAGTTATTAGAATCACCTTTGATTCCTTTTATGCTATTGCTCCTTAAAATATTTGATGGCCTAACTATATTTTTACATTCAGCCCGCTGAATTTACCATGAGTATTGGATAGAGTTCCTTGAATGACACTTGGAAATCAACCAATCTCTTTCACCTGGTGATTTAGTCAAGGGAACACCTACCCCTACTCAAGCCTCTCCTGATATTGTGTATGTTACTCCACTTCAAGCATGGTGTCTGCCATGAAGCCCTCACTGTATTGCAAGAAAGATTTACCTGCCTTACCTTCTGTGTTCACTTCCCCCATTTATACACTTTCCCTCTTTGCGTTTTATCATGTCTGTGAAAGAGTTCTGGGTTTCTTTTGCTCAGGAAGGAATGATGGATCTAAGTGTGTGATGGTGAAAAGACAAAGGGGCCTTTCCTTATTGAGATCTTGAACCAACCCAGCACATCTCTCTTTCCTGAGGACAGGACTGGGTGTTGGTGGTAGCATCCCAAAACCTGACCTGTGCTTCATGTCCCCATGTGGCAGATAGCAGGGCACACAGCAGCCACCGAGTCTGCCTGGTGCAACCACTTTTCTACTCATGCTACCCTTATAGTTTCTCTCAGCATTCTGCTGTCAGTGCTGCTGTCCCTGCAAGACAGGCAGAAATACAGACCCCATGTAAAATTATTTCATTTTATGCCTAGAAAATACAGGTTTAGCTGTGCTTAAATATATGAGTGGTTTTCAAAAAGCTTACTGAGAATAATGTAGCCAGTACTGGCATCCCAGATATCAATCTCTATCTATTTTAATTTTTATAGTCTAGTTTCTGGTCTATTTTTGTAACTCTTCTTGCTGAAAGACCAATCAAGATGCACATTTGCTGCCATTTTTCTCTTACATGAGTAGTGTTCGTCAACAAAAAAATATTTCACTTCTGTTTCCTGGTCAGACATGCCTTGAAAATTATATACCTTCAAAATAAAGCATGATTGTGTATATGAAACTAGTGTTCATTTTGTTTTATAACATGCTTCTCATAGCCTGTGGTCTCCTGTCCTCTTTATCCTCTCCCCTACTCCCTTACAGCAGTTTTGAGAAAGAAATAACCTCAGAAGTTTGAAAGTGTAACATTTAACTGCTTATGCCATTTCTAATGCAATATCTGCCCATATTTCAGCCAAGATGATGTAGCATCCATCACTTCAGCACAAACAGATGCATTTTCACAGACTTCTTGGGCAGCCTAGAGCACACAGGGTTCATCTGACAAGACTGAGTCCTGCTGAGCTAGGGGTGTGGGGGACAGGACTGCACCACCCTTTGGAAATCAGAAACAAAGGGAATATTGGACAGGAACTGAAGGAATGAGCATCAAACAATCACCTCCTCTTCCATCATCTCCTCCTGTTGTCACTGTAATCCCCAATACAAGCTGCCTCAAAATGCAGAGAGCCTTTCAGAAGATTATCTGTATCAATGCAGGCTTTGAAGTACGGGCTGCTGGCATCTCATTACAGACAGAGATCAAACCTCTGAGATTAACGTGGTCCTGGGCCTGCTGGACTTCATTCACACATCACAGAAGTGCTAAGCTATCAAAGTGCAGGGCTCTGTCTGTGTGTTACTTTCTCAGCCATAAATCCAGCAGCACGAACCCACTGACATTTATTTTTTTTTTTAACAAATGAGTCCTTTCGGCCTGTAAGGTGTCTTTTTCTTCATGGGGCTGAATACAGTTTGGGAAATTGAAACAGCCCAAAGTGAAAGGTAAATTGAAGTAATATCTTTGGGGTATTCGGGCCAGATGTTGACTATATCTTTTTCTTTTGGTAAAGAAAACAGGAAGCCATTTGAACTGCAGCCTTGCCCACTGAGGACAAATCCAGGGTGTAAAGGGCAGTCCTGGTGCCAGGCATTTTCTGCTCTGTTCTGGGACTCATGGCAGTGCAGGCTCCATGCCAGGATGAGTCAGTGCCTGCACATGCTGCTTTGAGTTAGCTTAGAGGCAGCATGTCCCCATCCCCAGCCCATCCCCTCCAGCCACCAGTCCCTTGGACAGCGGATGCTAAAGTACAGGAGGTGGGTTTGCTTCCACCCCAAAATGTTCTGAAGATGGGAGATGACTCCAAGCCTTTCTAACTCTGGTCCCACAGCTGCATTTAGGACAGGTTGTACTAATGAGTTGTGCCAGAGCCTGAAGGCTCAGGTGTGCCACCTCTCCCCCACACTGCAGCAGCAGTTGGGAGCTCACAGGGCCATTTCCTGCTTTTGGGCTGGAATTTGCAGATCATGCTCAGCCTTCCACTGTCATTACCACGTAGCAAACTCAAAATGGTTGTGAAATGCAACACCAGCATTCAGAGGCAATTATATTAATGAAATCTACTTGCATGCTCCCAAGCACTGTGAGAGATGGCTGCCTGTCTGGATGGAATTTTTCTAGCTGGATCCACAAGTGTGCCTTGCTGAAGGAGCAGTGACTCAGTTCTGAGAGGATTGTGCTGGGAAGGTTTTTTGACTTTGGAGTTGGGGTCATCTACATGCCTAGCAGGCACATCAATATCATGTGCAAGATGATCCCACCCAAGGGGGAGTGCAGATGACCAAGTTTTTTGAAGCTAGCAAGAAAAAAAAGGAGAATCAGCTACAACTGCTAGGCCAACATAGTCCTGCATGCAGTCTTGAAGGTAACCAGGACCGGGTGGAGATATGTCAGTATCTCAACAGGGTGAGCCAGCTCTGCCTTGCACCTCAGCAGTGTCTGGGTGGTCAACAGGCTCCAGTTTGCAGCTGGCTTGTACCTGACTGACCTGTGTGTGTCACCAAGGTCTGCAAAGCACCCTGCAGACAGGCCTGGTTGGGTGCATTCCCCCCCAGAAATGCTTTCCTTTCATCATCTGAAATTGAGGATGTTCTTTTAAAACACTCATACCAGCAATTTAACAGAATTTTGACCAAAGAACCAGCAGATAAGAAAAAGAAACAAAAAAAAAAAAAAGAAAAAGAAGAAAAAAAATTGAGGTGCTTCTGTTTCCGTCTCTCCCTAATACGTGAAAAGAACAATGGCCATCGGTCATCTCCCTGCTTCCTACAGTTTAGTTCCAGTTACACCATAATTTCTGGCATCACAACATTAGCTTCTGCTGTTGGAAACAGCCTGTGAAAGGAGGAATGGGAAACAGAAATACTTGAGACAGCTTACTGTGGGAAAGGACCTAAAAATTAAGGAATGATGGGGGGAGGGAGGAAAGAAAAACATGGGGACAAATGTTGTTTGTAGACATTTAAGTATTACTTAACAGCATATTCTTTTTAGAAATATGGAAGGTTTCTAAAAATATATTTTTATCCTTTCTTCTGTTTGGATTTGTTAACAGTACAGAGTGGCCTCTCCTTTGGCCAGAGAACCTTGTACAACAGCATTGGATTAGTGCTCTGTCCACTGGAGATCAGTTCTGTACAAAACATGAATGCGCTCCATGCTGTGTAGAAATACCTGTGCTAGTTTTCTCTTCAGGGACTTATTTCATGCATCATAAGCCTTGGCTTGGGATACAGTCTCCAAAGTTTTTTTGTCCCCTCCCATCTCTGCTCCATTGCAGATATCTGCCTAGATCTGAGCCTAACATCAGCCAGATTCAGAACAGATATGTTTGTTTGGAGGGGAAACATCAAGTTCTAAAGTAGAGCTGACATTTTAAAATGGAACAAGAGCAGGAAAACTTTCAAGACATCAATACCCAGTGCTACTCAATTCCAGGACAGAATAAAGTAGGAGAGGCCAGACCCTTAAAGTTTGTGGCTCTCCCAAATTCAATGTTGCTCCTAGCAATGACAAATATATTCTTAAAAGTCCTAGCAAGGGAAAGCCAAGCCAAGCCAAGCAGAGTGTACTTTCAGTATGCAATTAGCATAAATATACTTTGTGCTAAACTGCCTAGAATTAGAAACAAAGAGCTTGAGGAGGTTCTAATTGTTTCAAAGGGAATACATGTCACGGAGAGGAAGACAAAGGGGAGCTATGTCCAAGAAGACATGAGACAGAGGCCAAACCAGCTATTGCCTGAATCCAAAACAGTCCCAGAGGCTGTCTCTGAAGACTTGCCAGTGGACTCAGCACTGGAATTTGCCAGGGACTTAGCCTCAGCCCAGCCACCAACCTTGCCACTCGTGGCAAATGATACATCTCAGCTGGCACAGTGAACCTGCCACGCTTACTGTGAGAATGGCTACAATTACTGAGTTAATTGCTCAAGTCCAGCAGATGAAAGAAGGAACATCAAGCACATCACTAGAAGTACCACATTTAAGATGAATCTTTGTAATTGAAAGATTACTTAAGAGCAAAAATGTTTTCTTGAAGTTTTTTTCTCCTAGCTTGTGGCCAGCATGGAGATTGGCAGTATGTGGCAATCTAGTGAAGGCACAGGGAGACCCTCAAACTGAATTGTTGAAGAATAACAGCTAACTCTAGCCCTGCTCATTTCTTAGCCTGCCCTCACATGGGATTGATAGTATTTACTTAAATCATCTCTCAGTGGCCAGCAGATGAGACTCAAAAAACAAACTCCTCCATCTGTAAACCCCATCCCACACTGCACTGAGAATGTCTATGCTTTCTGGCTGCTGTTAGGCAGCACCATGACAGCCATGACCAGAAACCCCATTGTGGCCAGTGAAAAGCCTGTGCAGGCAGTGATGTGCAGGCAGGGCAGCAGGTGGGGAAAGCTCACGCTGCCTTTGATCCCTTCTGCATGTGCCTGCTGGGATTTGGTGCTGCACATGCTGCAGGTTTGCCCTCTGGCTCCACGGTGCTGGCTCAGGTCTCTTGTCCTCAGGCTTTCAACATGCCCTGAGTATTTGCAGCGAGGATCCTGACAGCTTTCTGTGCCAGGGCCTTTTATGTGATGCTGCAGATGAGTCCTTTGTCCCCAGCTCAGACTTTCAGACTCCTCTCAATCTAAAATTTCAAAATTGTCTCTTGGACCAGCTCAACACTCTTCCTACCCACCCCGTCCCCCTCTCCCTAGATGAACAAGGTTTATTTGACTTGGAAAAGAAACAATAATTTCCTTCTTAATTATGAAAGATGTGCTGTACAGAATACCTCTCCTAAGACTGTGCAAAATTGCATTTAGCAACAATGAAGTTACAGTGCTGTGATCTGGGCCTCAGAAGCCATTTGTCGAACCTTCAAACTGGTTGACAGTTTTCATCACTTCCCTTTGTCACTGAGACTTCCTTTATTTGTCTGTACCTCTTTCTTCCATATGAGATGCAATCTTTACTATGTAGACATGAACATAAATATTTAGACACAACTGGAGAAGCTTTCAGATGTTTGCTAAGAAATAAATCTTTCTTGAGTCCTTGGTTCAAAATGGAAGCAGGAAGTTAATTGCCCATGAAATTCCCTTTGGATTGGCAAGAGGAATAGTTACTTCATACCTGTCGAAGGATGGCTTTGGGTAAATGGGCTGCTGGAAGTAAAATTTATACTCAAGAGCAGCACTTTGGTGAAATGTTTTGTGAGATTTTGTTTCCTTTTCTAACAGCTTGAGAGACTCTAAAAATGAGAAATATCAAAAAGTTTGTGTTCATGTGTTAAGACTTTCTTCCAGTGGCATACTAAATGCCAAGGGGAATGTGTCTCCATGTCAGAAGTACTGTGTAGATGTTACAGAATCAATAGCTGCAGTGGCTCTCATTTCCCTTCCCTTTTGGCTTGGGCTGAAGTGAAAGGAGAGATACTACAATCTCCTTGCAGGCTTTGGACAAGATGCATAAACAGCCACTGTGTCTCCAGCTCAGTCCTTACCACACCTGCCCCAGTTGCATGTCAGCTGAGGCAGAGACTGCCTGTGGATATGTGCAGGTTTGGCAGAATGCAAAGGAACCAAACCTTTCACGTGGGCTATGCGCAGTGACATCACTTGGCATTTTGAGAGTAGTACATACAGCTCAGCTGATGGTCAGCAATTGACGTGTCAGGAATCTGTCTTTGTTGCTGTGCTTTTAAACTTCCAGGCTCATCCCATTCTCAAGAGGGATGGAATCTTCTGTTCCAATGTTGTAACTTGCTTCCTCAGCTTTCCTACATTTCAATGGGTTTCCATTAGAGACATTTTTCCCTTTCAGTTTTCTGTCTAGTGAGGAAAAAGCAACTTGAGATGCTTGGAGAGCATCTGCTCTGATGCTCATTGTCAGTCTAATTTCCAGGCATCAGATGCTCATGCTTCCAGAGTCACCTGGAAATCCTTAAAGTTTTCTTATGAAATGGCATTAAAAAATGTTGAATTAAAACTTTTACATAAAGGAAAAGCTGCACATACGTATCTTCCTGTTGACATTTCCCATCTGCAAACACTAACAGCTCTGTTTAGAAAACAGAACAGCATTTTACAAAGTACTACAATTTCAATTTCAGTTTGCAGTGGTATAGTTTTCTCCAACAAAGTAGGAGGAATAGCTTCCATCCATGGCTGCAACTGCTTCAATCAAGTCTCTTTTTATTTTGATTCTCTGGAAGGGTTCCTCCTACTCATCCCCATGACTGGGACTCTTCTCTCTGCTCTGCAATGCCAAGAGGCTCAGGAGCCTTCTGAGACCAGCAAGGTGACCTCTGAAGTGCCCCTGTCTGGAGATAAGAGCAGCTCATGGCTCCAGCTTAGGAAAATGGGAAGAGGAATGGGGTTTATTTCAGACTTTTAAACCTTTTTGTGTTATTTGGCATAGAGGCACCATGAGGTCACTTCCTCTTGGATTCCTAGTCTAAATGCCAGCACCTGGTAGCTGAGGACACCAAAGGTACAGCAACTCAGCTTCAGGAAAAACAAAATTTGAAGCAGGAGAAGCAGATGCCAAACAGTAGCTGCATCTGGATTGTGGGTGATCGACTCCACATGTATTTTCCCATTACTACATAATACCCTAAGAAAACACTTTATTCTTCCTTTGCATCCCAGGTTTTCTTCATGTTTGAAACCTGTCTTGACTGTGCAGAGTGAAAAATCTGCTAGATCAGAACTGGTGAGAAGATACTTGGTAATGCAGTGGTTACTGTGCTAATTGGAACCTCCTCCCAAGGGATAGCTCTATGAAGACATTTCACAAAACACACGCTCCACAAGCTAGGGCATATAAAGCAAAATGTTCAACCTGAAGCACAGTGTGCCCAGATCCCAGGGATCTGGCTCTTGCTAGATTTAACTTATTGAAACTGGGAGGTCTTAATCATTCCTAGAATTGGTAGCTACCAGACAACAAATTGGATGTGAGGTTGTTCTCAACTTTTTATTGCTTTCTTTTTTTAGTACTATTTTTTCCTTAGAGCAGATGTTTTTAATACAGCATCCTGAAATGCTTACAGCTGTCAGTGTCTAATGAGCCTCTAACATGCCATTTCATACTATCAGTTTATGTTATTAAACCATACTACTTACAGAAGAAAACATTCTATTTGTATGGTTTGCAATATTTCTGAAATTATCTAGTTCCTGTCTGTCAGCATTTACTGTCAATCATTTTTATATAAAGGTTTGCATCTTGGGGAAGAGACATACACAGACATATACATATTTTTTTTGTTACAGCTCAGTGGGAGATTACCCAGCCAGAAGCTCTTCTGGCAGTTACTGCAGTGAAAACATATCTATGACTTGATAAACTAATTATACATGTTCTTGCACAGGAGTTCCTGATCCTTGGATCAAAAAAGTGAGGAAACAGCAGTTTGATTCCTCACAAGAATAAATCTGCTCCTAAATATAAAAGCTAGATAAGCTGTGTGTCTGTGCATTTTCTGTATTTTTTTTTAATTACATGAAAGTGTTTAAGTAAACAGAATGTGCCTTTCATTTATTTCAATGATACTCCTGTATCTGTAAATAAAGACAGTTGTAAGAAATAATTAAAAAAACAAAGGAAAACCAGATATTCCAAAGAGCAGCATCTTTGATTTCAGGGCAGCACCAATCAGTTTTCTACACAAAGCACTCGGCCCTCAGCAGAAGCCACTGCTCTGTAGTTTCAAAGCACAACCATCACAATGAAACTCCTCAACTGGGTGCATTAAAAGCCTGGGACCAGAGCAGGCTTTGAACAAATCTGAGAAGTATGTCCCTAAATGCTGTTTGTTATTAAGTGATCATCTTTACTGTGGGACTCTTGGTTGAGGAAGAGTTGTGCATGCTCCCAAATGCTCCATTATAATCCTGCTGCTGGTGTGCCCTGCAGCCCTGCACTGGGGATGTGATGTGGCACCCTGGGGCTTGACAGACATGGCTGCTTTAAGCCTTCTGCTCTCTCCTCAGTAAAGGTACATCTCACCCTACAGAGCACAGTCTGTGGGTGTTCAGCCCTTCTTGGAGGAAAACTCATTGCTGGCACCCCTTCCTCAACCTTTTATTTTTACCTCCTTGTGGACACTGCTGTCCTGTGTCTCCTCAAGGCTGTCCCATCCTCCCTGCCTCTTCTAAACCCCAGATGTCCCAAAGACAAGGGGCCAGTGGTCTAAGGATGCAATGTGGCCAGTGTAGGACAGCCTTCAGCCAGCCCAAATTATTTGGAGCTCAGCATTACTGCTGGCCTGGCCTAGTTTTGAAATATTGCCTAAGGTAGTGAAAAACAGCAGATGGGGTTCTGCACATCACTGTGAATCAGAGAAAATACTAAGCAGCATTCCAGCAGCATGGGAGGATCTCTGACACTGGTGCCTGGGCAGAAGCAAACCTCCAGAAGCCATGGGCAGTTACTCATGGCATTGCCTGGCTGGGAAATAGTGCCTAGGAAAAAAGCACCAGAGAATCCTTATCCCTGTGATGGTATTGGTCTAGAGGAGTGAGCCCGAGTCCTGGTCCTGGTGGAGGGGACAGAACTGCTCGCTGTGTCCCTGTCCATCACAAGTGCTGTCCTACACCCAGGCAGCACCATAGGCCTCCTGACCACCAAAAATTTAGTTTGCTATTAGTTCTTGCAATATCCTTGACATCACTGTGAGCTGTCTGACCCTAGTACAGAGTCTGACTGGCACAAAGAGGGGCTATTTCTATGTTTCACAGTGTCTAGTGGGGTGCTGTGTTGGTCTGTGACAAGAGCCATAGTTGTCCCTGGCAAAGTGCATTGCAAGCAAGAGTAGACACCACAGCATGGGAGAAGAACCAGGCATACACATTATTTTAAACTCAAATCTCAAATCAACTAAAATAATGTGTGATACAGCAGGGTACCACATCTCCCATGGGAATTCCACAGTGATCTCTTTTCTGGAGTAGCAATAAGTTGAGTTTGAGTAGGGCTGATAGAGGCTTTGTGGAAAGGTGTTCCTGCTGAGATGACAGCAGAAAAACATGGAATGATGGAGGGTACCAGGCACATAGTGCCTGAGCCTCACGTTGAAAAGACCAGCTCACTGGATTCAAATATATTGGTAGAAGAGGGCACAGAGCACCACAGAAGTACAGGCACACCCTCACACAGTCACAGAGCCCTTATTGTATTGGAAAAACAGGGTAAGCCCAGGCACAATGGGTGCCTTGGGGTGTAGCCATCTCCTTGGGATGTACACAAGAGCTCAAGCAGATTACTCCCCTCTTCTCCTGACAAGACAGGGAAAGAGCTGAAGGCATGGGGCACTTTGGGTGCCCTGAGTTTTCCAGTGATGATGCAGTGAGTCTGCTCAAGGCCATTCAGGGAACTGTGTGTACATGTGGAAGGGGTCATTTATTTTACGAGACTGACAAAGCATGCTGAGCAATGTATTTGACCACACAACCTCTCCTTTGACGGTGAGGAGTTGCTCTCAGCCTGTACTGAGCAAAATGTTTCACTTTCTGCATCAGGCTTGGAAAATGGTATGTGTGCCCAAAGGGCTTGTCCGTTTTTACAGCTCTCTTCCCTCTCTCCACAAACCTTGCCTTGCCACCACAGGTCCCACAGCACTCATGCCATACGTGGATGGTCACCAGGGATTTGCAAGTGACAAGAAATTCTCCAATGGCCCTTGGAGTGGGTCAGAGCTGGGATTTGCTGTGTCAAAGAACAGCCCCTATTTGAAGGTCTGGATCCCAATGGCTGAGAGTGCTGGTAGTTCATGGAGGCAGCTAAATTGTGGGTGTGTTTATTGGAATTACAAATAGCTTTATACAGACGGGTTAGCCTGGTCACTGGGAATTTGTATGGGTAATTATGGGCTCATTATTATCTTCCCTGCAGGGAAGACACATGACCCAGTAGACTGAGGAAAAAGTTGGGCGCCAGGAACTCCTGGACTCTAATCCCAGCTTCGACACTCCCTTCTCTGGCCCCAGGCAAGTGACTTAACTTTGTGCCTTGGTTTCTCTGTCTGTGAAATAGGGATAATATCTCTGAGGAGTGTTGTGAGGATTAATTAGATAATGTTCACTTAATGCTTTGAAGATATGAAATGTGAAATCTTATTATGCAGCTTGGAATGCTTTCCAGGCTCTTTTGATTTCTGACCGCACGCTTTCATTAGATCACCTCCTTCCCCGCGGAGGTGGATTCGCTTGGGAGCCACCCCAGCTAATTTGGGAGTTGTTTTTTTCCAATAGCTTGGAGCAGTTCCCAAACACTCTGACTCACACCAGCTCGCTGGAGGAGCTGCCTCTGACACCTGACCCTGGCTGGGGAACGCCTCGCCTCGGTGTGCGCTGCCTTTCCAAAGACAAGTCAGGGAATGGCTGGAGACAGGATGAATCAGGTTTAACGGTGTCTAATGAAGCCAGGGATGGATTTTGCCCTCTGGCCTTCTCCAAAAGCATCTGCTCTGCTAGGATTCCTGGCTGACCGGGCATGAAAGGAGCAGCTCCCCTAACGCTGTCCTGCCAAAAGTGCAGATGCTTTCTAAGCATTTGATTAGACCCTATTTTTGTCTTGATACTTTGAGGCATGGATCTGTGACATAAGAATTTTTTTTTTAAAGGAGTGAAATTATCTCCTCAGTCATTCTCCTTATATACAGTCGGCTTCCTGGAAGAGTAATTCCTTGGGAAAATGCAGTTTTCTGCAGTGATAAGTCACTGTGCAGGATAGAAGAAGGTCAATTTTTCCTGATTAAGAGGTAACCAAAGTAGGCTTTGTTTCTCAAGTCTGCTATTTGACTAGTTCAGTGATCCTATGAGCCATGTGAATCAGCTCCTGCTGGGGACCTGCCCCTTCCCGGTGCTCACATCCTCATCCAGCAGCGCTCCAGCTGGAGCGGCTGCGGTGACCAGGACAGGTGAGAGCACCTGTGCTGTGCCCAGCCCCGCTGCCGGGCAGAGCCCTGCACACCTCGGGCTGGAGCACAGCAGCCCTGGGAACGCCTTACCTCACCTTACCCCACCCAGGAGCATCTCAGGCTCCGGCACAAGCATCTCCTTTCTTCCTTCCTCCAAAGGAAAGCGTCCCTGCTGCCGCCTCCTCCGGCACGGAGCGCCTGTCACCCGCAGGGCTTTGCCTGGAGGTGCTGCCAGGGTTTGGTTTGGGCTCCGCAGAAGCAGGAGCTCCCTCGAGCGGAGCCAGCCCCCCACTGCAGCGCGGGGACCCCGCCCGGGACCGCTCGGACAGACAGAACCGTGCTGGCAGGGACAGACCGCACGGGAATAGTCCATGGGAATCTGCAGAGCCAGGTCTCGCTTCCTTTGGAATCGGGACCTTCCTCAGGGCAGACAAACTGCTCGGGGAACTACTCCTCATTGCTGAAAAGTGTAGAACAGCCAGAGAAGCACAGAACTTTTGCTAGATTTTAAAGTAGCTCCAGTTTACTTGCTCTCTCCTACCTGGAGAGTGAAATTCATGTCCAGAGGGAGGGCTTTTCTATTCACTGTTGTCCCGTTCCAACATACTGAGAAATTTTGTGGGGACATAGGACTCCAAAAAATCTTGGACTATAAAATTTGTTTGCATATGCCTTCATCTCTAATGCCACGGGAAAGATCAGTTCTTAGCCATAAAACTCAACTGTTTAAATTATACCAAGTGAGTGAAAGAACCCCAAATACAAAGGTGGAAAACACCTGGGCAGTAATTTCACTCTTCACTCTGTAGCTCATGAGTGGGACAGTATGATCCTGGGGTGTTGGGAGTAGGAAGAGGGAAAGAGTTTCTCCACTTTGGGGGTGCAGATCATTTAACACCTTATCAGTCACAAGCAACACAAGCTATACCTAGGAGTTAGAACAGATTGTGACATGGTGCCATGGTGTGGCACTCTGGCTTGAGTGCTTTGTCATGCTCTGCATCAAACAGATATAAACTGTGTTCCCAAAACACACACACACACACACACTCAGGGAGGGAGGGAGAATGAGCCAAATACAGTCTGGAATCATAGAATCATCGACTACTAGGTTGCAAGGGACCTCAAGATCATCTGGAATAAATTTTCTGGCCAGCTGGCTGATGAAAAAAGTTTGTGCTGGGCATCACTGCAGGATGATCAATGAACAGCAAAAGAGGAATCCAGGAATACTTCCAGTCTGCAAAAGCACATGTTAAGGTGAACATGGACACCATCCCCCCGCCCCCACAGGGGCTGTAATTTGATCCTGGGACTGTGGCAAAGGCCCATGGGCTTTCCAGTACCTGTCCTTTGACACTGTTCCAGATGCTGGTATCCTATTAGGCACATCCATGCAGACCCTCGCACAGGGTGCTGTAGCCAGCAGCCAGGTAGAGGAGCAGTATGTCTGTAGAGAGCAAACCTGTTTCTTCAGCTAATCTTTGATTATATATGCTATCTGCTAAATTATTGAAATGTCATGGAATGAATATGTGGAAGAATTATTGTAATTGAATCTAAGTAGTGCTCAAATTAATGTAAATATGACACATCAGCCTAATAATTTAAGTTGTCAGGTATGGGTTTTATTCAGAGCTTGAATTAGGTTCCTGCTTCAACTTGTTGATTTGCCTTGGAGCTTGCAAGGCTGAGCTCAAAAGGCAAAGTGTTGTGGGAATGCTGAAAACAACACAGTGAGGCAAAGGGCTCTTCTGCTCTGCTCTGGGGACCTTTTCTTATACCATCTGCAGCACTCTTCACTGGGGACTTTGCTTTATATGCAGCAGCCCCTTTGTTTCTTTTAGAGAGGCATTTCACAACGTGTGTGTGGCAGCTACAGCCCCCAAAGGTTGTCTTTCTCCCAGCCCTCTTCACTGTAGGAGCCTGGCAGGGCTCCACGTCTCAGCCCACCCAACTCTGGGGCCAGGAGCATGGCTGGGGCAGGCTGGCTCTGCCCAGGGCCACTTGGGCACCTCCCCAGTGCTCCCAGCTCCAGCAAACAGTGTTGGTAGAGTTAGTTCCCTTGGGAACCACTGTCTCACCAGTTAGGAGCCACTAGGCTGGGCTCATGTAACCACAAATTTCAGCTGGAATGACCCCTGGAAGCAGCCTGGTCAAACTTGCTCTGCTCTGCCTGGCCTCAGAACAGGGTGCCTGAAAAAGCACCCTTTAGGAAACAAAATGATGCCTTCCTATGGATATATCAGCTCAGCATCTGGCTCCAAGTGCTTTCATTTTCAAGGCTTGGATAGGAAAAAACAGCTTAGGTTCAGGTTTCAAAGTTGAGAAAGTACACTAAGAATAGTAAAATGGTTCCTTTGGAGGAAAAAAAAAAGCAAAATCAACTGGACCACACCTTCAACACCTAAAAGCTCAATTAAAAAAAAAAATAAAAAGTCCTCCACACCTCTTCCCCAACAGAATTATTCTCATCTTTTCTGGGACATTTGTACTTGCTTTGTGTGTTTAAGTCAGGCATTTGTCTATGAACATAGATGCTGTGCACAGATACACCTCAAATATGCACAAACGCACTCATGAATGAGATCCAGCCAAACCATTACTCCTAATAACCCATGCAAAAGTTAATCAGAGATGTGAAAAATTGAGAGGAAAGTTAAGGCCCCTTCTGTATAATATGAAGTCCTAGGTTCATGACTTGTCCATGTCTAGATGGCACATGATTCTGGTGGTTTGTGGTGACATCCATCAAGAGGTAAAAACTACCAATGACAAAGTTGCCAAAAATATCATTTTTCTGTGGGAAATTTGCCATTAGCAGCAGAGAAAGCACAGGGAAACAGATGTGTCACCTAATTCCTTGGAACTCATGTGGGTAACTCTCTCTCTACCAGTTTCTCATCAGCATATATCAGGAATCCTATTTTAAACATAACTTCTTGCTGGATGAGCTCCAAGCAGGTTGAGCACTGCTAGGGAGGCAGTAGCATATTTAGGACAAAATCTTGCTGTCAGACCAGTGTGGGACAGACAGATGCAGACACAGACAAAATGGAAAATTTGGCCTCTTGGCATGATGAAGAGTTGTGTATCTGTGTGTGTGTGTTGTCACTGCAAGGAAAGACAGCTTGGACAAAGTGTTTGCACTGTCTTGCTCTTTGGGGGGTGGTGTGATTCTAACCCAGCTTCCTCGCAGCTGAACAGATGATTAAACAAGACCTGAAATGGGTGAAATGGGTCCTTCCCTGCATGAAAACGTTGCCCATGCTGCTACTCACATTGCTACAGGAGGTGGGATGGGGCTGCCATCAGCCTAGAAGGGCTGGGGCATGGACAACAAGGGCAAATTGTGCCAGGGCAGAAAGAGCAGGGACAGCAGGGACAGACCATGAGGGCAGTGAGACTGTCCTGGTGGCTTCAGGCTCCTCAGTTTCCTGAGATGACATTATAAGGCTGGTATTTGGCAAGATGTTTGGCAATACATCCCCTGTAGCTCATGAAAAGGCTTTGTATGAGGGGACAGTGTAGGCTGCCTTGCAGAGAGACTGCCTTCCCACAACACCAATTAAATATAATCTCAGCCACTCAACTGTCTTTTTCTGGGTCTGGAGCTGTTTAGCCCTCTCAGAAACATTTTATACCCTTGCTGTTGAGCCTGGTGGAGCTGAACATAGTCCTTGTTTTTTCTATCTCACACAGAGCTGACATCACCAAACTTACATTTAGCCACTCTTATATTTAGCATTTCCTCCTGCAGCATCACCATCCCCTGCTCCTCCAGGATAGTGGCTCCCACCATCTAAACATATTTACAAATGGAAGGGGAAGCACATCTGAGCAAAAAAACAGACCAAGCAACATTCCCTTTGCCTTGATGCAGCTAAACAGGGTCAGCATTACTGTGCATGTCTTTCTCCTTCTGAGCAAAAGGAAATAAAATAGAAAGGTCCATCTCTAAAAAAGTCAGTACCATCTTTCCTTCAGGAAGTGTCCTTGGAGGTCTGTGAGCTCAGGCTGAGCACTATGGGGGATGGAAATAGAGATGTGCTCAGGCTCCCTCCCATGTGTTCTTTTCTTGTTTATTTGCATGGTTTTGTTGTTGTTTGTTTGTTTGTTTGTTTTGTTGTTTGGTTGGTTTTAGGTTTTTTTTCCTGGTAAACCTTTCTTTATAATGCTAGCTGTGTGGGAGTGGAGTTGGAAATCAGCCCAGAAGTTTTTGTTATGATGGCTGGATATATATTTGCTGCTAACAGCAGCTGTGGTACACTAAGAGTTTTCTACCTTTCGAGAAGGGGCAGACCCAGCCCAGAGAAATAACTCCAAGCTCAAGGAGAAGGGGACCAAAGAGAGAAATAAAGGAAGAGTAGCAATTGAAAAACCCAGACCAACTGTGTGCGCTGTTCTCAGCAGGTGGCACGTCAATGCATGACCTGTAGGCTGTCCCCCCAAGACCAGCTGCTCAGCTGCAGGGCTTGTGAGCATCCCTGGGCTGAGCTACCCAGGAACTACCCATCCTCTGACCTCAAAGTCTGCATCCTGCCTGGCTGTGGCCCTTTGCCTGTCCAAGAGTGGGACACACAGCATGGCTGCAGAGCAGCTGGCACAGCCCTGGTCATGCCAGGATGGGGCTTACCTAAGCTTGGGTGGCAAAGGGCAGCATTAACTAGAGGTGAGTATTAATGGAGGCATGGGCTGTGGCATGACAATACAGCCTGTCATGTCAGCAAATAAAATAATACCACTGCTGAGGAGCAGAGTGATAAATCCATGCAGTGGGTAGTGTAAAGACATTCTAGATTGGAGCCAGCCCCTCCTAGTTAGGGCTTGGGTTTGCTTTTGAGCTGGTGGTCTTTTGTTGTGGAGAGACCTATCTCTCCTGAAGCCAAAGTGCAAAAATACGATCACACTTCTATTATGCCTATAACTCGCCTGTATGATTTTATGCTTTCTTTATGCTGGTTGATAGGTTGCTCTAATGGTTGTGTTGACACATATTTAATGGTATTAACTTACAATTTCATTTAATAAAAGTCTTTTCTCACTTTGAACTGCAGTATTTTATCAAATGTGGCCTATGGTGGTTTGCATTTGCTTTATTACTAATTAAAAGTAAACGCCTTTCTTGAGGACATTTCATTGCCATGCAGATGAAGCCAGCACCTTCAAATGGATTTTTTCCACGTTTTATTTCTTTAAATGTGTTACCTCCTAAAGCCTGATGAAGTAAGAATTTGAATAACTATTTTTGAAAGGCAGAATTCACTGATAAGGTTCAGATTCTTATCATCTCAATTTAACTACTTTGGCTTATTTAAATAAGGGGGGAAAGCAACTTGCAGTTCAACAAGAACAGCTTCTCCAGAGGTTTTCACTTATGTTAGCTTTGGACTGGGTTCAAAGGCTGTGAGGATGCCTTTATCCTGTCAGCACTTCCATGCTCTGAGTTCTCATACTGACTTTTCAGCCCATAGAGCCTGCTGAAGCAGTCCTGTTGCTGCAGTTGTGTCCCAATACACAGAGCCAGTACTAAAAATTAAATTCACCTGGGGAAGCCCAAGATTACCTGCAAGCCTCAGCTGTCTACTTTGTGCTTGAGTTTTGATGCCAGGTACTTAAGGAAAAATCTTGATGCCATGCTGTTTCAGGAAAAAAAAAAAATCACCTCATTTGAATGCTTAGTCTTTGAAGGTCTCTGGAATTCTCTTTTCCAGATGAAAATCCCATGCCTTCATGTCTGCATGTGGGATTCAACTACTTCTCTTTTCTTGCTCTTATCCTATCCTCTTATGGAGGCGCTCTTTCTGGTTGTTCCCTTCCCTTCCCTTCCCTTCCCTTCCCTTTTGCCTATTTTTATGGACTTCTACTCCCATCCTGATCTGACAACCTGTTCACATTCATGGGTCCCTGTAAAACCTAATTTCCCTACAATGTCCACAAAAAGAGATGCTAAAAAGTTACTCATCTAAATTAAAGCTTTAGGTGGTTCCTTCATTTGGATTTTCCATATGCCTGTGTGCTCCAGTTTCATCTTTGAATATCTATGTTCTACTTTTTATGCTTTGGGAAAAGTTGAAAGGAATAACTTTTTGTGCCTTGGGAAAAGTGGAAAGGAATAAGTGATTAATAATAAATTTTTTAAAGCCATAACTGAACAGTACAGGTCCAAGGATAAAAACCCTCTCTCATTTAACTCAGAACCAGGAAAGGTGAGGGATACAAAAGAAAGGATATCTGGAGCTGAGATGTAGCAGTGACTCACCAGAACCTTCACTACAAATAGCCAGCAACCACCTCAGGGGGAAAGGGGAATGTTCTGAAATGGGACCTACCTGCTGGGGATGTCCAGTGGTTGAGTGTCTGGGGAGACACTCACAACCCCCCAGCATCCCCCTGGCCTTTCTCTGCAGTTTCCACTAATGATCAACAGAGCCTGAAGGCTGATGGAGCCTGGGCATGGCTCCCCAGTTTGATACCAGTTTGGTCCAGGGCAAATGGGAGCAAGGAGCAGAATTAGACTCCCTTCAGCTTATGTACTCACCATAATCAATTATGGACACGTCGATTGTGTAATCAATGACAAGCTCCTCTCATTTTATGTGCAAGCCATGGGAGAAAAATGCAGGGGTAAAAAAGGAAAAAAAAATTAAAAATTAAAAGAGGGGACTTCCAGCTTGTCTCAAGAAGGTGCCTTATCCTGACAAAAGCAGGTAGAGCCATGCTGCTTCTCCCAGGAAGTATCTGTGCCCAGCACAGCCCAGCTACAAAGGCCAGCAAGAGAGGGTTTGGGTGAAATCATGGACACAGTAGAGCTGCCCAGCCTGTTGTGTGAAACTACACACACTGTGCCCAGAACCAGCACCAGCAGTGTTCCTGGCCCAGTTATAGTAACTTTAGTAAAGGAAAGTTCAAAGGTGAAATTTCAACACCTAAAATTCATCCATCTCTAGCCATGNAAAAAAAAAAATCACCTCATTTGAATGCTTAGTCTTTGAAGGTCTCTGGAATTCTCTTTTCCAGATGAAAATCCCATGCCTTCATGTCTGCATGTGGGATTCAACTACTTCTCTTTTCTTGCTCTTATCCTACAGATGGAGGCTGTTGCTCTTGTTGTTCCCTTCCCTTCCCTTCCGTTCCCTTTTCTTTNTTTTCCATATGCCTGTGTGCTCCAGTTTCATCTTTGAATATCTATGTTCTACTTTTTATGCTTTGGGAAAAGTTGAAAGGAATAACTTTTTGTGCCTTGGGAAAAGTGGAAAGGAATAAGTGATTAATAATAAATTTTTTAAAGCCATAACTGAACAGTACAGGTCCAAGGATAAAAACCCTCTCTCATTTAACTCAGAACCAGGAAAGGTGAGGGATACAAAAGAAAGGATATCTGGAGCTGAGATGTAGCAGTGACTCACCAGAACCTTCAGTACAAATAGCCAGCAACCACCTCAGGGGGAAAGGGGAATGTTCTGAAATGGGACCTACCTGCTGGGGATGTCCAGTGGTTGAGTGTCTGGGGAGACACTCACAACCCCCCAGCATCCCCCTGGCCTTTCTCTGCAGTTTCCACTAATGATCAACAGAGCCTGAAGGCTGATGGAGCCTGGGCATGGCTCCCCAGTTTGATACCAGTTTGGTCCAGGGCAAATGGGAGCAAGGAGCAGAATTAGACTCCCTTCAGCTTATGTACTCACCATAATCAATTATGGACACGTCGATTGTGTAATCAATGACAAGCTCCTCTCATTTTATGTGCAAGCCATGGGAGAAAAATGCAGGGGTAAAAAAGGAAAAAAAAATTAAAAATTAAAAGAGGGGACTTCCAGCTTGTCTCAAGAAGGTGCCTTATCCTGACAAAAGCAGGTAGAGCCATGCTGCTTCTCCCAGGAAGTATCTGTGCCCAGCACAGCCCAGCTACAAAGGCCAGCAAGAGAGGGTTTGGGTGAAATCATGGACACAGTAGAGCTGCCCAGCCTGTTGTGTGAAACTACACACACTGTGCCCAGAACCAGCACCAGCAGTGTTCCTGGCCCAGTTATAGTAACTTTAGTAAAGGAAAGTTCAAAGGTGAAATTTCAACACCTAAAATTCATCCATCTCTAGCCATGTTTAAAGATGTCTTGGTTGATTGATTAGCTGATACCTGACTCTCTGACCAACCATAAACCCCAAAGATTTAGCACATGGAAAATCCCTGGTCTTAATTGAAAAATGGCACTGAAACCCCAGGAAGAGTTAGCATGGTGTCTTGTAGCTTGTCTTTCCTTTCTCAACACAAGGGCTCCCTGTGTACAGGCATGCAGTGGTCACAGACAGGGGAAACAGACAGTGTCTGCTCTTCTGCCCACCAAGGACTGCTTTTCCTGGCATTTTTAGCTGCTGTCCACACAGTCTTTGTTGTCTCATTTCCAGACAGCTTCCAGAGCCAGCAGGCAACTTGGAGGGGGTTAGGTAAGGCAGCAAGATGGTTCTGTGTGGGAGAGGGGAGGAAGGACAACCTCTCTGCTGCCTGGGTGTTTACAAACAGAAAGGCCAGTTTAGAAATAAAAAATAGCTATGGAAACTTTTATTTCGGCTTACACTTAAAGAATTCCCAGCCTTCTGAAGCTCAGGCTTTATTCTGGGTGCAGTTTCTTGCACAATCATTAACGATGTGGGCTGTTTGTACTCTTGAGCAACAAACCTGCTGTAATTACTTGTGCAAACTGAGTGTATGTGAAGCTTGCTTCACTTGGGGGGGATCTGTGGCTCCCCTCTAGCAGGGAGGATATGAACTGCCAGCCCTGCAGGGTACAGCAGGGATCTGGGAGAAACACCACAGAATGCTGCAGAAGAGTCAGCAATATTCAGTATTTTTCTATTGGCAAGCTCAATATATTTCAAGCACCTTCAAGAGCATTGCAGAAAAATCTTCCGGAACAGATGCCACCCTTCTGTTGTGTTTCTGCAGCCTACATCAGCATCTGATCCATCACTTTGGTTTTATGCTCAGAAAAATCGGGAGCTAACATGCTGTATAGCACCAACACTAATTTTAACCACAGCTAACATAACAAGGCATGAACAAAACTAATTATTTCATTTTCCAAAATCTACATAGTTGGAATATGTTTTGAGGGAAATCTTACATGGATATCTTATAGACACTCACACTTCCAGCATTCTGGGAAACTTCTGCCCAGTTTCTATGGATAATGCCATGGGAACTGTTTCTCCCATTTGTCCCTGGATCCACAAGAAATAATAATGTGTGAATAAGATGCTTTCTTTAGACACTATCTTCAAAGCAAAACATCATCCTACAGTCTAACCTGTGCTCTCTTTCTCTGACCACCACTCACTAACTCATCCCCATTGCCCTGTCCTGCATAAAACATGAACACCATCTTTTTGTCTTTCCTTTTGGGAGTGATCTCTGAGCTCCCTTTACATACTCTCTTCCTCAGGCTTTTTTATGTTTCACTTCTTGCACAGGTCTCCACCCCTTCAGAGTTCTTTCTTTCCTGTTCACAGACCACAGGCTGGAAACAGAGATGGCTGTCTAATGCTCACCTTGAGGACAGTTTCCCCTGGATGTCTTAGGGCACCAGGGTTTTCAAACAAGACTTTCCAGAAGTAGACTCAGGACTTGAAGCTTCAGGATTATGTCCCCTTCTGTGTCTCTTCCCTTATCACAAAATTTTCTTTGTCTATTATTCTGTAATTAACCTGCTGAATTCCACTCGAGCTTGAGAAAATACCTGTTAGGATTCAGCATGAAAGGATTATGGTAGTTTTATAACCACTCTGGATATTGAAAGCATCTGGAATCTCAAGTACCTCAGTGCTCAGGGCTTTGGCTTTTGTTCTGTCAATTAGTGGAGATCAACTGAGCTGAGTGAGGTGACTTGGATTTCCCCCTCCTTGTGTAACAAGGACTGTTGGATCCTGTCAGGTCCTCTTTCTGTGACTGGTCATCACACACAGAGGCTATTACTTTATAGATCGATGTTGATTTTATTTTATATTTTAACTTCACCTTGAAAGAAGTTTGGCAGATGATATTCTCTTTGCTGCAGCCAGCCATGACTTCTACAAGTATATCTGCATTTCCACAAAGGCGGTATATAATTTTTCTGTGGAGGTGGCTGTCTTCTCTTCACATATTAGCTTATTTTAAATATTTTCCTTAGCACCTGTGGAGCCAGCTTACCTTGGCAGAGCTCAGAGTAAGGTCACAGCTAAGTTTTTTTTATGCTGACAAATCTGCCATCTTCTCCTTGGGTAAAGGGACGTTCACTGAGCTGTGGTTGCTGCAGAGGGTTACATTGTCCCCTGTTTTACTGCCACTAGAACTCAAAATGGGTAAAACCAAAACAAAGGCTTTTTAGCTGTATTTTCAAACCTTGGAAAACCTGGAGTTAGACAGCAATTTTTGTTATGGCATCACAGTAATGGGGCATCTATAAGATCATGTTTCTTAGCAAGAATTGTTTCCATTTCCTTTCAGATCCTGGTACTTGAGATAGCCAATGCATTTTAAGATGGATAGAGCAGGACAGACATTCCCATCTCAATTCTCACCAAGATTCCTGGGACTGGACATGGGTTTGCTGGCCAGTGACAGAGACATCTTGACATCTAGACAGTGTTTCTGTCCCTTAACTTTTCATTGATGCTGCCAGGCACATCCTCAGACTTTGAAAGAAAAATTCAGCCTGGTACACGTCCTTCCTGATTTCTGTTCCCCGAGTTTCATTGTAGGAGGTCTGGAGGTGTCACAGCTCCAGATGTGGTTGCACAGCATTGGAAAACCATTGCAAAAACCAAGAGTCATCCAGGTGTGCATCCATGTTAAGCAAGGCATCCTAAAATCTGTTTCAGAAAACCACTGCAGACTGTATAGTGCAATGAACACTATTATCTTTTAAAGTTAGAGTATAAAGAGTGAGAAAATAAAAACAAAAAACAAACAAACAAACAAAAAGTCAAAAAGCCTGACTACACAGCAGCTTTTATGAAGAGGATTAGCTCAGTTCAGCCCTAAGTCATTACTATTTCTTTCCTGTAGGGTCTTAGAAGTGGAATTCTTCACAAGCCCTCCATAATATGCTGTTAATGACTCCTGTAAAGTTCTTTGCAAAATGAGTTAAAAAAGGATGCTGGTGCCTCATTGTTGCCCTTTTCATGATTTTACAGGCACAGCCTCCCTCAGCAGTGATGTCTTCTCTGGCTTTTATCATCCAAGATTACGCTGGTGCTGATGACTTAACAAGATCTGACAAGATCACAGCACAGGGCAGTATACCTGCAGGTAAAACAAAGGTCATTTTGGAGTCGTTTTCTCACAGTCTGGAGCACATAAATGTTCAAGTCTTGGATGTCTTTCAGTGGCAAGGGGAGACTGGTAGCCCAATAAACACAGTTGTGTCTGTTGGAGGTGCACCTGGATCTGCTCCATGGGCTGCTGCTTGTCTGTGGAACATCATCAGCACAAGCCTTGTGAGCAAATGAGTTAGTGGCTGAGATAATTTAGCAATCCAGCTGTCAGATGCAGGAAGAGCACAAAACCAAATCCTTCTTGAATCCTTCACACAAAAGGCAGCGAGAAGTTACCCCAGCCTGTTTTAATCTGCAGGGTTCACTGTGACCCACTGTGAGGAAAAAGTTTCCTGTTCTGCTGGGAAGAGTGTTGCCCTCCTTGCCTGTCCCCACCAGAGTTACTCAGAGATAATGCATTGTGGCTGAATTGTGCATATTCAGAGGAGGACTTAGTCTCCACTGTGGACTCCTGTGCATACAGTCTGATTTTACAGTCTGATTTTGTTCCCATTTCCATTCCCTCAAAGAATCCACAGCTTCATGTGTTCATCCTTGTGAATGTCCTCTGTAGCTAATGCCCAGTTTATTTCAGTCCCTTGGAAAGGCTCTGACACAGGTCAGATCTTCTTATGGTCAGTTATCTCTGCTTATATTGCCAGGGGGTTGTACGAGATGACCTTTAAAGGTCCCTTCCAACCCAAACCACCCTAGAATTCTATGATATGATGCAGTCTCATATAATTTCATATAATTTTCTCCCCCAGCTACTGTATTTGTATTTGCACAATGAAAAATGCATTTAAATAACCATAAAAAAGGCACAAATCACCCAGTTACACTCAGCCTAGGTAATGTAATCCCCTTTTCCTTCCCTTGCTGGGAGCACTAGAAAGGCAGAGGTGTAGCACTTGTGTTACCAAGTTCTTCCCAGAGCACTTGATTACCACCCTTTCTACCCCCAGCACACCTTGCCTCTCTTTTAGAGAACAAACTCTTTTAGGTTATTTTGAGCTGGTTTGGGCCAGTGTGACATGGCCAAGCAAACAGCACAAATGCTAGCAAGCACAAAATGTTTTCTTTCAGGAGTTTTTTCTATGATTTCCAAAAAAATCTTGGCTATGATTTTCTGAGCTCTTCCTTTCAACTGGAGACTTTGTCTGTCATGCACAGAGGCAGATTGAATTTGTAAGACTTATTTTCTTGAGATGAAATCTGAATGCAGACAAGCCATGTTCCCTAGCACCCCATCACAGCACAAACAGCAGCACCATAAAGACTGAGACCCATCTGAGCCCCTGGGTGCAGGTTTGGGCAGGGCTTCAGAAAAGAATGTTGGCATCATGGGCAGGGGACAGTCCTCAGCAGAAACTCTGGACCCAGTGGTGCTGGAGGGGGAAACACAACCTTCCTGAAATGAGAGTCAGCCACCAGGGAGCATGACAACCAATCTAAGAGTGACCATAAGTGTAGCAAGGATAATTTTATCCCTTACCTGCCATCAAGCCTGCTGGAGTGGGGTTGTGGGTGTGCTTTTGTGCAGCAGAGCTGCCTGCAGTCTGGAAAAAATTCTGTGGTGGAACTGGAAGAGAGACAAAGCCAAACTGCGTGTTAAAATGGTTGCTGCAGAATGCTTTATCTACGTCATCTTTCCTACCACTTTCTGCAGTGTAGAGAAGTGAGACTTCCTCCTGAGACTGATTAGTTTATTATTTATTAGAACATCTTGGGCACTGGCAGTTTGGAGCACCCCATCCCAGGGCTTTAGGAGGTGTGCAAGCACTGTGAAGGCAGCCCCTGCCCCAAGCAGCCCATGCTATAAAACAGAAAAATGGGTAGATAAAACAAGGAGATTGGGAGGCAGTAAGAGAAACCAGCGGGACAGGTTTGGGAGGCATGTCAGCCAGTGATGGCAGCTCACCAGTGTAATTTTAGGGGAGCTGTGCTGGTGGAGGCGTGATTTGAGAGAGGTTAGCTCTGGGCTGTTTCTATTGGGGGTTCCTCACTATCCAGGAGACAACAAGAACTTGCTGGCAGAAAAGGTGCTTGGGCTTTGCTGTGTGTTGGGGGAGTTGGCAGCAGTGGCATCTGAGAGATGAGATGCTCTGAAGGCCTTGGAAGCCAAGGCAAGTAGATACAAGCAAATTCCCATGCAGTGCCCCTGACTGATAGATCTTTTTCACTCTGAGGATCCAGGGTGTCTGACTCTGGCAATCTGCAGGGCCATAATATTGACCACAGTTTCCCCCTCCCCCTCTCCTTTAATTTTCCTTCCTTCCTTTGTGCAAACAAAGAAAATGCACTGGGAATTCTTTTGAAGACAGCATGGTTGGGGTTTGCACTGGAATTTCATAAGGAAGCTTATGAGACATTATAAGATGTCTTTAGAAAAAGACTCTTTGAACCTTTTATCTTAATGTATTTACCTCTAGAATACACAGGCTTTGCATTCAAGAAAAGCACTTTACAGGGAGAAAATTAAATACATAATGACTTTCAGGAGACCAGCAGACTATATCCTGAGAAATTTTACTGTGGGTTAGCACTAGGGAAATTAAACCACTGACATACTCTTGACCTTGATTTTGGCATTTCTGTTCCATGACATAAAACAATCGAGTTAGTAGGAATATTTTATTATTGACTCCTATAAATAAAGTAGGAGCAGGATGCTGTAGATCAGTATCACTCATAATGGTGTAGTTGGTAGAAAATTCTGTTTCAATATTTCACTTCAATTGTAAGAGCTCATATTGCCTTAGGTGACTGTGATAAAAAAAAACATAATAACAGGTTATTGTGCAATGGACTGTAAAACCATCAGAAAAGGGTGTAAGCTTTTTTTTTAAAAGTGAAAACCAACTGAATAAAGTGCCCGAAGTAATTTCTGTTAATTTTCTGGCGTTCCTCTGGTTACTTTCTAGTACATGCTGAAGACATGCTGTAACTTCTGTTAGCAAAGTACTGTTGACTTACATGAAATAAAGAAAATTATTATGTACAATTGGATGAATCACATTAATTAGGAAGGCAGGAAACTCAAATACAATGTATTCTTCTAACAACATACATTGAGAGGAAATAGTGAACACTAAGCTGTGTGTTTCATGGAGAAGTTGGCTGAGAGGGCTGGTGGTGTTTTCCTTAGGCATTGTGACAGCACTAGCGTGGTCCTGGTCAAACATTCATTGAACTAATGAAGCTGTGTCTAGAAAAGAGGAGATTGCATTAGGTTGGTCCAAGGCACCTTTATTCAAGGTGTGTGCAAGGCCACAGAAGCACAGCACACTTGGCTAAACCTGTTTCACCAAAGCCCAATCCAACTGCAGAGCAGATTTTGGCATTTGGCATTCTTGAGATCTTCTCTGCAGCTCTGAACAGATGAGGATGTTTAGTACTTTTTACAGCAGTGTTTTGGAGAGCAAATGTGTGTACTGACACACAGATGATTATTTACAAAAGATTCTCTAAAATCTATGGCTTCTGAGGCCTTCCTGATACATGCAGGGTTACATATAAAATTAAATTACTTAAAAAACATACTGCTGTAGAATTGCACAGCCCACCTTTTGATCACTTATGGATATTTCACCTGCATTTACCAGCAGTGGCAGTATTGTTATAGGATTTCTTAGTCTTTTTATTTTCATGCTATCCCTTTAGCCTAGAGCAAGGTATGATGACTGAAGCTATGGGAAATAGTTGCCAAGGCAGGTCGTGGATCAGGTAATCTCCCTTATTTTGTCTTTATAAGGAGAAATGTGTCCAGAACTGCTGAGAAATAAAGGCAACTCAGCAAGGTGATCCTTCAAGGATACCTACCCATAAAAACCTTGTAGTCATGCGATATTGCCTGAAGTAAATGTAGAAACACAATAGAAAAGAAATCTACTGGTTTGCAATTCCACAGAACAGTACAATAATAATATGAATTTGCCATGGAATTAATTATGGGTTAAAGTTTTGTGCTAATTTGTGCCTCATAAAATAGTGAAAAGAGCACTGAGGCAACAGATCTGTCTCTTCTGAGTCACTACTTCAGCATTACATATCTGAATATTGTGAATCAGAAATTACATTGGGATTTAAGTCTTTAGCAAAACTGGTGTTCAAGTGTCTCTAGTTGCTCTCCTGCCAGACTCACTCTTTTCTGTTGCAACACGTTTTGTGAGGTCTTTCTTTAACATCTGTTCAACCATTTCCTATGCAAAATCTTGACTTATAAATAAAACATGTAATATATACATATGTGCTTGCGTGTGTACATGCATCCATGCAGATTTTGCTGCTTTGTGAATTCCTAAACACTTTTAGAGTGAGACTACTTTGCTTTGGTGGCAAATGCTGCAGGCAGACAACTAAATGATGAAAGAGAGGAGTGATTCCTGCAGCTCTGTGTTGCAATCTGTGCAGGCAATTCCTGCCTGCTGAAGGGGCTGATTGCACAGAGGCTTCCCTATGGAAGTAAGGAGTCAGACAGCACACCAGCTGTGTCCCTATCAACTGATCCCTGCCATAATTTAATCTCTTTTCCTCCCCACTGTTCATGACGTGTTTTATTTTGCTGTTAATGTTTCTCACCTGATGTTCAGATCCACTCCTGGGGTAGCATCACAGCATCCAACCCTGATCCTTGCCACATGTCTGTCAGCAGCCAAACCAGTTGTGCCAGATGGCTTAGAGCTAATGGAGAGACTGGTTCCATTGTGACTAGCCCCTGTGGTGGATGAATCTATTTGATAGGTCTAGTGTTAGCTAAGATGCAAAATTCTGCATTTAATTAATTTAGTTTAGTAATTCTGCATCTCCCACTGGCTGCTTGGTTCTCTGCTCTGAATTGATTTTCTCTGATACCTTCTTTCTTATCTGAACTTTAATAAATGGTTTTCCTGTGCCAGTTTTGCTTTGCTTTCAGTGGATATGCTTGCACTTTCCAGTGGCAAAATCCTTTTTGGACAGATGGTGACTGTGAAAATCCCCAGTCTCTCCATTTACAGAGACCGTGAGAGCAAACTTGCCTGTACAGCAAAGTGTTCCCATAAATAGCAGGCTTATTTGGTAAAGGGTGGTTTTCTTAGGCAGGGAAGGGAGAGACATTTCACTGCAATTTTGTATCACTAGATATTTAGGTTCAGAAATATCTTTATCCGCTTTGGGAATGCAAAACTTCCTGTTTTGACTTGCACTCTAAATATATATAATTTTTAAATTACAGGTTTACGTCAAGAGAACAATTTAGTCAAGTATTACTTTCTTTGGAGAATATATCCTTGTTGTTACTCATAAATTAGGGCATGCCTTCAGGCATAAAGTATGTATGGATATATTAATTAAAACCCATGATCCACATTATGGCTTTTCTGCTCGACACAGTTCTTTTGGACATGGGTACAACTGATACAAAGCTGACAAAATGAATGACAAAGGAGGTGTGTTTGGAGGTGAGGGGAGTTACTTGTCAGGAAGGACAAAAGGATATGTTAGAGATTTTGGAGGATTCAGGTCATGCCTGTCTGCACAGCAGAGCTGAGGTGGGCTGTGATCAGGGTGTGCTTTGCCTTCCATCTTCCTCTGCTCAAACTGAGAACTTCACAGAATGCAGTGAAATCAACTAAAGTTCAGCCTTGTTTAGCCACCCCAGAACCCAAAAAACAGAAATTTGTCCTTCAGTACTGCTCTGTCTCTGTACTGAGTCTTGCTCTAATCCCCCAGTTGCAAAAAGTATAAGGTGCCCCACATTGTGTATGTCTTTGTTAAGGAAACTTTACTGTTTGGAGGCACCCATCTTGAGCTGTTGTTTTGTTAATTAGTTATTGCACCAAGATTTAATTATTATTCTAAGGACTGGGACATCTGAGACTCTGCTATGGGAAACCTGAGGTGGAGTCAGTAGGACAACCTGGTCTCGCTGTCAGAATGGGGTGTGTGTCACTGTGAGGGGGCTCAATCCCACCTCAGGTGGTGTGAGTGTGCCTGCCAGAGTGTCTCTTGGATGCCTGGAGAGGGAGGTTTACTTGGTATTCCAGCTAGATGTGTTGCAGATAATACTGTAAGAGGTTTACCCACCAGGGACTGTGCCTTGGACATGTCTCCAGCCTGCATTTCTTTCAAAGGGTAGAAGTTTGCTACCTGATCTCTAGACAGGGACAGGGTGGTTCAGGATGAAGGGCTGCTGGAATTTTGTTCAAGGAGCAGCCTGCTGCAGTAAGAGTGCAAAATGTACAAGGGGAGTAAGCTTTACTTCAGTTCACACCTATGAGAGTTGCAGGAAGGATGTAGGTGGCCCAGACAGTTCTGATGATGATTTTTTTCAAAAGCTCACCAGTCAGGGAGAGATACAAAACTTTGTTCCAAGATTCTTCTCAGTCAAAATTTGGACATATTAGTTTCATGGGGAGTTTACCTCCAACAGCTCTAATGCATAATCATGAGAAGTTTGTCCTTCTAAAAACAACTTTTTGCACGTGTTTTCTGGTGGCTGCTGCAGTTCCTGAGGTTTATATTGATCCAAGAGCAGCTTTGTCATGAAATGCAAGCACAGTACTTGACTGTATTAAAAGAATTATCGTATGTAAAATAGCACAATTACATGGTTTTCTGAATACTGAATAGGGCTTATCTGTATGCAATCCAAAATAACATGCTTAAAAATGTGTGTTTTGCTCCCACGTGAACTGCCATAATAAAATCCGAACCTGTCCCAAGGGATATTTGTGGGCATCAGTATCACATCCAGCAGCAAAAGGCCAATGCTAAGACCTTGAATACAACCTCTGTCTTCCTCTGGGGCTGGGAATGGGAGTCAGGTTTGCCCCTTAGGAAGGTTAATCCTGCTGGGCTTAGAACTGCTCAGTGCACCTCCTCCCATGGAACACAGCTTAGAATTTATACAAATGGCCTGGTTGTGTCAATCTGCTGCAGCAGCCTTGTGGAAGGAAGATGGTTAATTTGTGTATCCTGCTTTCACTTTAGGGCATTTTATGAGATACAAATATGAGAAACAACCTTTGCCATTGCCCTGCCCCTCTAGAGTTGGATTTGGTGCAGCACAGGCAGTGATGTGTCCTGTTGTCTCGTTGGCTGATGCCACACGTGTAAGTTTTTGGTACAATCTGTGTGTTCCATGTGACGAGCTCAAATGCTCACATCCACTGTGTACATGCCTTTCCCTAATTTTAGAGTAATCTGCTTTACTCTGTATAGTACATCCTACACAAAACTGCCCCAAGGAATATTTGGTTCCCAGTACAGAGGATAACAACATCTGTTTGTGACCACTGTGGTGAAGAGAAATTGCCATAAGAGTTTGGCAATGAGTTTTGAGTTTTCCCCATTAAGCTGATTCAGCAAAGCTAAAATGAAATGGCCTGTCAGAGCATGCCAAAGGGAGCCATTTACTGCTCAGAGAGCTTGAAAAGTGTCTCTTTGTTTGTTTCCCCCAATATCTCAACCCCAAAACTTTCAGGAAAATGATAAACAACACCTCATTATGTTTATGTAAAAGAAATTGAAATTACTGCACACAGCTATCAGTCACTGGCCAGGCCTCAGCCCAGAACGATTTGGGCTAAAGAAACGTTTGCAGTGAATGTACCCACCCTCCTGCTCCACAGTGCTGTGAAATCTCTGATCCAGGGTCACTGAATCACTGGTAACACAGGATGTGTCCAGACCCTTCTGAGCCCACCCATGTTGCAGCAGACTTGGGTATAGAAGATCCCCCAGCTTCCTCCACTTATTTAATCTTTCTCATATCATTATATATCCCCTTTGGAGCCAAACTCCAAAGACAATGCCCATCCTATTCTTTTTCATATTGGCAATGTTCTTTTGTCCAACACATACACACATGCATATATACACGCACAAACTGGTTCCAGCTGTTGCAAATTATAGCACAGAAAATACTTTTTTCTTTAAAAAAAAGTGAATGGAGGATCAGCACACGACCCAGATAGTGAAGGTATAGATGTTTCTCATTAGTGACTAGATCTTTCACATGTTTACCTGCATGCTTGTATTCCTTAGTTAGTTCCTTGCTATTGGCCGCTCTTTTTTGTTTGAAAATTGCATTTTATGAATGTCATCTTGTCTGGAAAAAACATTTTGGTCCACATTTTTGGCCTGAATCTTGGATTAGCTCAGCAACATTCATAGGAGCAACAATGCCTTTATTAAAGGCCATCACTAAAGTCTCTCACCAAGTCTCAAAAGGAAGGCAAAAATTGAGACTTTAGCTGTCTTAATTATTTTTTCTTGGGACATACTCAGGTTTGTATTAAGATATTTCATATGTAGGAGAATGGTATTTCTTTTCTCTAAGTACGTAAGTTACTCAAGGGGTCAAAGAAATGTCATTCTTAGAGTATCCAAAAAGATTACAGTGGACAGAGAAAACAAATTCATTCTTACCTTGTTGGACTGTTCTGCTCCTGCATGATGGCAAGTTTCTGATACCATTGATATGTTTGAAATGTGTTATGCATTTCTGCAACTAATAACAAGCAGCTTAAGTGTTGAATAGCAGATGGGATAGAAGCAGACCTGGTACAGACCTACCAGAGAGGAAAATATGTCATTCACAAAATATGAAATCCATGCCTAATGTCAGTTGTTTGCATTTCTCTCCTTACTGGTCCCCAGCCTTCAAACCTGTATTTTGGTCACTGAAGTATCTCATCTGACAGGCTGATTTGTGCTGCTGCTCAGGCAATATAATGAACAGTAAAATAAAGCCAAGTTCTAGGAATATATTAGAACTGCCAAAATGTGTTGCCAAAATGTGCTGAGAAAAATCTGCTAAAATTAACAAGTGCATTGTTTTCCTTGAAAACGTTATCTGTCCTGAAAATGAAGTTCAAGACAGTCATGTTCAAACCCATAGGCTTGGGCCAATTTCTAATCTTGTTTACACTGATGTAATTGACATCAGAAGTTGGCTTGCAGTGTGCTTACACTACACCTCAGTGCCATTAGCAGTAACTGCAATAGAACTAAGGGCAATTTTTGAATATGTTCTACTTTACGTCACATATCTATGACAATGTCACTTAGGAAATGAGACGTTTCTTTTATCTGTCTGCAGAAAATGTATAGATCAAATTAACCCCCAGCCAGAAAGAAGCTAACAGACCTCCCAGCTGAATTTTAAAGTATTCCATTAGCTGAAGTTTTTCTTTGCAAGAAACATTACTCTGCCTGCAAGTAATTTTTGCTTCAACCACAAAGAATACATTGATGCACAGAAAATTTCTTTCAGGAATGGCTAGTTAACCTAGCAATTTAAAACTGCTCTGAGTGTGGGAACAGTAAATAACCTTGGTTTCTTCTTTTCTAAGTCTGTTACAGAAAAGCTCCATGATCTGTTAACTCCTTAGTCTGTATAATTAATTTTGCAGAGACAAGACGAAGGGCTTCTAATGTCTTCTGCCAGTGCCATATTCCAAGCCTGATATCAAAGACCAGACAAAGAAACAATGCAGTCAGGCAACAAATGCCAAAGATTCCCAGTTTGATCATGCATAAACTGTCAGGAGTTTTTTGATGATATTTCAAATAAATATTCTGTGACTTGGCAAAAATACATGATGGCTGAGGTTAAAGAGCATATAACCTGGGAAACCAGACCTCTTTCAAATATCACCCAATTTTCTGTACATTTTTTGTTCCTGCCAGCTCACTGCTAGGCATCCAGCAGCATCTCTATCAGTACTGCAAGGCAGTAAGTACATGGTCCTACAGAGGAAAAAAAAAAATCAGGTCTTTTCTAGCCTTAAAATTTTTATGATTCTATGATTCTGTGTTCTCCACATTTGCATATATTTGCAAATATATTTGCACACATTTAAGCGCTCGTGCACATTTATGTGTGCCAGGGACATTGAGATGGGATATTAGGAAAAATTTCTTCACTGAAAGCACTATCAAGCACTGGCACAGGGTGCCCAGGGAAATGGTGGAATCACTATCCTTGGAGATATTTAAAAGATTTTATTCATGGCACTTAGGGCCATGGTTTAGTGGTGGACTGGGCAGTGCTGGGTTAACAGCTGGACTCAATCTCAAGGGTGTTTTCCAAACTAAACTAAACTAATCCATGATCCTCTGTGTGCTCACTGCTCACTGCTGGGCCAGCACAGAGCACTGCTGCTGATTCACTGGCACAGCTTCACCCCGTTCTTGCTCACCGGTTTTCACGGTTTGTCTGAGCCAAATGCCAAACATATTTGGCTCTGTTTTGCTGTGAGGTCTGATGAACTCACAGAAAGGAAAATCCCCTCAAGACATTGCAATAGCAATTAACCAAAAGACTTCCTCTTGGGGAAATGCCCTAGCAGGCATGAATCAAACATCAACAACATGTAGATTACAGAAAGTCCTTCCAATCCAGTGCCATATATGGATCATAACCAGCAGGATGATCCCAATCTGGATCAAAATCAGCACAGGCAAGGAAAAGGGCTTTCTAGAGCTGAATGTGAATGTACAGGTTGGCAGATAAGAGTCTTCAGTCTTCACTTTGAGTCCACATATTGTGTGCTGGTTGTGGGTTCATTTAATTTCATTTGGGGTTTTTTAGTTCATTTCACACATAGTATTCATGTGGAAATATCCATGCTTTCCCCTTTATCTGTTCAGTCATGAAATAGTCATTCTGTTATCTGCAAGGAATCATCAACCTGACAAATTTTAACCTAGTGGTGACTGAACCTGTCAAGTCTCCAATTTGCAGCACAGCATATGTGGGCATGATGTGTTCAGCTACTTGGAAATTTTGGCTTGTATCAAGTAGCATGAGTTACTGTAGACTCAAGCACAAACATTAATTTCTCTTTGTGCTGGCTATCAAGTCATATCTATGGTCCTGGGTGCAAGGACCCCAAGCTCCAACTGAGGAGTCTGATAAATACCATTTCATTTGCACAGTTAACTTTCTATATGTCTCTGTGTGAAACAAAACTTTCTCAGGAGCAAGCTCTGGCAGAACAAACTCACAAAGCCTCTCATAGCCCATCATCTCTCCCTGGCTTTTTGTGAAGGTGCACTTCTTTGACCTAACATGCATATTGAGCCTCAGGTAGTCAAAAGAAGCATGAACACACTCACTCACAATGCTTTTACTCCTGAGGGGAATGATGAAAGGTGGTGACCAGTGTGTGGCAAAGTTTGGTCGTGTGACACAGCACAGGCAAGCCCAGCACACAGGCACTGGGGTGGGGAGAGAGCACAGCAGCCATGAAGAACAGACACCAGTAAAATAGAGCAGCCCTTCTCACACTCCATAGGTTTTGATAGTGACTTGAGGAATGTCCTGTTTGTGACATGGAGTGAAAGCCATTTGTTGGTCTGCACATACAGCCAAGTGCCTCGTGCAAGGAATGTGTGTTACCAATAGAGACCTCTCTGTGTCCAATGAGAGTGGCCCAAGCCACGGTCCCATGTGGGCTAAATGGGAGAATCTGGGATGTAGTACCAGGCTCAGCAGCTGAGCAGCATTGGAAAGCTGCTGGGAAAGGGCAGCACTAAAGGCAGGTGGAAACATGGCTCAGAAAAAGGCTGGTGGCACTAGTGGACATGAGGAGAATGGGGTGTGTGGGAAAATTATTATGGGGCAATCCAGCAAGTCTGGGAGACAGTATGGTGAATAGAGAAAGCAAAAGTAAGACAAAACTTGTGAGTGCAAAATGTAACCTTCTCATGTGCTTGTGGTCTGAGGGAAAGAGAAGAAATGACTGTATGTAGTTGCTCCAGGAGGTGAAGTATATAGGCATTATGCAAGCACCAACACCACCATAAGTAAGCCACAGCTTTAAAAAATGCGTCACCTGACTGCAGGAGGTAACATGGGTGCTGTGTTTAAAAGCCCCACCTGCAGATGAACCATCAACATCTATGATGATGGAAGAGAACCTAGGGGAGGTGGAAGCCAGCTCTCCATGCCCTGTGCAGAAACGTCCTGGATTAAAGGTAGTTTAGCAGGGTAAACATCCTCCCTTCTCCACCAGGGACAAATATCACTCATTTTCCCTGCAGAAGGGAGGAGCTCCAGTGCCCTGTGTGAGCACACTGCTGTGCACATGCCTTTCTCTGGCTCCAGCCAAAAACATCGCCCAGCACTCCTCCCAGTGTTAATTAATGTAAGATGTGCATCCAGTCACACAAAAAGAGAGCATATATCTACATTTAACCTGGTCTGTTATTAAATAGTTGGCAGCAATATTCAGCTCCTATGGCCGTCACCTGGCCCAAAAAGCCTCCAAATCTTCAAAGATGCAAGAATGTTTGGTTATTCCCCTCCTCTGGCCAAATGTCTCTCAGCAACACCTGCAAAAAGGTTGTAACTTTGCAATGCAAAACTAGGTCATGATTGTCAAAGTGACATGAGTTTGAAGTTAAGGTTGCTTCTACCTGTGTCTCACAACGATGAGCCTGAATTTAAAGCACCAATGTGCATTATGCAGTTAACATTAGAAAATCAGTTTCTTCCCAGTGTTTTGGAAATCTGTTCATTTTGTTCTAGATCTATCTTATAGTTCCCTATTTAGTTGTTTGTTTTCTTTTGGAGACCCAGATCTCAGATTTAAAATCAAATGCTGCTTTTAAATAATTATTGAATGATGGGATTTGCATTCTCACAGAATAAGCTGTCAGCCCATGCAATTCAATAAAGGAAGGTCTTCTGCAGAAGTAGCAATCTTACTGCTGCAAGTTGCAAACACCTCACCTTTAATATGGCTATATTTCCCTGGACATAGTATGGTCTAAATCTAGGGGATGAACACTTTTCTTAATGGCAGAAGTGTCTTCCACTTCTGTTAAAAATTGCACTATCTTGTTCTGCCACTTTTGGTAAAATAATTAAGCTGCTACAGATACTTCTGTTGTGGAGACACCAGCAAGTCACACCACTGAATTTGTTATGATCTAGTTGGTAGGGATTTTATATTTAGTATGTCTTTAGTTGTATTGTCTGGGATACTGTGAAAAATACCTGATATTAAATTATCCTCTATTTTTTACAGACTTCCTTCCTTTCTCCTTCTCCCTGATAGCATGGTGCAAGGCCTGTCACTCCAATAATGGGACATTGAAGCAAAGAAGACATCTGTCATGGATTTGGCCAGATTGCATATTTCTGTTTTTAAATCCAGTTGTGAATTGAGATAAAATTAAATGAATAATTTTGAACAGAAATGGAGATTAGAGAGAGAAGATTAGAAAAGTCAAATCTTTGTTCTGCTGCTATTGAAATGAAACAGCATTTTTCTTTCTAAAACTCATTTTGAAAGCCAGAAAAATTATTTTTAAAAGGTCTTATCTCATGAAAAGTAAATGAAATGTCTCATATTGGGTCAAATAAAATGCTTGTTTGAACAAAGCTGGGGTTTTTTTAAGCATGTAGTTTTTGCAACCATATCAACGATGCAATTATTTAAATTGAAATAATCCTGCTCTGATCTATAAAACTATAGACTGAAACTAATTTCTTTAATACTCACCACTTACTTTGGAATACTATAAAAGTATCTGGACTAGAACCCAAAAATTTTATCAACATCAGAGCATAAAATGCAGTTTTATGCACTCTAGTTGAGGCAATGAAAAGGTAGTTACAATTAAATCCTTCCTTTGAGCAATACTTTCTTTTTATTGAATACTTTTTAAAACCAGAATGATAGACAAGAAACAGGAACTGGAAATTGTTACATCTCATGCACAACTGATTGTTAAACAAATGCATAAATCTGTTCATTATTTTTCACAGAACTGATGAAAATATTCCTTCATTGTTTCAAACGATCTGTACTCCATGGCCAGAATTCAAGTGCTGTACCTTGTTACTGTCAACACTGTAAAAGGTGTGCTGGGATTCCCTGGAGTCCCGTGGGCTGCAGGCTGGTACTGGGCACAAATGCCATGCAGAATGACAGAATGGCAGAATGACCCAAGGGGTGGCTGCAATGGAGATCCAGATGATTTGGAGTACAGGCTGAGGGATGTGCCCAGGTGCTGTCCCATTTGCTGCCACTGATTGCAGGTGACATCTGCTGGGCACCTTCTCCAGCTCCAGCAGGACAGCTTTGTTCTTAGTTTCAGTGAGGCACACCTGGGCAAGCTGCCCCTGCTGCCTCTGAGGCACATGCAAGCTCTGAGTTCTTGCTCCTGGGGCAGATTTCCATATAGCTCTGGCTCCTGCAGCAGCTCCCAAAAGATCCTGACTGGCTGGAATGCTGTGCTCCCCCAGACCCTGTGTGTCATCTGATTACGTGGTGCCCACCCTGCCTTTTCCATCCCATTCTTGGGAGGGGGAAAGGACAGTTTTCAGAGCTGCTAGAGTCTATGGATGAACAAACAAAAAACATGGTTGACTGTGAAGAGACTTGAAACTGATTTAGGAAGAACAAAGCAATAATGATAGCAGAGAAAAATCTATCCATGATCCCTCAGCAGGAGGCACCCTGGGTGCTCTTTGGCCTCTGCACCTACTGCTACCTTTCTGTTCAGCCATTGCCCAATGGAAGCACAGCACCATCCTGTTTCCTAAGCCCTGGTACAGTTTTTGTACCCATGCACCCTGGTTTGATAGCTCAGAAACAGGCTGTCATGGAGCTGAACATGTCCCTGTCACAGCAAGCATTGCCAATATGGCCCAATAGCCACTCAGATGTCCCTAAGGGCTCCAAACCTTTTGGCAGCCCATTTTGGTGTTGAAATCAGGGAACTAAATGTATGGTGTACAAGACTCAAAACATGTATTTGAATCCCAAACACTGTGCTTGTGGTTTTGTACCCATTTGCAGTGATATTTCTTTTCAAATTGCTGAGGTTGCTTCAGCTTCTCTAGACCACACACCTTATGAATATTTTGGTACTCTCTTGTGAAAGGTTTGAGAACCTTCAGCATATTTTTTCCCTTGGCAGAGGGTTTCTCTCAAAAGCACTTCATGTCAAGCTACTGAAGGAACACATTTGGATTGTGTCTCTGATGTCATAGGCTACATGACAACAATGATTATATGATATATCTTGAAATAAGGAAATACCAAGAAACATTACACATATTGCATTCATCAAATCTGCCTGGTCAAAGTAGGCCCCTTAATAGATATGTTTAGTACATAAAACAACACTTAAAGACTGTTTTCATTTTAACTTTTTTTCTCCCTCAGAGAGTCAGAAATACTCTGCATGTGCAATTGAAACCTGTGTTAAATTAGCTTAGAGAGCTCATATTTATTCGCCTTGGATCACTAAATCAAGTCGAGTTCTAACCTGAGATGAAAAAAGTTTCTTCACTAAGTGATAGTAAAACTGAACAATTTGATCTTTCCATGTAATTATGTCAAGCAACTTTGTTTGCAGTAAAGAAGATACCAGCAGTAAATGCAACCTCTGAGACCACAACAGACAGCCCTCTAATTTCAGGAGATATTGCTAGCACACATCAAAATAGACATGAATTACCAGCTCCTAGAATGATTAGTGTAATCTCTTTTCTCTGGAAAGTGACCTCCAGTCTAAGAACTTCGTACAGAAATAGAATGAGTTTGAATTACTAATCAAATTTAGGCCTCATCAATGTAACTAGCCAATGTAACTAATCCTATTACTTTATTTTTTTTATATATTGCTTTAGAAAAGTGTTTGATACCAGCATGGTATACTGCCATGACAACCAGACAGAAGTTCCCTGCTGCAAACACACCCTGTCCCCTTTCCCTGTGGGGGCTCTTCAAAGGAGGAGAGCCTGGTACAGGTTTTTTTACTTCTAGCACAGCTTGGCAGGATGTGATAATCTGCTGGGCAGGTTGGCTCAAGTCCCTGCCTAAGGCACTCATCATTGTTGTCTGTTGTCAGCCTTTCCCAGAAGAGGATGTCCTTTTTTCTTGATGCAGTCCTTCAGCCTCGGAGGCTTGGATTCATCAGCGGAAGCAGTGACTCAAGGGAACCTGAATCAGCCATGAGCAAGCTGCTGTTCAGCTTCATCTCCTAACTCCCAGCTACTCCAATGACCTTTAAACAATTGCCCTCCTTTCCTAGAGTCCCTTGACAGCTGTTGTCATGCTAGGTTTAAAATGGATTATTGATTTTGGCCCTTAATCCTTCTCTGTAATCCAGCCCCTTTAGTACCCCTTCGATAGTACAAAAAATCCTAAACGTTATTTTCAGAACTTTCTTCTTCCTTTTTCTTAGTAACACTTCTGAGAGTTCTGTCAGTTACTGACATTCATCCTGGTTGATCTTTATTGTAGTTTTTACTTTCCCTTCTGTGCCTCTCTCTTTTCTCCATGCTCTCCTTTGCCATTTACTGCAGGTGGGTCTTAGCAGGAACCTGGGTTTACCCTCCAGGTCACTAGGACATTTCAGAGTGAACTTTCACATTCATTTTCCATGGGCCGGGTTTTATGCAGAGAAGTGCAGAGTATACCTGTCAAGTGGGAGTCTGGCAACTTTCACTTTATATTAAGTGGGAATTTATATAAAGGCTAGTACTTCACCCTTTAGATGTGATGCCTGAGACTGCAGGACTGGGTGGGGGAGGTCCTGCCTTGAGTGTTTGTCTTTATTGCACCTTTCACTAAACCACTACTACAAGCCTTTTGTCCTGCCCCTCCCACCCAGCAAAATGCACTGGGTCAAGTTTGGCTAGTCTGTGTCTCAGAGAGCTGATGGATGCCACAGCTGAGCACTCACAAGGCAATAGCAGGAGTCCATACTCCCAGTCCCCAAACCATTTCATCCAAAGCTGCACTGCTGGGCAGGGAAAGGAGCTCTGGGGAGACAAGGTTTCATCCTGCCAGCTCCATCACATGCCCTGTGCACCAAGGCACCAGTGTCAAATGTTTGGATTTGCAGCACCTGCTCTGCTGGATTTGCAGCTGGAGGCCAGTTTGCTGCCTGAACTGTTGCACTGCCTAATCCTGCTTAGCTGTGTCCCTAAGAACTGTAGGGATCCCAGGTCTCAGGTCTTCTGCTGGCCTGCAGTTTTGGTCCACAGCTGCTTGGATCACTGGTGGGTTCAGCAAAAGGGGCAGTAGCAATTTTCTCCTGAGGCATAAGAGGCACCCCAACCTCTGCCTCTAACTTTTGATTTTCCTCATTGTTCAGGCCAGGTGCCTCAGACCTTTTCTTCTGAGTTAATCTTCAAAATCTCGTGAGAAAACAGGGATGTGCAGGAGATCAAGGAAGAGGAGGGTCTGAACTGGGAATCCAGACCAAAAGTGTGGGTGAGTAAAACCTGGCTGGGTCATGGAGGACCCAGGACTGAGTTACATGAGAGGACAGTCATGGGTTGGCTTTGGATGGTGTTGGTGAAGTGCAAGAGAGAGGAGCAAGGTGGGCAGCAGCATTTTTGCAGACTCAGAAGGGAGGAGTGAGTTCCAAGAGACACAAGAGCAGGAGCTTGTAGCAATCAAGATGGGAGAGACTGCAACTTAAATCTAATGGCTGTAGGGTTGGAGGGAAAGGAACATTAATGTAATTTTTCTAAATCCCAGACTAAGAACCAGATTCCTTGAGAAAGCCTTCGGATTAACTGATAGCACCACACAAAATATGCAGACATAGCTTACATTTTTCTCAGGCTTTAACTACCTTAATATCTCAGATAATAGAAGGATGTCAGAAAAATTTAAGCACCCAGAAGCCTTTGGAATTTGTAAAGCTCTCCCAGAACTTAATTAGACCTAGTTACTGAATCTGGAAAATTATTTCACTGTGGGCTCTCATTTTTTTTTATTTTTTTCTTTCACCTGCAGTGCTCCATACTGGAGTTCACACTGTCCTGTGAGAGGCACAGTATCCCCTCCACCAGGCAAGACCACCAAGTCCAGCATCTTATCTTTTGCTAAAACTTTCAAGGAAGGCATGTTCTTCTCAGGACTGTAGCATACTGGATTAGCAAGGCTAGGCTTAGCTACAGGCCATGGCTGTCAGACCCCAGGCCTGGCCTCTGTGCCCTGAAGCTTTCCTACCCAACGAATCAGAATGACAAACATTTAGGAACTAAGCAGTTTAACATGTACCATAAAGCACCATTCCCTGAGCTTTTACCATCAAGTTCATCCCCATTTCTTTCTGGGGAGAAACAGATCAGAAAACAAAGCAACAGCCACCATTTTGTGACACATGATGCTTATTCACTTATAGCAAAACACTTAAAGAAACTGTTTTTCTTGAGTTACCATTCCTCTTTCTTAAGGGGAAGAATAACAAGGAGAATATCTCACAAATTTTAATAGTCAGTAGTGAATTGGACATCAGATAACTCCATATGAAATTGTCTTTTCTACATTTTACCCTCCAAAAAGGGTAGTGGGGTTCTCCTGTTAGGAGAAGACCAAAAGATCATTAAATGAAAATATTTCACGAAGTGAATTTCTGCCTTCTGAATACCTATAGTCACAGATTTCTTTCCAAAACCTACAAGATTTGAGAAAGCTCGGTATATCTGCAGGATCATTCATGGAGGAGCCCATAGGGGAGGAGTGAGCTGTGGCTACTGACTGAACTGCTGACATATCAGGTAGGCAGCTCCCTCTTTCTTCTGTCCTACAAGTGCTTATCCTGTGTGTGCCCTGGAGGAGGCCAAGGAGAGGATGCAAGAGGAGCAGATCTGCTGCTCCTGACAAGTCACAGTTTTGACTACAAGGCAAAGTTAACAGGAAGGTCAACAGAGTGATGGCTTTCAGGCATCCTGTGCCCTGTACAGCAGAGGGTACCTGAGGTTTCTTATCAGCAATTTCAAACATTAACTCCACCTCCAGAGTCCATCACTCACATTGTCTGCCTTGATACAGAAAGGAAAGGACAGCTGTCCCTCAAGGTGATTGCCTGCTGCCCTCCGGGTTTTCCTGATCCTTGGAGCCGGGGTTGCATTTCTAAAATTATTGATCCCACTCATCATTTTTCCCCCTAGGGATTTCAGAGTCCACTGGCCTGTGAATGCAGCTATCTCCACTCTCCTGCAATTTAGACCATGCATGTCTTTGTCCTCCTCTCCTGCAAATACACTACAATCTGTGCCACCCCTCTTTCCTAGCACACGTGAGAGGCCCATAGAGATGCTTTCTGCAGTCAGGTGAACATCCTGAGCACCTCATAACCTTGCTGCACTTTGATGTTAGGCTCCTTTTCTCTCTCTGTCACTTCTGAAGGTACTGTTGTCCTTGCTTTTAGTGACAATAATCAAATACTTCAGGTCTTATGTTCTGCAGCCCCACACAGATCTACCAGCACCTGAAGCAGAGTCAGATTCTGCCCTCCCAGACCTCACCATGGGGCTGGGTCCTGTGTCCAGTCTGGCTCAGGTTACCTCTCTGGAGCAGGACAGGTCCAAATATGATCCAAATGCAGAGCATCAGAGAAAAGAGCTCTTCAGCTGGACTCATCCCCTTTAGCTCCACTTAAGAGCAATGAGGAGGGAGAGATGTCCATATGGTATAATTACACTAATCTCATTTATGCATCTGCTTTAGGATGGAATGAATTGTGCCCTAGATTCACTGACTCCAGATACTCAGATTGTGGTGACCACTTCAGATAAAGATGTCTCCAAGACTGCCAGAGGAGCCTCACCCTGTGAGACAAGTTGCTCTGAAAGTGTGTGGTTAACTCAGCAATCTCCTAAGACAGGTCTTTTTCTGGTTTATTGTTTTTGAGCTCAAGGCAGTTTGATAATAAATTGAAATACATTCTTAAATAAGAATATTCATGCAACGCATGGCACCAGTATGAACTGAACTAGTGCATATTTTTATGTAGATAAGGGATGTGATGATATGCTTGATCTGTTATTACGAAAAACTGATCAGACTGAAGTAACCTTTTTGCAATTAGCAAAATAAAGAAGTTATCAAAGAGTTCTCTTTTTTAAGACTGTCACAGTGTCTATGCCAGTCTATCTAATGCTCATAATTAACTTAGAATTCCCTCATGTTGCTTTTTCAACCCTTTTTAAAAAATTTTTCTTGCTTGATCTGGAGCAGTTCAGCCCCCACATATTATTCACAGCTCAAAACTGGAGCTGCATCTGTTATTTCAGAAATGCTCCAGCATCTCCAGGCTGACACTTCTCTAGCAAGAAGGGCAACAAGGAGCAGTCAGCCTGGATATGAATGTCTATATATATAGGGAATAGCTTAGAGAGAAGTCAAGGACTGAAGGATTTTAGAAAATATTAAATACTTTCTTTACAGGCCACACTGCTGTCACAAGAATGCAGTTACACAGGGCAAATCAAATTAATTCAAGGTTTAGGGAAGAGCCTACATTTGTTTTCTCAAACAGATCTATTATCCTCAAAGCTTGCAGAATCTCCCTTGCTGTGACAGCTCAGGTCAAATTCAAGTGACTTTGCTATAAAATGAGAATGATGCACCAGATGAAAAGTATGAAAGAGATTGATCTGTGTGAACTCCCTGCTCGGTGTATTGAGTTCACAGAGCAGTGCACAGCAGTGAAGGGATCTGAAAGGACCATGTTCACAGAGTTACACAGTTGCTTTTTCAAAGAGCAGGCTGGCAACTCGCTAGAACATGAGAATTGTGCTGAAAGATCGAATTCTGAAAGGCATCTCCTCCACCTGAGCCAGGAAGGCTGAATCTGCTCTCCTCATTTCTGCCCCAGGAGCAGTTCTCACCATCCTCTGCAAACACTGAATGCAATCCCCTGCCCAAATTTAGGCATTTTGATGCTTTCTGGTCCTCTGAAAACTCAAAAGCAACAGGGTTATTTCAGGCCTTCATACCTGGGGGACAGCAGCAGCAATGCACAGGACTGGCAGCAGTGGGATGGAAATGTGGACTGCACATTAGAATTTTATAAAAACAAGCCTCTGGGGAATAATCTTATTATAGATTACTGTAGCCTCATTATCTCACTATATAAGTTTACTCCCTGAGTATTACCTCATTGGTTTCTTGGATGCTGTGAACCTGTTGTTTCTCTCATGGTCTTTTGCTTTGGAGTCCAATTAGAAGCAGTTTTGGGCAGGCACCCTCTTGTGAAGACAATTGTCTGGAGGACCTGCTCTATGGTGGGGTCTTGGGAATGCTGCTGTACTAAAGGCAGAAAACAGTCATCCTTGACTTCCTGAAAATCCTGGGCTCCAGAGGTGCCTGGTCAGGCTGTGAAATGCTCCCTGCTGAGGCACTTTGCACACAGGGCACAAAGGTGGAGTGGGCTTCCATGAAAAATAGGTTCAATCACAGAGATACAGGTAGCAATAAAAATGAAGCTTAAAGGACATGGCAAAAAGATGTGTGAGAAAAAGCTTGAACCTGAGAAGGAGGAGGCAGAAAACAAAGGGACTCTGAGTCTCAGTGCTATGGGCATGTGGTCTGTGAGTGTTTGAGCTGCAAGACAACTCCAACATCACTTTCCATGACTGTAAGTGGACAGACAAATAAGAACATAGAGCCTTTTTTCTGAGGAGGGTCTGACCTACTTTTTAACCTGCAATGTAAACAAGTGCCTGTCTAAGGGGTTAAAGAAGAGGGGAAGAGGAACAGAATGGAAGTAGTGAAAGAGACAGTGAGGAACTGATTTGAGAACTGACTCAGGGTTAAAGAAGGACAACAAATTCCAAGTGTTAAGAGAACAGCTTTCCACCCTATTAAAATGATGCCATCATCACCATACTACTAACAGATTTTTTTGAAAACTGTGATCTATAAAAATGAGCACAGCACAAGGATAGATTTTCTTCCTTCTCTTTTATCACTAAAGAACTCAAAAAACTAAGACAAAGGGCATAGTCCACAACTCATTCTAAATGGTGGTCTTTGTGCCTGGAAAGATCACACACTTATAGCCCAAACCAGACCTATAAAGACAGATAGTCCTTGAGAACAAGCAGTCCAGGAGATAGTCTTCCTGGAAAAGATAATTTTATGATACCAAGAATGATCATAAATACACTTATTCAATGCAAGGCTAAATGTATCTTAATTTTCCCCAGGTTCTAGATAACAAGATTGGTCTTAATTAAAGGGAAAAGTAGGCTGGGATGAAGAGTATGGAGAATTGATCTGCATGCAGCCTTCTAGGCAGAGTAAGACTCCAGTTCACCAGGGGACACAGCAGGGACCTGGCAATGATGACAGCCCAGACTCCTGCAGGCATTCCCTTGATAAACATACTAGGCTTACCCAATGGCAGTTCAGGCAATATATGCCCAAACTGGCACAGGCTATAGGAAATTCACACAGGAAGAGGGATTCAGCTGGACTTCAAAGGTGTGGGAAACTTTTTCAAACACCCTCATATTAGAGTTCATGGTGGAAGGAAGAGACATGCTAAAAAAATAATGGTGGTCCTTTCCCAAATGGCTCCTTCCTGGGGGGCATGTAGGCTTCAGTAGGTTGGTTTACAGCTAGCCTGAGGGAATGGACATCATCAGTCCTTGAAGTGGACATTTCTTGTGGTCACTGGCCAAGCAAGAAGCTAGAAAAGACCCTCCAGTGTCACTGCTAGGCGGTACCAAAGAACAGGTTTCCATTTGAAATTTTGTTCATAATATAAAGCTATTGAAGAGCCCTTATGGCAGCAAAATCTAAATCTTTCATTAATGAAAGAACAGCAGATGAATAATCACAATAAAAGTGTCTGTTACCATGGGACAGGGAAATAGGAACACAATGGGCATTTGATGAGCTGCGATTAGTCTGGCTCCACAGACTATTTGGGAAATGGAGAAAAAGAATGGATTGTATTAAATGCCAAATTCAAAAGACACAATTGGGAAGCTTAGGTCAAAGAAATTAAGGATGCCTACACCAAAATGAGATGCTGTCTCTGTGGATCTATGGTCGAAGTGAAACTTTTGAGTACAAGCTGTCTATGAGCCTGTAATTACAGGGTGTCAGGCATCTCAGGGATGTAGAGGGGCTGAGCTCAGGCTGTGCATATCTCCCACGTGGCACTTTCTGACTTCGTGCAAGGCTTCAACCTTATTGTTTTCTTAATGCATTCCCCAAATCTCACTGAGGTATTCCCACTGTGACATTCCCTGCCTGAGGGGGACTCCGTAGCTGGTGCAGAGCTGACTTGCCCTATGTTGAGTCTCACAGAGCAGCGTGGCTGCCTGACTGCTCCATGAGTGACTGGAGTCCTTCTGAGGCCTCTCTGCATGAAGTGGGACCTCCTGACTTAGTGACAGGCAAGGGAGAAGCAAAAGAGAAAGGACATGGATGTAACAGTGCCAAGTCACTGGACCACACATGCTGACACAACTGGGAGAATCTAAGAGAAAACCATAACTATGAAGAAGAGACAAATACTGAAACAAATGCACCTCTTTGGAGTGGCTGCTTCTCATCAGCAGAGTGGGCAAACACTGGCTTTAGAGGAAAAGCCATGGCAGTACAAGGTCTCACTTCAGGCTGCACTCTGCCCTGTTGTGGGGATAGGCAAACTACAGGATAGGATCAAAAACAAATGGGAAGCAGCAGAACAGGTAATACCATCATTTGATAATAATGGGACTATATGGGACTGTAATTAAAGACAGCAGAACCATCATACCTGAAGTGCTACATAAATATTACGTTGAAAGGAACCCAGGAAGCTCATTTGCCTTAGAAAAGGGACAGAGACATTTTATATTACTTCAAAGGAGAGGGACACTGAAGATGTTAAAGCTTTTTCATCTATACCAAGAACACAGTCAGTTTAAGTAAAACTATCCACATAAGCAGCCCAGAGAAAATTGTCCTTTGTCTCTACAGCAACAGATTTGTTCAAGCTGCTAAGGAAACGCATCCTCACATCTCTTCAATGAACTTTGTATTATATTTCTCATGACCTTTGGCAAAGTTTGGTAGAAAAAGAAGATAAGCAGAACAAATCCTTCAGTAGATATGTAGCAAAATAGTGATGTGTAACAGTGGGCCACACTTCATAGGGTATGACTGGGGTTTTTTTATTGAAATACACCTAAATCATCATCATCTCTGTGGGAAATAGTCTAGCCAACAAAGCCATTACTGACATATACACCAGACACTGATCAATACAGCACTACTACTTTTTATACAGCACTGATCAGTGCATGGACATACACCTATATTGGGCTACAAACTGGCAATATCTGCTTGATAAGAAAAATAATTTTAGGTCAAACAGACACAGGGACTTTTTTGAATTTGACATAAGACAAGGAGAGTCAATCTGAAACTTTTGATTTAACATCTAAGAGAACCCTTAATTTCAGAGTAATCCCTGACAATGTTTGTACTTCTTTTTGAAGTTCTTCAGTTAAAAAAGATGATTAAAAGAATAAACAAAGTTTTGTTTAAAACATCAAATCAAAAGGTTCTTCATCTTGTTTTCTCAAGGACATCAGCGTGTCAGAGAGAAAACTTTCTCCAAGAGGAAAAGTATTTTTAAATTAATTTACCTGATTTGAACTCATCAGACCATTCATCTTTCTAAGCCCTGTCTTTAAAACAAATGTCCTATATGTAAAGAAAAAACCTCCACTCTAGTTAACCCATTGTGTCATTTTCTCTGAACACTGAAAATAGGATTTGCTCTCTAGAAAAAATCTCATACCAGAGAAGCTGTAGATACATATAAAAGAAGAGATGAAACAACAAATTTGTGAGAAGCTTAGAGGGAAAGGAATCCATATAAGAAGCAGCAGTAGCCTGGGGGACACCCAAGGTGTGAATCCCCCCATGCTGGGTGAGCTGCAGACAAAATCTCTAGGTGCCAGGAAGCAGATGCACGGGCACAACAGCAGCAGTTGGGCTGGGGAAGCTGGGGCTCAGCTTTTGGCTTTTGTCATCTTCAAGAGCTGTGGCACTGCTGGGCAGTCCCTGGGAGATAGCTGATTATAAGCAAGAAGTCTATTTTGGTTGTGGGTTTTTATTTTTGTTGTGTGTGACTGGGAAGGTATGGGCAAGAATCACTTTAGAGAGTTCTGGCTAAGCCAGGTTTTATCCAGTGACACATGCTGAGAGAAGCTGGTCTTTGGTGAATTACTTTTGCTGTTTCCTCATCTCCATGTGGTATATGGACCAGTCACCCCTGTCCTGAACCACTCAGGTTCTTCTTAAAGATAAATAGATGGCAGCATGCAAGTCCAGGTGAAATCCTGGGATTCACAGGGACATGCAGGATCTGGGCTCAGGTAGATTTCTGCAGGCTCAAAACCTGGTGCTTCATATTACATATGGGCGCTATTTTCATCCTCCTCAGGAAATCTTTCTTCTCAGTGTGCTGGTTACAGACTCATTCAAAGCAAGGCGTGCAAGCTGATCTCTGAGCTCTCTGTGCTGGCAATGCTTAATCACATCCCACTCTAAAAGAAACCATCTGATGTCAAGATTTGGATGATAAGAATATGGGACACATTAGTCATGGAGGAGCTGACATACACAGAGCAACAACAACGAGATTATCTTGATATGGCTGCCCTTCTCAGGATGTGGACATGGAGAACTTTTAAAACCTAAAAAACAGGGACTTAATTCCTTCTGTTTCTGCTAATAAATGTCCTGTCCTTTGCTATGTGAGAACACCACCCTCTTCTGCAGCAGATGCATATGATTAAAGCATAAAAATGTATAAGAAAGATGCTGTAATAGACTGTATAGATCATTGCCTCAACTCACAAGGTCCTGCCTTTCAAACCATTTTGGTTTCATTATTAGAGATAATTGTATTCTTTGTTGTTTGCAAGCAAATATTGCAAAACCTGTACTCCATGCTCTTGGAATACACATATGAAAAATGTGATACTTTTAATTAAATCTTAGATGAGCAGTAAAAGTCTTAATCTGGCAAAGTGCTCAATGGCATGCCCAGAGTGAAATGTGTAGGTAGTTCCAGCAAAATATGTTGGCAGGATGAACTAGAGCCAGGTTAATGAGCCTGACTCATTAGGAGCTGAGATAGGACCTGGAGCATGAGATGGGACTTAATGGTGCAACCAGTTTGAGAAAATCCCCTTAATCTGAAAGAATACTTCTTCTCCCTCCTCCCATCCCACACCAAGGAAAAACCCCAAACAATCCAAAACCCTTACACAAGTTAACTGGAGCCTGTACCCTCTTGCCTTCTGTCAGGAGTGCCCTCCAAATACCAGCACAGCCTGGAAAAAGACAGGATTTCCTGAGAAATCTTAGGGGTATGAGATTATGTGCTCCCACAGTGGTAATGCCATTGGGGAGGATAGAGTTTTTTCTCTTTCAAAGAAACTTTACCAGCTTAGAACAAGTACTTTAATTTGATTTTTCCTGAGGAATCCAATGAATATTGTCTTTCCTTTTTTTCCTGGATGATGGAAAAGGGACATTTCCCCAGACCTATGCATCAGTGCTGATAACACCACTTTGAAATTCACAAACAAGCCATTAGGGCCATAAAATTTGCTCTTCTACATTCTAAGAATATTTTAAGATGCAAATACTCCAGATAGCTAAAGGTGTCAGGACCCAGAAACCAGCAGGAGTTCTGTAAAATTCAACATGTCCTGCATTTGTAAAAGTTACCTTAAAACCACAAGGGAAACTGATCCCATTAGAGACCTTGATGCAGGTATTCTTTGTACAAGGATCTCAGAGCAAACTGATTATGTCTTACTTGTCAGGTACCTGTACTTCAGGCTCCAGCATATAAACAGAATCTTGAATACTGACATTTAGAGTGTTTTAATTAATTTTCATGTGAACTGATTTTGAAAATTTGATCAATAATAATGTGAACACTTTTCCCCCTTGCCTCCTTTCTACCACGTTCAGTATCCAGCAAAAGATTAAGTTAATATTGCACAGGCAATCCTGACTTAGGCATTAGATTCTTGAAGATCTTGACAGCTTTTAGCTAGCACTGCAATTTTCACTATTTAATGGTTTATTTGTAAATACCTAGATCCTGAATTTGTGTAATTAATTGAGAATGTTTATTTTCTCTATCCCTCAAAGTTATCAAAAGCTGGAAACATTTCAGTCAAAACAGTATGAAAGCAGAAGGCAAAAGTAAACAATATGAAAGTTACCAAACTTAAAAATTTCATTAGTTTTTGGTACATATCCCAGTTTCTGAATGCTTGTTTGGGAATGCCTTCCCTGGCCCTTGACAGGACTTGCTAGGTCAGGGAAATCCAGCTATACTGTGCTAGCTGATATAAAATTATTTTCTTCCAGAGTATGGATATGTTTTAGTTTAATCTCCAGAAGGAAGATGTGTGAAAGCTGGGTTTGCTAAGGCCCTGCAAGGCACAGGGTGATGATGGGTGATTGTACACCAGGGCTCTGATCTATCTCAAAAGCCAGCTGATGAACAAGCGTGTATCTTTCCACATCATTCCTCCTGCAACTAAGCAGGAGGAAAAGCACTGAACTGGATTTTTTTTTAAATCTTCTGAACTACTCAAGAACATCAGTTTATGGACCTATTCTGGTCATGAGTGTGTTTCTTATGTCTCGCTACACACACACACAGAACACAGATGCCTAAATAGCCTCATTCATAACAAAGGCATCACATTTCAAAGCAAGTGAGGCCCAGATGATTTTTTTAAAAATTCAATTCTCCTTTATGTATCTTTCTCGGGTACTTATATGAATTAAGCTCCTAATCTTCTGAGCTTTGCCTACCATATGTTATTAGAGCAATTGCTTTTGCAGTGATATCTTTGATTTCATTACAAAAGACGGTGGTTGGAACTGTTCTTCTAGGACTCTCTTAAGTGGCTGTGATGGGCTGTTCCTTCATTGTTAACTCCTTAACACAAATCCTTCAAAACCTGTGTGTGGGAGAGACAGCCCATTTTGCAGCAAACTCCTTTCTCCAAAGGCGTTTGGCATTTTGGGGAAGAAGAGCAAGTCTTTCATGCTATGGAAATGAAATAAAAAGTGAGATGGAGTAGCAGAATAAGATGCTGCTCAGGGAGAGGACACACCAGCAGAGCCATGAGCACCCCAGGATGCACCCTTGCCACCCCTGACCCTTTCCTGTGCAGGGCAGTGGCACATGGGAGCGTGGCCAGGCTGATGCTGGGAGCCCTGGCTGGGGACAGGCACCTTGGCTCACAAACAGCCTTGCGTGACCAGAACTAACGAGGTTTCAGTGAACAAAGCTTTGGAGAAACTGCGATGCTGCACTTCGTTCCACAAAGTTTATAGTTCCTCACCTCTGGCCCCTTTTAATGCTATAATTGCTCTCTTAAATTTCTCTTTATTTAACGTCACCCAGTCTGTCTTCTTTTGTTACCATTTATTTAACTAAAACAGGCAGAGGCTGATATTGAAGGCAGGAATGGAGCCAGCATGTTAAAACCTGCTTTTAATTTAAGGTTCTGGGGCTAGTTTCCTAGCCATTACCACATTTCAGAGAAAATGAATTTTCTTTCTCTCTGTCAAGCAATGGCTGATCTAGATCTAATTAGGGTCAGTTTCACCAAAAGATGAGTCATTTACATTCTGAATATATGGCTTCCAAATTATCATTTTGGTTTAGCATCAGACATGAATAAACCCATGCATATCTTTTTTAGATGGCACTGAAGATAAAAATCAATGGCTTTTCTTCCACAAATACCTTTCCCAGCAAAAAGATGGCAGCTGGATGAAGGAAAAAGATACAGTTCAGGATAAGGACAAATAAGATTAAGGATAATTGCAGAATATAGTTTTCTGAACTGTATAAAAAGTGGCCTATTTAAGACTTACCTAAAAAAAAACTCTGAATGTTCAAACACTTAAAGTTTTTTTTTGACAAAAATCCCTAGCTATGCAGGGCCATACTACTTTTCTTTAAGCACACTGTGAGTACAGAAACAAAACAGATTGCAATGGAAGCACCTGGAAAAAAAATAAATCATACAACACTGCAATTCTGCTGCAGTATAGGCAAATACAAAGCAGAGTAAAGAGAAAAACTCTTAAACAAGTCCTTTTTTCAGCTGGGAGTCATTTGTGTAATCAGTATGTCTTGCAGCAAGGTTAAGAGAACAAAACTCTATAATATGGCATCTTGTAGCCTTACTTTGCCAGGAAAACCTTGGATACATGAATTTCTGTTATCACTCTCATTTATACTCTGCACCTCTCTTTTGCATCCCTTACCTGCTACTTCCACTATTCTATTTTTTCACTGGATGACCAGGAATTAGCACTGGAGGCACAGGTCTCTGTGCTCTGCTCTGAGACCTGACCCATTACCAGGATAACACCAAGGCATTCAGCTGAGACTAATGGAGATGGCTGGGACATAAGCACTACAGTGCTGGGAAATAACAAGATCACTGAAATACACCGTGAAAATTAAATCTCACACTGTTCTTATTAGACCAAATAATAAGTAACCTAACCTCACTGTTTTGTGTTTTAAATAACTTGGGTCAGCACAGGAACTATTATTTTGTCAGTGTTTGCTTCCTCAGAGAGGGTGTTATCAGTAGGCTCTCCAGTAAATACTCATCAGAAGTGCAGAACCTTCTGCTGTTCAGTGGGATTAAGCAAAGCAGACTTCTGCTATCAGCAAGGGGAAGCTGAGTTATTTAGGGCAGCCTATAAATCAGCCAAGCACCAGGACTATCTGGCATCACTGGGATCCTGAAACCTCTGCAGATCCTTTTCACACTGTGTTCCTACTGCAGAACAGCAGCACTGGTGTCTTTTCACAAGCCTGCCAGGTTAAGAGCACCTTTCATACATGAGCTCTTAGGACTGAGATAAATTTTCCTTTTCACCTTAAAAAAAAAAATATATATATATATATATATATAAAAATCATGTAATCATTGCCACCTGTTTTGGTGGAGATTTAAAGGAGCGGAATGAATCACAAAATTCAGAGATGCGATGTTATAGTTTGTTGCTTTACAAAGGAATAGGGATACTCCAGGCTTACATTTCCCAAACAATTTTGAATCATTACACTCTTCCCAGGGTCTGAAGCTCTTTGTCTATTTAAAAACTCATAATATCAGTACTTTCATATTTGGATGATTTCTGTGATTTCATAAAGCCCAGAGTTCCATCACTCACCACACAGTCCCTGCCCAGCAAAACAGCAGCAATGTACAGAACTTGTGCTGAAGACACAGCAGTGAAACTGTGAGGTGAGTCTACACGCAGCTCAGGACCAGGGAGGAAACCCAACAGGCCAGAATTTTTTATACCAAGAACAGAGTATTCAGCTCCTCTGTTTGAACCTTTACCGAACTGTAGTAGCAAACCAAAGGAAACAGCTCTGTGGATCAAAATTGAAAGTGGTCATCCCCTTTTCTGAAAGCTGAAGATGTGTGTTTCCACCTTTTACAGACACATGGCAGTGGGAGGTGAGAGCCCATGCAAGTGTCAAGGTGGCTCAGAGAGCAGCAGCAGTGTGGTTTCCAGTGCAGAGGAAGGCATGCACAGTAGTCTAATTGAAGCCTTCTGAGAGTGAATGGCTGTGGAAATTCAGTTAGAGTTTTCAGCAGGATGGTTATCTAACTTTAATCAACTGGAAGCAATCACTGTCTGAACTAGTCTCTGTTAACTTTGCATGCAGTTTCAGTTCACAACAACCAAACTCCTGCTTGGAGCCTCAGCAATTTGAGTCAACCATACTTCAGTAACAATAATTTCAACATTATGCCACAACTTACCCAAGAACAAAAATTTCGTCCCATGCCAAACTTGTCCTTGTTTCACCACTAAACTCCATAAAGTTATTCTGGCTGTGGTCTTGACATAGAAGTGGTTTAAGTTTTCAGGCTGGTCGAATTTACTGCTATGTCTGATATTCTGTTTCACATATATTGAGTACTTGTCTCTTTGATCTTGTGAGCTGTTTATTTTATATCTGCCTTGTTATTGTGGTTCTTATTTACAAGCTGCAGCCTGGCATTGCATGCACACACACCCAGGCATATACAGATGCACAGACCAGATCATTGCTGGACTTGATCAACTTTTACTTCTAAGAACTTTTCCATCTTCTTTCACAAGTCTTGTCCACTTCAAACAAGCACTGCAGTTTACAGAAACACTGTTAAGAAACAAAATATTAGGCTCAAATACTGCATTTTCAGCTAAGGCATGCCTGGAAACACAGTCAGCTTTCAGGCAGCATTTTCAGTGTGAGTGTGCAAATATCTTGTCTACATCACCTATATGGCATGTTGAGAAACCCTGTGAAACAGAAAAGGCAAAAACCTCTTTTAGAGGAAAGAACCAAAAGAAAACAAAGGAAAAAAAACCCAAAGCCTGAGAATAAAACATTAGCAAGATGCAAGAACTCAAACAATTAAAAAGTCTTGTAAACACATTAAAAAAAGAAAATTTCTAAGGGTAACAGCCCTTTAAGTGGTGGCTTCATAATAACAAACAATGACAAAAGTTTGTAATTAAATGGTGCCTTTCATCTGAGAGATTCATCAGCTCTTAGCCATTACTGACTATTAATTTGACACCACTTCTTCTCACAAGTGCACAGCTGCTGTGTTTGAAGGAGAGAAGATAGGGAAGTGTTCGCCTAGGAGCAGCACATGTCTGAACTGCAGTTGTTCCGACTTTTAAGGAAAGCTTACCTAAGTGTCTGCCCCTAAGCTGAACTGAAACATCTGCAATCCAAAACCTTTCCTGCTTACTCATTCATGTTGTTAAAAATGCCCGTCCTTTCAGGCACCTTCTACCTCCCACTCGCCTCAAACCAGAGTGATAACACAGGCGTGGAAAGGGCTGTTACGGCTGTGAGTTTAATTGTAATTCAAATATACCGGAATATCAGAACAGCTTTTGATCTAGAGGTAAATACAAACAAATTGCTTTACCTGACTTAAGTGCATTTCAGACACGTAGCTGCAGAAATGGACAGGAAAGCGCCTTTTCTTGACAAGATATTAGCGGCATCATGTGTATGACGATGCAGGCGGACTCGCGTTCACGGAGGTCCGGCCACTTAAGCCATCACTCAGACAATTCCTGCATCCCTGTCTTTAGGAGACTCTTCAAAAATTCCTCGCGGGCATCTCTCTCACACTCAGGGCTTTTGGTAACGCTCTCAGGGCTTTACCAAAAGCTTTAGGTAATGCTCTCTGGGCACGGAAGCCATTGGCATGCGAGGCAGTGAAGTCTTGTGAATTTTTTTGGGGAGCCTGAGCCTCTCAGTGCACGTCCTTGGGCTGCTACTGATTCACCCGATGTTAAGCAAATGCCTTTGCCTCCCCGTTTGGGGTAATGAATACCTTTGTCAGTCAGCTGTCAGCCGAGTTAACTCCGGGCTTTAAAGACAAATCATGCTAAATAGGCATTGATTTATAGACAACTCCCCATCAGCTGGGGAAATACAGAGCTGGGATTCCTGGTACTCTAAAACTCCTGAAGCATGATGCACAGATATCTGAGGAACTTGACAAAGACTCAGCTTTGGTCCAGGCTGCTCCTGCAGGAACCCTTGAGTCCTGTGCACCTGGTTGTTGCAGGGTGAATTCAGCGGGAGCCAAGCCCCGGCTGCCTCCCCGGGCCGGCGCTGCTCCGTGCCAGAGCAGGAGGATTTCCGGCACCCCGGAGCGTGAAATACTCAGCATGATGGTTCAAGGCTCTGCCTCCACCTCCCTCCTACCCCTCAGGGCTGATGCCAGCAGCTCTGGCTTGATTGACTTGAGTTGATTTTGCATTCAGGTATCTTTGCATCATCATCTCCAGAACCTGCAAAATGCCAGCAGTGATACCAAACTGGTCAGGCAGGTAACCATCTTCCATCCACCAGCTTTTACTAATGCTACTCCTGGCCACACTGAAGTGATGCTGCTTCCAGACTGTAAACGTGAGGTCTGAGAGGTGCTTGCTTCTCTTTTGTTTTATACTTTTTCTGTTGGGCTGGACTGTGAACGAGAAACAGTGCTGTGTATGGAGCACTAAGGTGGAGAGTCAAGGGAAGAATGGAAGAGGCAAACTAAACATACACTGCCTATGTCTTCTTGAGACATATATCAAATTCAGGGGCACAGGAAGGGACAATGAAGCTTGTCAGAATATGTGTGGCTGATCTAACCATGTCCAGACCTAGCAAACATGCCTTGCTGAGGTGCTAAATGAGGCGATGAGGGTTATACATATGCATCACTTCACAGGAGAAGTGCATGCCTCTAGCCTATGGCTGCCTTCAAACCTTTCCTTTTGTTGCTGTGTATCTGTTCACCCTCAAATAACCACTCAACAGTGACTTGTGCTTGAGAAGCCATGTGGCAGTTTGCTAATGTAAAACATAATACATGGAATTGCCTTGCTGCTCGCTTATCTGAGACAAGAACTATTTTTTTCCAAGCTGACACTCAGACTGACCCATTTATGCAAATCTGTTTCCACATCTCATTCTCATGTCAGAAATGTGGATTAGTTTTGTAATGTTAAAGGGGTTAGTCAACGTTATGGGCCAGACTTGACCCTTCATAGATGGCCTTCACTAGCCTGCTGAAGAGCTGTGTGAAGGGGTCACGCATGCTGTTAAACACAGAGTCTTAAAGCCCCAAGCTTGACAGGCTGTGTATGTGTGTGCACATGTCTGACCTCGTACAGGCTCTGTACTGAAGGAACTAAAAAAATCTCAATTTACTATTACAGCCATCAGAAGCTACAATGACTTAACACACTGTGTGCTTTGTAGCCCTGTGTGCCCCTAACTTAGAACTTGTGTTATCTTATTTAAAAAAAAAAAAAAAAAAAAGCCTAATCCCAGTTCAGGGAAATAGAGATAGGCACTGTTGTCAAAAGCTGCCAAAAATAGAGAAGAGCCCACTGATACCATGTGGTGACAGATGTCTACAAACTCACCACATACCATTGTGGATCTGTGCTCAGTAGAGTGAAAGGCAAGATCCTGAACAATAATTCCCAGCCTACAGGAAAAACCTGGTTCCTTTTCGGATAGATAAAAAAAAATTCACTAGGAAGATTGATAAATCATGAAAATGCTGAACAAAGGGATACAAAAATTCTGCATTTCTCTGTAGGAATTCAGTGCTTCTCCAGGGCTGCATTGGAAGAGCCACTGCCCACTACAGTTGGTGCAGTAAGATCCCTCACATGCTGTAGTGGAAGGAATTCTCATCTCTCCTAAGAAAATCCTAAAAATCATGCTCCAGAGCAACTTGTTGTAGGGCTCTTCCATCCTGCTACTGAAGGTGGACACAACACAACCAAGGACATAGGAGTCAGTGGACAGAAGAGGACAAGCAAGAGACCTGGTTCTGTCAGAGCACTGAGATACCTGGGCTCTTGCTTCCCTCCTCCTGATGCTGCTTGTGTGATGAAATGAAAAGCCAAGAGACCTGGAGAGAAAGTTCAGCAGTCTAGTGAGTTTAAGCACCTGAATTCTGCTTGCTTCTTGTTTCAGACACCTCAACACCATCACTGAGGAGCTCTTGCTGCACTTCCTGCCAGTTGTGGCTTCTTACTGACTTTCCATTAAATCAATTCAGTGTGTTTTCACACTCTTGCCCCAAGATGCCAGTGATCTTGCCTGTATGTTTACTCATCTCAGGGTCTGAGAACAAGTAGTAAAAATATTCAAGTCAGTTTAGAACTGTGGGATTTTGACTTCCCAAGGAGCTTGCCTGCTGCTAGCTGAGCCCCCAACTTCATTAGTAAGGTATGATGATGATTCAGGTAAACCCAAGTGTTCTGCTGACTTGTTATACCAGCTCATGTTTCTACGCTGTGCCTTTCCAAGTTGCCTGACTGGACAGGTACCAGTTCACACCGGCTTCCTTTGAAGCTTTAATTTGCAGCCTGGATGCACAGCTACACCCAGGACCACAACTGGATTTACAAGGCCTGGGAAAAGACTGTAGAAATGGGTGTACTTTGCTCTCCTCCCACACTACCCTGCAGAGCTCAGGGCTACAGTTTGGCACTGACAAATGTGAATTTGGTCCATCTGGACAGCCTGAGAAATGAAAGCTCTGGGTGGGAATCTGCATGTCTAGTTGGGTTGGAGCGTGCTAAGAACAAGAACAAGGATCTTAAATGCTGACTTTATCAAATGGCAGATGCAACCAGATCTCTAATCCTTTTTCTTCCAGCCTCTCAAGCCAACCATAGGAAACTTTTACCTCAGATCCCCTAGCCTGTCATTCCTCCACAGAGTGTGTTCACCAATAGAACAGAAACAAAATCTGCATATTTTTATAGCCAGCTGCAGACAGAACAAGATGTCTTCATTCTGACATCTCTGCTGCTCAGATGTGCTGCTGGATGGCTCTGGTACATGACTGGCAAACAGGCACTTTTCCCATGACAAGCTGTGCTTTCCTGTAACATGGTCACATTTCTGCTGTACAAATCTGTTTAGGATTTTACAGATTCTTTTACAGGTTGATCAGTCTCATGTGACCTGAAGATGGGAATGGGACAACCCTTTCATGTTTTTTCACTAAGTTTTTATTGAAAAAATCCAGTGCCATTTCAATTAATTTAATGCAACATTCAGGACATTTTGAGTGTATCCCTAGCATCTCCAGCATTTTTTCTGTTACTGTCTGTGGTGATGTTTTCCAATTATACCATAATGAGGATGCCAACTGTAACTCTTATAAACCCCACTGCTGCATCTTTCTTCTTCTCTAGTGTGGAGTAGCATTACTGAAACTCAACTAAATGGTCATACACAGCTCATGCTCCCATAAAGAAATTTACCTAAACTAAAGTCAAGGCTATATGGAGGACAGTCTCACACTCCTTGTCAGAAGCTGATTTGGATGAAATGTTGAAAATCAATATCTAGAAACCTATGAAATCAACTCCAAAATCCCACTGGCTCAAATAGTTGAATTTGTGATAAAAGACCTGTTTCGTGTGACAGCAGCCCTTCTGTCAACTCCAGTAAGGTTTGCATCAGATCCCTTTCTTACCTGTTTTTGTGTCTTGATATGCAATATGTAAAGGCCTCCAAAATATGAATGTGGTCTTGTATGTGGATGAAATAAAAGCAGCAATAAGAGCCTTGTGGTGTCTCTTGTGTAATGTTCAGCTTTAAACAACACATAGGGGGAAGACTTCTTATCTCCATTCTGTAGGAAGCAGGGATTAAAGTGGGTTGCTAGACTTCTCTTAAACAAAGAGCTTGAGGGGATGGGACTAATAAAGCTGAGCATGATAAGTGTGAGTCCATGACTAAAGAGAAATCTACATTTCAGGCATAGTATGCAGATAAGGCTCCTTGGCAGGGCTGAAAGACAGTAACAACAGTTCTAAAAGACAAGGAGGAGGAGGAGATGTAAAAGGAGGAGAAAGTGGAGGAGGAGAGAACCACCAAGAGTTTTTAGCCAGATGATACATTTCCCATGTAGTACAGGAGCTGTTATATCCTGGCACCCTCTCCTAGTGCTGGCTGGGAGTGCTTTGGTAAAGCTGGGAAGGCAGATTTACACATCTCATTGCAAGAGACATGAAACAAACCTCCCTAGGCAGATTTCCACTGGCAAACAAGTGGGATGCAGCGTAAAATAAATAAATAAATTACTAGTAAATCATTCTGTGAAGAATATAATGGCTTAGCATGCAGACATCTCTATCTGGAGGAGCCAATGCTTGTCAAGTGAAAACACAAGAAATTCCCAACTTATCCTGCTATCAGGAACTAGTTATTACAATGGCAAGGTCCAACAAGGATGAAACATCCTTGAATAAACCATCTCACCCCACTGAACAGCACTGCACCTGGGCCCCAGTTCCACAAAAACCTTCAGTGTTTTGGATCTGTCAACAGCAGACTTCAGGAGCCCAAGATCCAGGCTTGAAATCTCTTCCTCTAAGTTGGGAATAGTTTGATATAGTTTCTGGGGTTGGCTGTCTTTATTTAAAACAAAGAAACACCTACTGTGTGCTGAGATGTGCGCCCTGCTGTGATTTCAGCTCCATACTTAGAAACATAATATGGAAATGCTTCTTCCAGGGGCATAATCTCTGAGTAGCCTGCCTACTTGTACAGGATGATAAAGCTGGGAACACTCCATGGTGCTAATCCTGCAAAATCCTTTCTAAAAGCCAGTTTTTGTGTTCATAGACAATCAAATAAATTTGACTTTTCAGAGCTGTTGTGTTTCCTATGCAGATTCCTTACTGAGCTTGCTAAATTTTGGTGCAGTTTCATAAGAAAGAAAAAATATCAAATCTCCCATGCAAAGACTTGGGGAGATTTTAGTAATGTGTGTAAACACTTGATTGGGTTAGTAAAGAAGTCTGAGATAGCCTTTTCTCAATAATGCCCAGGACAGGTCAAAAGACTATTGGCAGAAATTAAAATGCAACCAATTCCACTTAAACCTAAGAGAAGACTTCCTTCTTCTGGAAGGGGTTGAACACTGGAGCAGGTTGTCCAGGGAAGCTGCAGAGTCTCCATCCTTTCTGATATGAGAACCCCAACTGGACACAGTCCCAGACAACTTGCTCTAGCTGCCCATGGTGTGAGCAGGTGGTTGGATTGGATGATCTCCAGAGGTGCCTTCCAACCCCAGCTGCTCTGTGACTCCAGGATTTCCTGATGTGGGAGATGCTGACCTTTCCAGACCCTCTGGGATGAAGTATTTACTGTGCAGCCCAACCAGCAGCCCACAGGTTTGCCTTCTCATGTCAAGTCTGTCTGACAGTGAGGCTCCTGGGAGAAGCCAGGAATGACTTCCCAAGAGGCCAAGCCCTGGCTCTTTTTCCTTGGCAGAGGAGCACAAGCCCCCAGAGCACTGCTCCGCTGTGCCAGGTGCTGGCAGCGATTCCGAGCCCCGTGCCCGCGGCAGTCTGAGCAGAGATTTTAGGATGAACCGGGCAGGGCAGAGCTCAGCCCACCTGCCCAGGCACAGCCTTGCCCCAGGAGGGCAGCAGGATGGGGCAGCTGGAGGCAGATCTGTGATCCATCCAGGAAACTCCATCCAGGAGTGCCATCTGCTGGGTCCCGGCTATGCAGCCAGGGCAGCTCCTGCAGCTGCCCTCGCACAGGTTTTGGGCTTTATCCTCCTTTCCCAGGCTGGCTGGGAATGCCTCTGCCGAGGGGAGAGGGAACCTGTGCCAAACAAGAGCTGTCTGGTTTTACACAACTTGATCGTCACTGAAATGAGAAATAACAGAGTTAGTCCAAGGAAAGTGTGCTTTTTACATCATTACTCTGTCATGCTACTCCATGGAACTCAGAAAATCACCCCAGGGGCTCTCAGCTGAGTGGTTAGGATGACAGAGTGGGAACACTCTGCAGTGTTAATCCTGTGAAATCCAATTTTTATGTTCATAAACAATTTAAATACCTGTAGCATTTTCAGAGCTATTTTATATCTATAGCAAGATCCATACCTGCCCCAGTAATAGAACTCCTTCTGATGTGACATCCTATGGAGTATCAGATTCCCAATCTCACTTCCTAATCACTGCACCCCAGGCCAGGCACTGTCAGTGTTGGATCTTGCTGAGGAAACAGTGGATCATGAGTGCCACAGCGTGGGGAAGAAATCCTGTATGGATGCAGGGAAAGCTCACAAGTGAAATCTCTGGCAATTATCAATGATCTGCATTTTTAACCAACTTGTACACAATATAGGCTGGTGATTCATCCCCTTTTGGTTTTAAAATCACAATATTTAAGCAGCAAGTTGGAATCCAGGGGTAGTATTCAGAATATGACTTGGTTTGTCAGCACTACCTTAGCCATGTGCTTTAACAGCTAAGAGAAAATCTTTTACTGAGAAACATGACTATGTTGGTCTGCTTGGTCCCAAATTCTGTGACTTGCTCCATGGACAGGCTGTGACTTCATTGCCTACAGTTCTTGGACAGCAAGTCCAGGTCTCAGACTGACATCTTGGAGATATTTTCTTGGGAAAAAAAAAAGAAGAAATAAAAAAAGCATTTGTACTGACAAAGAGGAATAGTCACAGGAAGAGTTATCATAGAATCATAGAATGGTTTGTGTTAGAAGGACCTTCAAGGATCATCTAGTCCGACTTCTAAGTAAATTACTGCTGGAGACAAGGTGTGCATCTTTCCACATGCCGCTGGTGTGGGCAGCCAGGCCTAGAGACCTGACCAAAGCTCTGCAGCCTGCTGCCAGCCCTTTCCCACCACCACTGTCACATCCCACATCCCCTCTTTTTTCCCAGCTCAGCCTCATGGTAGCTTAGTCTCAGTCTGTCCCAAGAGCTTGGGATAATATGAGCTGTGGAAAAGTTAATCTTTCTGAGGGCAAGAAACAAGATTTTTTGTGGTCTTTTAGAGAAGGAGTACATTATATATGTCGTGCTGGTCTACATATGTTTGCCCTCATCCCTGAGAGAGTGGTGCTCACACAGAAAAAAAGCCTGATTGTGTAAAGAAGAATATTTCTGAAACAAGGAATAATAGAACCCATGTGGAAATTACATTGAACTAAAACATTTCAACAAGGTGTTAAAGCAATGTGGCTTTGGGCAACTGTGCATCAGCAGCAGATAATGGTATCTGGATTAATGACAAAAGTACAGGGAAAATTTCTCCATACAATATTGAACTATGTCTATTTAGTGAATGTTTCAAGTACTAAACTACTGTGCACTCTTTCTTATCACTTGTGCCACCAAGATTTTTATTCCATTGATTCATCTCATTTTAAACAAAAAAAAAAAGTCCATTCTTGATTCAGTTTTTATTATTTTACATTAGAATTAGAATTAGAATTAGAATTAGAATTAGAGCTGTGAAATTGCAGTTCCAGTTTTTAATGGAATTAAATATTCTGTTCTCAAATGAATAGTTTGAACTGGTTTATGCTGATGTAATCTAGACTGAATCCTGTGTTTATAGAAGCTCAGTGGCATGTAGGCTTGTATCAGACATTGAAATAGGATCTTTCTCCAGTTCTTGGTTTGAGCATCCTGCCTTCAAGTCAATTAGTGGTGGGTGGGCACTGGACTGAAATACACACCAAAAAGGCCCTGATATAACAAAGCTTCAGGATCTAGTTAAGCTTTTGCCTGCTTTTATGAGTGCAGAAAGTGTAGCAAGTTGTTTCACCAAACTGGACCCCAAATAATCTCTTCAAGCGATGAAGTAAAACACAAACAAATGGGATTGGGTGAGAGGGAATTCTACCCTTCTTTTCTATAGGGTTTATGGTGCCACAGATTACACATGATACAAAAGTTCCCCAGGTGGGAGGAAGGTGATCAGAGCTGGCACAGAGGGCTGATGTCACCAGCCCTAAACTGAGCTGCACAAGGACAAAGCCCGGCTGTCACCCACTGTGGGAGCCTGGGGAACTGTGCAAACTGGGGCTCTGTACAAACTGGGGTGCAGGCACTGAAAACAAGGGGGTGCTGGGCACCTCAGACCTATTGCCAGTCTCCTCCTGCATCTCTGCAGGGCTCTCTTGAGAGGGGCACTGGGCTCTGTGTGGAGTGAGTGCTCCTGCTCTCAGCCAAGGGGCTGGCAGTGCAAGGTAGAGCTGAGCACAGTTGAACATTTTCACTCCCACTATGTTCTAATCTGAAAGTGTGGTTTTTACAAGCGTTATTTTCCCTTCCCAGAAAACACCCTAACTGGAGGGACTCTCCTTGCCCCAGTGAAAAAACCTAGAATGACCCACAGAATAAAACTCTTGACCTTGACATGTTCTTTGCTGAATAGATTGTTGATGAATTTTGGTTTCCATTTTCCATCCTACTCTGAATAATGTCTATGTTGCTGGCATTACTGGATATTTTTCCCACCTGTCTTCCTTGAGGGCAGATAGAGACTTGAGGGCAGGAAATCTCTGCAGCCAGAGTTTTGAGGGGAGCTCAAATATTATGTGTTTAAAAAAAGACTGGATATGGCACTCGGTGCCATAGTCTAATTGAGATGTTAGGGCACGGGTTGGACTCTATGATGTTGAAGGTCTCTTCCAACCTAGTGATTTTGTGATTCTGTGATTCTCTGATTCTGATTCTGTGATTACAGGAAGACACGGCAGACTTGTATAAAAGTTCTTCAGCTTAACATCCGTGAACTTTTCCACTGTATTACTGAATACCAGCTGATTAGCAGAGCTTTCACATGATACAAAAACAACTTCTGAACTCCTGGACCTGGCACTCATTTTTGGCTGTGTTACAGTGGGAAGAATGTTAATGATAAAATGGGAACATATAAGCATGAAAATATTACAACAATTTCCTACAATGTGTCCTAAAGAAATATTCCTTGCTTAAAAATGTTTTTAAGAGGTAAAAATTGATTTGAAGCTGAGTTGACATCCCCAACAGAATAGTAAAATGTGCTGTCAGAATTGCAAATAAAAAATGTTACTTTATAGAGTAGTGGATTTGTTTGCTGGCTTTGCATGCTCTGCTTAACACAGTCCCTTTAGTGAGTGTTTCCTGATAGTCATTCAACTTCCTGGCCACATTTTTTGTTGTTGTTTTTCTTCTTTTAAATAAATCAACAGTCAGGCTACTGTCCCCATCCTGTGGAACAAAGCTGAATGCCCTGGGCTTGTCTCTGGGCTGTTTACACAAATGACTTCAGAGGAAATGTTCTCACATTGGCATCGATGGAACCACAAAGGTTCATTGAGATCAGCCTGAAAAGTGGACACTGTGAAGCCTCCTCCAGCTGTCCCCCTGGCACCATTAGCAAGAGCACTTCCTGACTGGCAGTGAAGTTCTAGGAGATGGATTCAAAGGAAGGCTAAATTTACCTAATCTGACTCCATGTGTTTTGTTAATACAATTCCTTAAAAGTTCCCCTGAGAAGGTCTAACAACTGAAATCTCTAAACCAGGCTACCCACCCCAGATGATATGTGTGCACTTTGGCTGCATTAGGCCTGCCACCTAACAAATGTGATTGGGAAAGAGTGGGAGGATTGCTGGAACGGGCTGAAGCAGACTATGCACAGGCTTCAAACACAAAGCTAAGCAAGGCAAGCACTGGGCTCAGCACAAAGTGTTTCCAAGTTGCTCTGACTTTACCTTGTATGTAATGAAGCTCTTGGTGCTACACTTATCCAGATATTTAACCTTATTCCACAGGTTGCCTCTTTGGAAAAGCTTATCCCTGTTGAGTTTTATGCAGTATGCAATGTGTAGAGGTGCACAAGGTATAAATCAGAGATTAATTCACCCCTTTCTTTGTTTCCTTATGAAAATACTGAGTCTAATATTTTTTTCCCCATTCAGACCTTATTCAAATGAAAAACAACCATGACTGGTAATGAGAGTGCTGCAGTTAACAACAATTCCTGAGCTCCACCAGCACTGCAGTTGAGGAAGCAGCAGCATTTACTTTGTGGCTCTGAGGGCAGCCAGGGTCCCGCTCTCCCCACACCACCACAACTTTGCACCTCCTGGATCATCTCTTGGGTCCTGCTACTTCTTCTGAGGCCGTGGAGATACCCTCACCATCTTTGAAAATTATTTATGTCTTCTGTGCAGCAGTGCACTGAGTAATAGAAGAAGGTTTGATTAATAGGAGAAGGTTGTGTGCACTGGGAAAGTGGAAGCATTTTGCAGCCAAGACAGCTGACACGGGCACAGGGACTGAGGTAACTTGAATCTTTTTGCTTTTATGTTTGATGTTTTTGCAACAGTGCTTTTCTGGTTCTCCAAATGCTTGGAGTGTTTGACACAGTCGCAGAGGAGAGAAACGAGGCCTCTGAAAGAGGATTCCACAAAAATTGAAGGGCAACCAGAAAACCAGTGCCACCAAGACCCTTGGAGCATCCCCTGCAGAGAAGGATCAGCTGCAGTTGTGTGGCTATGGCAGAAGAAAAAGCTTTGCCCCTGAGCTCAGAGGTTCCAAATCCTTGGGTTCTGCTGTGTCTCAGTATATCTAGAAATAATACTGCTGCTAATTTAATTTTGCAAGGCCCATCACAGTGCCAGAATCTGGAAGGAGGTTAACATCATGTCCCTCACTTGCCTCTGGGATCCATGAGGAACCCCCAGAAACTGGCCCAATGCATGTGTTTTGAGAGTGTACAGACTTGAGGTTCAAAGGTTTCCTTTGAACTGCCAGCCATTACATTAAATGACAGGATAAAACAAGCACACAGCCAGACAGGGATTTTCATTCAGTCTCAGATACTGTGGCACAGCACACCAAGGTGAGCTCATCAGACATACTCATCTTGGCAAAATACAGTTTCCTAGTAAAGCAGATATTTTTCTTAAAGTACATGACCTACTCAGATTTTCCTTTGAAGAAGGAAATTTGGGAACTAGGAGTCAGGCTGGCCCAGTGCCTGCACCAATGGCAGGGCTGCTGCCACACTCTGCAGGTGGCTCTGGGCTAATGAAGGTTTCACAAAGCCAAGGCTCTCCTCAGCTCACATTAAGCCTCCCATGGTATCTCCCTATACTGCAGTTGGAAATCCTATTCTTGAGAGGAGCTTATTGATTTGGCAGAGGATCAGAAGATGAGGCAGCATACCTATGTCCCGACTCACCCACGTGGCAGAAATCTTGCATTTCCTGTGAGACTTGCTATCACAGTGAATGCAATTGACATTTTAGCCACTGAAGACTCCTCGAGAGCTTTCAATGTCTTTTGGACACTCTGATGTAAAACTGCCCTTTAAACAAGCACAGTTTGAAGCATCTACAGCTCATAAATCACTGGTGTGAGAATCATTAGTTAGGAGACCTTCTAGTGAACCAAATGTCCAGGAAGATGCCTGGTGTATTTTTCATTTGCATGCAACCAAGGACAATTTTATCTTCTACATAACTGAAATACCCCAAATGTTTTAGTCTGGCAGCAAGGCACATATGGCAGAGACATTTAATGTCAGTACAGATTTCAGATTTGAACTTCTGCTGCCTTATGTTTCAGTGATATTTTCTCTCAGGCAAACTAGAGGCCATGTCTACCATCTGGAAAACCCTAAGTGTCTGCCAAGTGTAACATGGATGAGAAAATAATTAGTTGCCAAGAGAAATTGGGAAGTAACATCAGCAAATCCAGCAAGTTCCTTGAGAGACTTGTTCCCTCACTGACAGGCTCTATAGCACACTGAACAGTGGCTGGAGTGGAAATGTGGAAGCTCCAGCACTGATATTGGTACACTTGGAGATTGACAATGTGGGTTGAAGCCACAGGCTGATCATCTTGACTAGTGATGTTCAGTCTTTTATTTTGATTTTCTTGTACCACCTAAGCAAAGAGAAAGTGAATAAGCTGGCAGACATCTCATATAAAGACAGAAATTACAGGATCTCCAGGCATTGGAACAGAGATCTCTGTTGTATTTTCTTGCAAGATTGTTTTTCTAGATGAAATAGTGGACGAGACTTTCAATGTCAAAATGCTTGTGAAACAAGTTTGTGTCTTGTGTTTCACATTATACAAGTTATTAAGGAGAAGGATCACGTTAGTCCTTCCTGTCTCTCTACCTCAGAAAGAAATTCCAGGGCTGGTGGTTGTATTTCCTGGGGAGAGGAGTGTTGCAGGGAACAGATCAGTGAAAATCACAGCAATCTTGAAAAAAGTCTTTCTGTGCCTCTGGTGTCTGTCCATGGAGCGAATCAGACTTTCCCAATTAGGACCGTGGCATGGGTGAAGCAAGCAGTTTTTCTTTCTCACAGATAGCTGTGGGCCCAGTTCATTAATCAGGGTGTCTCAGACAGGCTCCAGCGAGAGATGCTGATAGCATCGCGGCCGGAGCAGCTCCAACAGCGGCCAGCAGCAACCCCTGCCCGCCCCGCGCCTCCGCGGATGCTCAAGGTGAGCTGCCGGCGAGCCCACATCTGCCTCCCAAACAAAGGCACCTTTAATGTCTCAGCAGGACAGAGCCGGGAGCCCCTCCAACCTATATGAAAGGCTGTCATAATTAAAACCAAACAGAAACCGTCTGAATTCCTTATTAAGGACACTTACTAGAACAATTTTAACCCCTGAGTAGCCTAGAAAGCTTTTAATGTTTACAGATGTTGATTAGGAGGGTGTATGCAAAGGCTTTCCTGGTTAGTGCCAAGGGGCCAAATTCAGAGCTGGTGTAAATGGAAGGGTGGGGTGCTGTGGCTGTGGCTGACCTAAAAATGTGGCTTTTTATGCTTTTCTTTGATCATCTTTTCCAGTGCCACTCTTTCTCACCAAAGTAGAGGGGGAAAAGAAAATGGAAAACAACCCCCAAAGAAACAACTATTTGGAAATCTATTTCCTTATTTGCAAATTGCCTTTTGGGGTTTTTTTCAATCAGAATTGGACAAACTCCCAAAATATTTATCTTCAGTTCCTATTGGAGGAAAAAATTTTAGGAGGGTATCTTGCAACTTCTCATGAGGTATAAAGAGATTTGATTCAGTTAATTCATGTGGTATTCATGGATACAGATAGATAAACATTCACTCTCCAAAATTCCTTTTATAAATTCCTTTATAAATAGGAACAAATTTATATCAAACATTATTTTCTCTGTTGCCAATCCAGAAATAAACTCAAATACCCTTCTAATCTAATAGCATTTTCAGTATTATATTGAATGTGAAATTTAGGTGTCAAGAACAGTCACAGTAAAGCACATTCAGTAATTTTCTTAGACAGGCATGAAGGCACTTAAACAAACTAGAAACTTTGTTCAAGAAAAACTTGATCCGTTAACCAATTGAGAATGTGTACCATTAATTCAGGAGAATTAATATTTTAAATCTTTTTTTTTTCTCTACATTTTTAGTATAAGGAAACAGTTTGAACTGAAAATAAAGAAAGATTTTGTTTGTGTGTGTGTGTGTATATGCAAATATTCCTAGATTTTCTTATATTAAGATATTTTAGTTGCTTAACTTCAATTGATGGAAGTTATAAAATTATAGAAATTAAAGAAAATTATAAAATAAGAAGAAAAAGAAGAAAAAATAAATAATATCAGTTGGCCATAAAAAAATCTGTATGAACTTACTTTCAGAAATTATATCTGAGAATCCCCTTCAAATATAAACCAAAGTGCTGCCTTTAACCTCTACATCAAAATTACTTGAGTTCAGACAAGCCCCAACAATCCTTCCACAACTAAAACATTGTTCTTAGGAGATAAGGACATGGATGAAACAGAATGTTGTGACTAGAAAAAAATCCTGACACTACAAAAGAAACGCCAAGGCATTTGCAGAAAATAAAATTCAAGGCAAAGCCAAAGTACAGCTGTCAACATAGATCATTTCCCAGTAACAAGGTTCAGTGCCACTGCCATGATATGCTGCTGAAGCCAATGTCATCCCCCAAATATTTATAGTGAGTGAAGGAGAGTTGTTGTAAGCAAGAGTAAAATTCACTTTTAGGCAAGAGGTGCAATTATGCCTTTTGCAAGCCTTTTGCACTGCCTGTGCTGGTGCCTTACAAATGCATCAAGGGTTTGGTGCTGGCCCAGTGCAGAGTGGTGCCAAGCAGGACTCTGGTTTAAATAAAAGGGTGCAGCAGCTGATGCCAGCCCCTGGTACCTGTGCTCTGCTCCAGGTGGCATGGAAAGGCACTTCCAAACACCCCAAGTCATTGCCCAGTGGCACATGCCTCCCTGACAGAGCTCCCCACATCCCCTGGGAAAGGACACATGGCATCTGCACCTTGGCACAGGCTGCACAGGACCATCCCTGCTCCCACAGGGATCAAACCCCCAGCCCAGACAGGACTGCTCTCCTGCAAGCACAGGATCCATGGGCCCCTTGTGCCTTTGGCTCAGTTAGAACCTTCTCCAAAGCCTGAGCAGATGCTTCAGGACATCTCATCAGATGCAGTCTGGCTGGCTTCAGAGAACCACTGGAAATGGCATGACATGGTAACTATTTTTAGGCTGCCATCAGGTGTGCTGTGATGCCACCCAGCCAGCTTCGATGCAAGTGAGATCTGCTACTGTCTGTTCCCAGGCAGGATGACACATTTAGAGATGCTGATGTCATGAGACTGAAATGATGGAAAAGAGAGAGAAAAGCAGGCTGATGTGAAGGAAGAAGGTTTCTTTTTCCAGAAGTGGTACATGGCTTATTGCCCTTGAGGTTTTCCTCAGAGAACATAACCAGTATCCTCAAGACCAATTCAGCTGACTCATCCCTCAGCTGGAAACAGCATGGTGGTGAGGTTCACTGAAATCTGAGTCCTCAGAGAAGTTGCCCAGCTGAGATGTTTTCCCCAAGCTGACATGGCCCTAGAAGCAATGGACAGCCTATCCCAGCCCCTTCCATCCAGCTGGCTGTGTCCACAAGAGATCACTGTGGCCCATTGTGGTACTAGTCCGTGTCAAAAGGGCACACCTATTCCTTGGTTAGACAGACACAAATGCTCCCATTGATACCCCAAGTACAAGCTCTGCTCCATGGTGTCTGCCCACCACCACTGCTGGGCATAGTGGGAAAAAATATTCCCATAGCATGTGGAAGACTGCTTAAAGTGGCCACAGTGATGTATTTCATCATAAAACAGAAATTAAAGGAAGAGCTTAGAGTTCATAAATAGTATAATTAAACTAAATCCTTTATTTTTCCTTAGTTGCAAGAAGTTCTGGATTTTCAGCTACTTTTTCTTGCCAAACGAAATCTTTCTTGTTGCTTCATTACTGACCCAGCAAAGTTAAGTGGTGTCATTTTTATTGAAACAACATGGTCAAGTGTGTTACAAACTGAGAAGCAGTAATGTAATTTGCCACCACTCTGCTTCAAGCACTAAGAGAGAACACAAACAAGTTTAGCTGAAAAACAAAGACTGCCAAAAGCTATGTTTCTCTTCTGTATTGAGTGGGTTTTGGAGATGAAAGAGAGAGAACACTGTATTTTGAAACCAAAAAGGCTTATAAATACAAATCAAAATCTGCCCACTGTGAAGCATTTAGTTAGTACTTTCCTGAATCTGTTGTTGCACTGGCTCTGTCATGGGGCTGATCTTTTAATTTTGTTTATATCTTCCTAATGCAAATTGTGACTTCTACCCTGGGAACATGACAAAGTCTTTCTTCACAAATGCAAAGAAGACAGGAAACTCATGGTTCCCACAAAGCAGCTTTGACTCTGACTAGATGTGATAATTTTGTTAGCAGGATCCCAGACATCAGAGTATGGATCAGTGAGCCAGACTAATAAGCTACAGGGGCTCCTGTCCACCCATGGAAAGTGTCTCATCTGTGCAGGGTCCAGTCTGTGCTTTGTTGTCGTGGGCCAAGCTGTGCAGCTTTTCCTTGCTTGGTGTGAGTTTCACAGAAGCAGATACGGGATCTTAGCCTTTGTTCTAGCTCTGAGAACGCCAGAACAGGGCTCCTGGCCATTTGTCTCCAGCTGATAGCAAAAGATCCATCAGCTCATGTACCTGGCTTCTCAGCCCCCCTTAATCCCTGCTGTGCCTGTGGAGCAGTGCAGACACCTGTGCTGGCCCATGGCCAGGACACCAGGCAGGCCAGCAGCACTTCTGCAGGGCAAACTATGGGCATGCTCACCTGGCTTTTGGGAGGGTTTGGGGTCCAGCAGAGCTCTCCTGTGCCCTGACCTGTGTTTATCTGCTCTGTGTAGCAGTGGTGGCAGCCACCACAGCTGGACAAAGCCTTCAGTGATTCCAAAAGGCACATTTCCTTGTGATGATACCACAGCCCCTTAGCTGGTACCCTCAAGGGCTGGATCCCTGTTTTAAATACCCTAGAGTTGTACCTTCCACTTGCCCTCGCTGTGCTGACTTCCAGCCCTTAATGTCTCATTATTGCTGACAGATGGTGCTACAAAGGAGCAAGCTGAGGCTGCGGATGACCATTGAGTACCAGAAAAAAACACACTCAGACGATATGAGTTGTAATGAAGGAATTGCTGGGATTTAAGCTTAGCACGCTGGGGGCTGAGCCCTTCTAAACCAAGGAAAGAAAAACAGACCCAAGGCAAAGTAGTCAGGACTGGATACACTGTGATATGGGGCCTGCCAATGGTACAGCTTATCCTCTAGCCTGTGATGGTGTGTTTTCACAAAAATGTCCAGAATTACCTTCTCCACAGCTGCCTTCTTAATGCATCTGGGAGACAAGCCCATGCATTCACAGGTAACAGCTTTACCAAGTGGGTCAAACAAAAACAGGAGTTTGGAAATTTTCTTTGGGAACAAATTGCCCTCCATTGGGCCAAAATAGAAGTAAAATCTGAATTAGAAGTCAATGGGCCCATTGGTTGCCCATTTTGTCAGTCAGACAACTCAGCTCTAAGTGCTTGCCTTTGCTTCATGACTCAGTTTCCCTATGGATGGAAATGTCTAAATTGCTCCAGCAACATGCAAAACCATGGAAATATTTTTTTTTAGAATCTGATAATTAGACAAATGAAATAGAAAGGCTGGTGGAATGGGACCTAATTATGTATGTCTATCATACATGGGAGAATTTAAATGAAAAAGTAAATTGCTGAAATGAAAAATAAAGCAAGCCTTTGTTCAGTATTAGAAATAGGCAGCTGGGACCTAATTATACAATGCAATTTCTGAGTAAGTGAATCCTGCAGGAATAAATGTTGTGCAAAAATAAATCTGCTACATAGAAAGTAATATATGAGTTAGAACATAAAGGATTTAGACTTCTAACAAAAAAGGTATTTAGAGACTAATACCAATGTTGGCTGCCATTCAAAGCCTACCCATTGAAAAGAAAATAATAGATTAATAACATGAAACATTACTGAGTAGATGATGCCAGCAAGACTGGGAACAAGGAAATGTCACAGGTCTCGTCTCCTGCAGGAGGGCTCTGATGCCATTTATGAGCTGCCAGAGTTCAGATTCCACATGAGGTTGGGGTCTGAAATGCCCTCCTTTCCCCATCTGTGATGGGAGCTGAGGTGAGATGGTGCCAGGCTGTGTGATGGAGGAGCAGAGGGTACCTCCAGTACAGAACCTGGCTACAGGGAGCTGAGGCTGGAGCTGCCCAGACCAGGATGTGCTTCTCAGCACTCACCCTGGGTCCAGTGCAGTGCACAGCAGCTCCTGCCCAGCTGGAACTTCCTTCTTCCTTTCCTGGAAACCAAAGTCTGGGAGGGGAGACGCTGGCAGAGACTGGCATCTTTGAGAGCATTGAGCCTCTGACATGGTTTCTACATGGGGAAAATGCATGGAGTTGCCTTTCACGGGTTTAAATCTAGGCTTGTAGTACTTCCATGCCTGCAGAAAGAGAAAGAAAAGGGGATATCTTTTGTCAGTTTGTTCCCAGGCTCTTAAGTCATGGGGTTAGGGCTGCGTTACTCAGCAGCCGATATTTCTGCAGCAGCAAAGATTAAAGTCAGACAAAATAATCCAAAGAAGTGCTTAACTGTGACTATTAAGTCCCAAAGGATTTATCAGAGTTTACTTTCCTCTGACTTCTAGGAGAGATTTCAATTGAAGTCCATTAAGCAAATTAAAAAGCAGAAGGAAAATAAACACAGATTAATGGAGATAGGAATTTTATGAAGAAAAGGAAGCAGACAGACCTTGTGACAAAGCTCCTGGCCTGCTATTCAGGTTTTAAGGCCCCCAGACCTTATAAATGGAGGAGATTATTCTCTTCAGGTTGCCCTGCTGGTAGTCGTAAAAGAGAGTTAATAGAATTTTTTTTCCCCCACTGAGAAGTCCTGTAGAAACTCAAGTAATAATATAATCCATAATGTTTCAGTTCCGTGTGTGACATGGAGCTATTTGTTCCTTTGTTTCCAGGCAGGGAATCAGGCTGTAAATCTTGTAGTGACACAGATACTGTACTGGCTCTGTGGCATTTTATCTCCTGCTGAAACTAAAGCCCATCTGAGCAGCTTCCCACACAATTAGGGATTTGCATGTCTGAATAACTAGGCAGGATTTCTGTATTTATTACTTCAATGTAATGATTAATATTTAATCCACAGGAGATATTACCAATATGTTTTAAACCTCATTTTGCTTGGTAAAAAGTACTTTGAGAACAAGAAGATGAGCAAATAATATCATAATGGAGCCTTGTTATTATCTTTAGATAGTTTACATTAAAGCAAATGGTCCCATAAAGGGGAAGTTCCTTTGGCTGCTCCTCTTCTAAGTGATTTTCTAATTCTCATCAAGTTTGTTAGTGTTCATGGCTGAAAACAGAGATAGCAGGATGGTAAAACAAGAGCAAATAAACTTCCACCATGCTGTGTGGACAGGCCCTGGTTTGGCTGTGTGGTGGCACCAGCCCTTGGGGAAAGACTGGCTTTCACTGGCTCAGCTGGAGATGTGACACATCAGGAGCAAGCACTGACCACTCTAGGATGTACAGAAAGTCTCTTTGAGGTCTCACCACAAGTCTGAGGAAAATGGGCATGTTCTTACTTCTTTTTATTCCCTTAACCTTCTTGCTAATTGTCTTTGCAACATCTAACCCAATACCAATGTGTAATTAATCTCTTGCCTCTGCTCATCAACTGATCTGTGTGATAATTCTTCGTTTAACACTTATTCACGGGCAACTCCCTGTAGAAATTAAAAACATTTTGCACACAAATTTACTTAAGTTTTGTTCATGGGAGGCATTGGAAACTGTTAAGATATTATTCTAAGAGAGAAAGTGATATTTGCCTCTGTAAATATCCTATAATATGAGCATAAAATATAAAAGATACCCTATTTTAGCTCTGTTTGTTAAGGTACTGATTTGAAGCCTTCTCTCAGACAAAGCTCCTGGACATGTAGGGTGTGACTCACAGTGTGTGCAGGTGATTGTGTAAAAGGCAAAGGGTGCATGCACGCCAGGGCTAAGGGTTAGTGAGTTTAGGTGTGGCTTCCCAAGAGCAATGGGCTCAGTGCACGTCACAGCTTCTGCTCAAAGGCTGGCCAGCACCAGGGGAAGAGGCTGAGATGTCTGAGCAGCTAAAGCATGTAGCCCTTCCCTTAGTGGGTCACATTTGTCAGCTTTCCTGTTCCCATGGAACCCTTGACCTCTCTCTGCTGATAGCAGAGAGCTGCCAAATGGCAGTGCCTGAAGCTCTGTGCTTTCCACGTCTGCACTGAAAAAACCTATTTGTGTCCCGGGCTGTCCAGCACAGCCCTGTGTGCGTGCATGTCTCTGTGCACACCCCACAGGCAGCAGCAGCACCCCAGGGTCACTGAGCCTGCCGTGTCACTCCCTGCTGGGGAACTGGCCCTGGAGGTCTGACTCTGCTTTGCTGCCTTCTTACACCTCATTTTACCTTTTGCCCTGGGATCCCAGAGCGTGGAGACCAGCAGCCCTGCAGGAATAGAGTCTCCTCTGCTGCTGCTGGCCAAAGGAGTTCAGTGGGTGTGAGCTGGCTCACACGCTCCAGGGAGAGAGGCTGGAGGGTACAGGGTACATCTGCCCACACCCTCTCCTTAAAGGCCAAAGGTAATCCTGCCATCCATCTGCCCATGGATGGCAGCTGTGGTACAGTCTGAGTGCCTTCTGCTCCCATCCAGGGCTCTGCACAGCCCTTGAAGAGAGCACTGTCAAAAAGCTCAGCAATGTGGCAGACAGCAGTGTTGAACATGGCATCTTCTAGCTCAGCAGTCAGTTGTGGTGTACCGGCTGTACCATCACAGCCCTTCAGGTAACTGCTGCAGGATGGCTTGCAGGAGTACCCCACTTGCAGGGGTGCCCCAGTCCTGCTCCTTCGTTTTCTGACCAAACCCTCCTTTTTCTGGATAGACAGAAAATCTATTTAATTATGCCTTTTTTTTTTTTTTTTTACCATCCACATGCAAGAAGGGATTGAAATATCAAAGGCAGAGGTGGATCTGCCTACCATTTTCTCCCCTCCTTCCTTCTCTCTCACGTGTGATTGCAGAGGCGAGGACACCAGCATTTGCAGGGAAACATCCATCTATGAATGATCTATGTTGCTGGCCATGCAGAAGCAGATGCTTCTGGCAGCATTCAAGCACATGAATCTGAAGGCAGCCTTGCAGTGGGCAGAATGAGCAGCATCCAGCCCCACAGCATGCCTGGGGCTGCTCAGTGAATTCTGCTGGGGGCTGCTGTCATGCTCACGGGCTGCGCTTCTCTCCATGCACATCTGCAGTTGAGCAACACAACTGAAGACATTACCTATGCCAAAAGAATTGTGAGAAACCCACAGGGACTGAATGCCTGTTGGGAGGCTATGGGGATGGTTCCTTTGGCAGGGGTCATGTGTGCTCCTGAGGGGCATGGCTGCCCTTTGCTGGACTGTCACACAAAGGCAACATAGCCACTCTGGAGAGGAGGAACCACAGCTGCAGGCTTTGCAAATGGGTGGGAATGAGCAGAACAGCTTTCACTGCTTTGGTCTTTGCAAAACTTCCCACAGGAGAGACTAGGGAGGGAGGTAGAGAGAAAAACTGTTACAGAAAGATATCTCAGGTGAAAAATAAATGTCCAGTAAGCAGCACATCAGCTAGTAGGCTGGCCCTTGAAGATTTCTCTCTGTCTTAGGTCTTCGAAGTCCTTCAAAGAGCTCCTTTCCAAACTTTTTGCAGTCTCTTATGTTAGCTAGAAGCACCTTGCATGGAAGCAATACTTCCCAGAACCTCTGATACCATTAATCAATGAAGTACCCTGATGAATCTGCATAACAGGACTCGTTTGTTACAGACCTGAACAATCCCTGGGACTCTGGGATGCTGTAACCCAAGAAGACAGTGAAGGTACAGTAACCAACAAGCTGAGAAAACAGAAATGGGGAGAGAAGACAATTCCAATGATCATATAAACATGTGGTTGTCTGAAGTCCTGAGGCATTTTGTGCAAGAGCAGTGGCATTATCCACTGAAACCTGAACACATTCCAAGCTGAGGGACAAGATTCTGCCTTTAGATTCCCTCTCCCCAGCACTGCAGCTGGACTCATCACCAGGTTTGTGTCCTGTGGCAGGGCTGCTGGAGCCTGGCTCGCTGTAAGAGCAGCCTTGCTGCTGTGCCAAGGTGAGGTGTGTAATTTGTCAGCACACATGGCCAGCAGGCTCAGGGCCCCCGTGGTGAGCACTGCAGGGTCCCCTGCACACCCAGCACACTGTTCAGGGGTGCATTGCTCCTGGTCAGAACTTAGAGACAGCTCAGGTCAAGGGACACAACTGCTGTCACTGATGTTCAGAAGTGCTGGAGGGTCTGCAAGTTCTTCTCTAGTGACTGGAGGTCCCTCATTGGAGAAGGCTTCTATAAAAAACATTTTGGAATGTTTTGTAATGGGTATGAATGATGTCAGTCTAGTACCTGAGTAGTGTCTCTTTGCTTCTTCTGTTCTCAGAAAGGCTGGACAGTGCACTGCCAGGGAGCCCTGTCTGAGTGGGAGAAGGATGGACCTGTGAGAAAGTCCTGGCTCTGCTGTGCTGGCTGGGGCTGCCTCTGCTGCAAGGGGAGAGCTTCCCCCTCCCTGCACTGCTTCTCAGTCATGTTTACAAACCCAAAGCATTCCACAAGTCTAAAATAACTTTAACAATATAGTTTGGGGTTTTTTTAATGAACTTGATTTTCCATTTTCACATGTGATTTAGGGTTCAGCTTCAAAATATTTTCCCCAGGGTCTCTTTGTGTGTGTTGGAATGGGGCACGGGGGTGAGGGTCAGGAGCTGGGTAGATAGCAATGCCCTTGGACACAGCTGATTTATCTTGAATTTTCAAAGACATTGAAAAAGGGAAGACCTCAAGAACTGATTAAAATCTGCAAGCTTTCTAATGCCTCATATTTATGTATTTGTAATAAAAACACAACAAAACACAGTCCAGAATCTTGCCAGGTAAAACTTATATCTGCTCAGAAGCATAAGCTGTCCCTGTGGGAGTTTAAGGTGCTGCACAAACACAAAATTTTTCTCCTCCATGGAAATGCCGCAGTGCCAGGGAAAACGACTCTGGTGTGGAAATGTCTGCAACTCACAGCTGGGAGGATTCAAGGCAGGGACAGAGAGGGTTAAAGAGAGAAAGGGTGGTGGAAGTTGCTGTCACCACAGATGAACATTAGCTCTGTCTGTTGTTTTCTTTGAATGCTTGGGAAAGTACAAAATTACAAAGGAGTATTTTTTGATTATGCTGTGGCGGCTGTTCTTGTGTTTAAAAGGAGAAAAGAAAAAAATCAGAGCAACATATTTGTTGTCAGTAGATGGGGTCTGAATCAAAATCTTACCTTCTAACACTGCCGACCTTTGAAATCCAAGACTGGATGTAGAGATGTATGCCAAGACAGGCATTTTAAATCTTCACCAAAAACATTTCATTCAGATTAAAATGTCAGTTCCTAACAGAAAATCTATTTTAATTTTTGGAAGATTCTATCTGTTCCTGTTCTAAGGAAAATCTGGGGCAATTTCTGTACAATACCAGGAATTAAGTCCCAAATTTTGATCTGTGACTTAGCTGCATATTTTGTGTGCATTCTGGAGATGGTGGATATCTCAAATAGTTGAATGGTAGCTGGAGTCCTGCAGCAACTATGGAAACATGGGGGAACTGTGTTCACTTCTAGATGTGATTAGCCATGTCCCATGAAAGCTCTGGTATCTTCTTCAGCAAAACATGCAGTTGACTCATAGCAGAGCTCTGAGTACACAGGGCAGCTGCCTTGTGTAAGGTGTGACAGAGAGCCTGTCTCTTCCCTTTCACTTAGGGCAAAAACCTAAGTGTCCTGTTTAACTTTTATTTGGAGACAGAGTAAGGAACTTCCTTTCAACAGCATCGCTCTGAAAACCCAAGGAAGGCATAAAGTAAGTTTCCTTTGTTTTCTTGATGAAAGCAGGTTTTCCATTTATTTCTACATGGCAGCATTGCAGAGGAAATTTGATAATCCTTATGAAAAAAACACTATATCCCAGCCTGCAGCCCCTCTGGTGACACGAGGACTGCAGGTGATCTGTCACACTGTCACGTCTGAGCACTCCAAGTGCTGGAGGACCTTGCCAGCACACATGGGCAACAGGGATCATGAGATCATCTATAGGCACATTTCAGAGGAGCAAGAAACCTCCTACCAAGATAGATACAAATTAAATAGAGGGCCTGATCCTGTTTCCCCATGAATTTAAAGGAAGTGTTAGCACTGATTTTAACAGCAAACAGGACTGACCTTGTAGTGTATGTCATCAAACAGCTCTGGACTGCTTGAGAAAATTTCAACACTTCCATTATACGCCCAATCTTTCAAACTGGACATAAACATAAGCTTGGCAGAAATCTCAAGCTACAAGTAAATTAGGAGATTTGTTTTTAACATTTTTTCCAGTCACAAAGAAAAGAGAGAGAGAAAGAAAGACTTCTTTTGGGATGTTTTTAAGTTACTGCTGCTATGCAACAGTATTGATCGTGTTTGCACTATCCAACCTTAAAAAATGGATTCATTCATTCTCAGAGGTAAAAAAAAAGGCAAAAATAAATTAGTTAATTGATGCTGCCATTACTATTTTTAGCTGCAAGGGAGGTAAGTAACACGAGGGATTCAACCAATGTGAAGAAACTGCTGCTAGAACAGGAATGATCACTTGGCTGATGTGTGGCTTGTGGTCCATGAGAGCTTGGGAGCCATAAGACCATGGCTCACCCCACTGGGAGCAGGGCTCTTTGTGTCCAGAGCTGCCAGATGATGCCAGGGCTGGGAGCAAGGTAGCTGGAGCTGCTGGAATCAGTGTTATGTACCATCCCAAAACCCAGCTGTGTGTCCAGCCCACCATCCCTACAGTGTAGCTGTAATTTTGTGAAAAGCTGTTTGAGACCAAATAATCTGTGTCTCTGCTATAGGGATTTAAAAGTGTTGGTATGACATCCATGAGGTGAGAGAGGAGACCTGGTCCTCTGCTCCGTGATCTCCAGCCCCACAATCCCAACTCCAGTGAGCAAAGCTGGGATGCCATATCCATGTGCACAGTGAATGCTGGAGATACCCGGGAGCACCAACACATCCCCACCAAAGGTACCACTGCAAATTCAATTTCTCAGTTTATTTTGCTACTTGCACCTTTGCCACTAACTTTCAAAAGGTGCCACTACCTCTCTCCAATCTGAGCATGTAGCCAGATTTTTGGATCCTGCAGATTATATTTATTAGAAGAAGAAAATTAAAATGAGTATGTTTATTTCCTCTGTGCAATCCCTTTCTTTACAGACTTGCAGAGAGTGCATTGGGCACAGGATGGCTCATGCTACCAGGAACAATTATTATTTGCACCCAATTCAAAATGAAATTTCTGTTGGTGCCCTCCCAAATTGTTCCTTGTGTCAAAGTCACTCTGTGTGGTCTGGCATGCCAGCTTCCAGCCTGTCCCTTCTCTGCATCTGTTCCTGGGCTCCCTGCATCCCTCTTTTACACACCCAGACACACAGCCACCAACACTGGTCCCCTGTGTGTGCAGGCCAGGGTCAGGTACTCGCCATCAGCTGCAGAGCAGCTCCTCTCCAGGCTGTGCTCCCTGCCTGCTGGAGCCCTGCTGTTACAGCTACTGATCCTGGAGCTTACATAAAGAAACACAATTGTTTATACACAGATCCCAAGGGAGAGACTGGCAGCTCCATTGTAATTTAATCTAAACCAGAATAAGACAGTAAATATTGTTGTGTTTTCATAAGGATGAAGAAGGGTGAATAAAGCAAAAGATGCTGAAGAAAGAAACACCTGTGTAATTCACAAGGAGAGCAAATGCTGAAAAAGCACAAAGTTTTACAGTTTGACCATCTTCACTGAAAAAAAATTGTTACAAAGACTAGAGAATCAATTTAATCCTTTCAAAGAGTTTGGTCTCCTAAACATTACCCATATTTATGACCTGTGCTCCTGTATCAGTAATGTTAAACAGGGAACCTGGTCCCATGCACTCAGCTGTGTGTGGAGCCAGTCTAGCACAAAGTTAGGATTTCTGTTCAGCACTGCTGTCTCTGAGGTATCACTCTGGGACTGGGAGTTCAGACTGGTGGCCTGATCAAAAAGATAAAGAAATTATGTAATTACAAAGCATAAATACTATCATGTGCAGAAATTCTAGGCACAGCAGAGCTCTTTATTGTAGAGAAAAAGCATAAGAACCAAAAGCTGAGGTTTAACTCGAGGCAAGTTCAACTGAGAAATTAAAAACTTCTAATCAGTGACAGGAGAATAACAACCAGAATAAACAAGCAGACAAAATGGTGGCTTCTCCAGCTCCTGAAATCATTCAACAATGCCAGATGGTTTTCTGGGTCTGCAATGGTGGAAGCCAACTCCTGGGACTCTGCCAAAGTGGGCATGGGTGAAACCCTGCAGTCAGTGGTCATCAATGGCAACTTGCTTCCCCTCAGGCTGGACCAGGATCAGATCTTACCTTGCCCTGGACTGGCTTTGCAACATTGACCATGCCTTTCTGGATGGGACAGCTTGCCACCACCAGCTCTGGTCTACAACTTATTGCATCCCATCCCCAGTACCTGATGCATGTCCTGTCTCCATGAAGTAGGGCTGAGTGCCATTCCATGGGAACAGCCCTGTCACTGCCTCTTGCTGTTCTCCAGGACCCCTGTATGCAGTCTCCACAGGGAAAGGGAGAGATGTCAGTTCTGCTGTTGTTGACAGGGTTCTGTGGACTCCCAAGAGGAAGGCAGGGGTGGGAGACAAAGGGGAATGCCATCCTAGACACCTAACAGCTGGAATGAGGGAAGTCTCAAGGGCCCCATGGTTTAGTTTTTTATCTAACTTGCATGGCAGTGGGAAGTATCCTTCATGTTTTAGATCTCAGACATTGTAATTGAATTTCCAAGATTATCAGATACTGGGTGAGTGTGAGTTTACTACAAAAACCACTGAACCTGTCTTTCTTTTCCTGGGTATCAGTGCCTTGCTGAAAATGTGGCTTTCTATTAGTATGGGGTGTGCCACCATGTGGCTCTTAAAAGGTATTTGAAAGCCACATTTGGCCTTCAGTGAGGAAAAGATGATCTAATGGACTCTTCTTGGCCTGATGTCTATGAATCCTTTCACAGTTTCCCAGGACACTCAGTGTGTTTGCTCATGACGCTGCTGCTGCAGCAGTGGGGCAGGGGCTGTGGTTCCTGCAAGGATCATCACCCCTGCCTTGCATCCTTTCCCTCTCTCCTGCCCCAGGGGCTGATTCCCCCTTGGCTGGACCATGTCCTGGCTGCCTCCAGCTGAGGGAGGTCCCTGGGCTAGTGCAACTGGGGCTGCTGCAAATCATATCAGGAAAACTACTTCGGATTTGTGCCAAATCCATTTCTCCCTCAAGAGCATGGGACACTTTTTATTCTGAACTCCTTCTTTCCACATGTTGCTCTTTTAAAAACTTTTCTGGGCTGATGTCATCATCCATGCTGGTCTCAGCTAGAGGAGTAATCTTTGTGGAAACTTTGAACAAAATCCACAACGTCTTTTAAATGGGAGAGTCTATAAAATAGACTTTTATAATTGTTAAAAGCATAATAAGTTATTTTGGCAATGCTTCAAGAAAATAGATGATGTTGAAAAATTAGCAGTAACCCAGCATCTGGGGGTGGGGGGAAGGGCGGCATTGTACTGTGCTCGGTTGAAGGAATTAAAACAAACAACCACATGAGATCTACTGTGTCCTGGGATCTGCTCTTACCTTTAAGACAAAGAAATTAAACTCATAAGCAGCATTGCTGTATAGTTTTACTGGATTTCACATAAGACAGCAGCTCTGTGATGGCTGTTTGGATCATTTTCATGAAAGAGTTTGTAAATGGAATAAAAATCAAACACCCTTCTATAAGAATGTCCAAACCACAAAAAATATTAAAAATCCCAGGCATCAACCTCATTCTCTGAATCGCTTAACGTTAGGCTACAAGAAAATCCATGTGGACAACAGTAAACAGAATTTATGGGTAAGCTTGTCAGAAAACCCGGATGATTTTTACTCTCAACTGTGCAGTCAATGCTGGTACCACATGCTAACCAGATCCCTTTGTAAACATATTGACCTTGCAGTGCACACTGGTACTAGTGAAGTAAGGGTCCCATGGAAGACAAAACTAGCCTCATTCACATAATTCACAGACAATTTTGTTCTTTAAAACAGCAAAATATAATGTGGACAAAGAAGAAAAAATCAGAATATTTGTGCCCTAATTGAAGTCCACAACAAAGCAAAGGGCAGAAAGTGATGCCATTGCAGCACATGTCCTAGCAGCAGTGGACATCGCACTTTTAGTTTTATGATTGAATCCATAACAGCCAATTGTTTGTCAGAAGTACTATTATATAGAGCTTAAAATGGTCTGGTAATGCCTTCATGTCGGCATTTTCTGGATATTAGAAATTTCATTGTGATGCTCCAAGTTGGCAATATTTTGTATTTAAGTTCCACTACTGTGAGTTTTGCTTGTGTTTTACCAACTAAAGAGCTGTATAACACAGACCCTCAGGGGGAATTCCATTCCCCTTATTAAAAAATTGTGGCTATTTTATTTTCCTTATCTCTGCCATCCATTTCCTTTTGTTTCTCAATGCATTGCTGCAAATCACTAAGACATTTCCTTGTCTGCTTTACTTTGGACCCTTTTAATGAAAGCTCCTACATAATCAAAGTCACTGGATTCATTTGATGAAGTGAACTGGTTTTGCTGAAGGGTCAGAGTTGGAGATTTAGCATTTCATAAAAGCAAAAGATCTAAAGACAGGAGAAATGGACAACAGTTTTTACAAGATATCAGATAAACATCCAGTAACAGAGAATGAAATTCAGCTCTTACAAAGCAGAACAGCTCAGTGTTATCCGTTTTAACTACAACCAGGTGATTGGAGCCAGCGTGCCTGCTGAAAAGTGAACCTCGCTTCCTTTGCCTCATTAGTCTGTTTTCTGTGGCATGATGTCATGGCCAGAAGGTACTTTGTACTCACCAATGCAGGGGTGACAAGGAGTGGTGTAACATAAGAGAGAGAAAAACATGAGAGCAAAAGCATTCCCTTGTTCTCTTGCTTGTAGCTACTACTTGTAGCTGCTCAGCAGGCAGCAGTTCTCAGACTCTGACCCTGAGAAACAATCACTGACTGTGTGCTTTCCTTCAGAGCACAAAGCTTGAATAGACAAAGTTTCTCAAGAAGTAAAAAGTTCTGGTAAATATCTGTGTACAGTACATTTTTCTGATATTGGAAATACAAATTATTTTAATATTGTCAAAACAAAAGCCTGTGTTTGGTTTATCCCCTTGTAGTGTTGCTGTTGTTGTTTGGACCTACCATTCAGGTTCCTCATGTCCTCAGCTCTCATAGGAGGGGCAAACTCCTCACCAGGGTGCACATCAGCATGTGAGCCATGACCAAACAGCACCCAGAAACCTCCCCCTTGGAGGAGCTACAAGAGCATTGGAAGAGCTCTTCAGGAAGAGGCTTCACCCACCTCAGCAACAAGCAGGCTCAAGGCACACCTCCCACTGCAGGTTCAACATGCAGAAGAGTCCTGTTCTTGAGAAGAATTAAATGAAATGGGTTATGTTATAGCCCTCCCAAATTCAAAGTGTTCACAGAACCACCTTTTTGGCCCTAAGATCTAGGATGCTGTAAAGGGGCACAGTGCCTGCCTCTCAAGAAGAGGCAGCTCAGAGAGCAGGAGGCAAACAGTGGGGTCATTAGTGTCAGTCTTACACAGTTTCATGTTAATTATAGTGTACTTTTAGTCAGACTTAAACATTCAGAGTGGGGTTCAGCTCACCTTTAGTAGGTACCTCTTATCTGTCAGCTGTAGGAGGCACAGAGCTCCTTGTAGTCAATTCAGTGCATAAACACAGGCACCAAGGGACAGTGGAGACCAGGAAGTTTCCTGATGTGGTTTCCTGGTGTGGTGTCCAGCTGCAGGTTTGTATGCTCTCCATAGATCCTGCACAGTACCACCCAGACAGTGCAGGTACCTCAACACCCTCAATCATCTCTGATGGCATTAGCTGGTCATATTTAGGCAACTGACCCAAACTCACTTGGCCACACTGGCTGATTCTCCATTGCCTGCAATAAGAGTTATGATACCTAGTGTTCGGACATCTAACTGTCTTCATGTGGGTGTGTAAATCCTACACTGAACTCTAGGGTCACTCTATCAGGAAAAATACTGTCAGCAGCACAAATCTGCAAAAACATTTGCAAATTCAAGAGTGAATGTCCTTACCCCCAGGCAAAGAGCTGCTTCTGGATATTGCTTAGTTTTTGTTCCCCAAATGACCTCTTTGATTCTGCTGTGGGTTTTTTCCTACAAGTTATAGAGAAGAGGGTTTTAGTAAGGGTTTGAATCTATGGTGCTTAATCAGTTCTCTGTTCAGCATGCCATGTCCTTCAAAGCAACCATGCAGAGTTGTGAGAGGCGTACATCTGGCATGAAATTAATTTAATCTGAGGCCAAGTTCTCCAAAAGTAGGTAGTTCCCTCCAAACATACCTTTGAGTCCTCATCATTCTTACCATAATTTCTGAAGTTTGGACTTCTCAAAATTTGCCATGACTAACTTACATTTACACTAATAAGTGCATAAGTCAAGAAAATGCAATTTTCTCCTCCACGACAGATGGAGGATGTAAAGCAGTGAATGAGCTGCTAACATCTCATTACATGCAACGATGTCATCATGTGGAAAAAAAGCACAACAAGAATGCCTGAAGCAAGATTTTTAGTCACTGAGACCCCAGGACTTGGTCTCAACTACTGACTCAAATTGAAACATTTAGGACGAAGTTCAGTGCCTTAATACCAGCAACTCTGACACTACTACGCTGTATGGGCTTGTCATTCTCCTTGTTTCTTTAATGTACTTAAACCCTGTTGAGGTAATAGGAGGGGCATGGTTGGGAACTTCAGAGCTGTTTTAATTCAATTGTAACCTTGGCAAACTTTTACATTTTAACAGATCCATCAGTAACATGCTGCAAAACCCCATAGGAGACTGCTAGACTTTGTAGGGCCTGCCTTAGATGAAAATATACTGAGACAGGTAGTTAATAGAATGGTTTGTTCTTGTTGAATCACACACACTTTGGCACACACTGAAGTTCTTCCCTAATAAAGCTATAATACTGTAAGTTCTGCAAACTCTGGACAACTAGGAAGAAATCTGAGCACACTTAGACACCGTATAATCTCAGCTAGTGTGTGCTTGCTTCAACTCCATTGGGGGGAAAGAACAGGAGAGCAGGGATGTTAGATGGAACCAAGGCTGTCTATATACTGAGTGACAGTGCAAGAACGAGCCCAGCTCTGCACAGCAAACCACCCTGGCTGCTGGAACATTCTTCTTCCTTCTTTTATTTTATCTGTGTTCCCTTGAGGCTGTATGTGAGGCAGAAGATGTGGATGTCTGGGTCTCTCGAGGGAGCTGCTGAGGTGGCTCAGGTGAATAAAATCCCGAAACCAGTTAATATCCCACAGGGTGAAACACAATCCTCTCTGGCTCTAAGCTACTCTGTGTCCTTAGACTGTCCCACTTTCTCCCAGGAGGAAGAGCTACTGTAGTCCTTGGGACTGAGGCCAGCACTCTTAAGTTGTTCCAGCAGTCAGAGAGAGAGAAAAACTGAGCCACTGCCTAAGCACAATAAAACACAGCACCAAGGGAACAGGAACAGATTTGCTGCAATATAATCCCTTTGGTGGGAACAGCTTGGGATGCTGCCTCCATGGTAGCACAGGTCTTCATAGCTGCAGGGATGGACTTCTGCTTTTTCTCAGGGAAGTTTCTCTGGGTGTGTGTTGCTGGTTCTGAAGGGTGGCCAGCCCCTGTGTGGACAGCCAGGACTGCCATCACATCCAAAACCCTCCTGGGTCCTTTGCAGCTGAGCAGAAGAGAAATATTTACTGCTCCTTTACAAAGGATTCAGGCAGGGGATGACATGGAGAATGTACAGAGCCTCTGTGCTTCTCCCTGACTCCTGTTTGGGCAGGGGACCTAGGGATGGGGTATGAGTGCTATTTATGGAGTGACTTGTAGATAAAAGGCACTCTGATTTTGGGAGGAGCTGCCTTTCCCTTGCAGCCTTGCATGGCCAGGGGTTCTGGGCACTTTGCTTACACAGGATCCAAAGTCTGGGAAGGGATATGGAGGTGTGTGTCCCAGGGCACCATGCCTTGTCCTGTGGGAGAGCTCTGCAGCTGGGGTGTAGCACCACAGCTATGACATCTGCTTTCCTCATCTCACCAAACACTATTCACAGTGCTAGAAAAGCCCAGAAATGGTTAAAATAGAGAAACATTTCTCACCAGTACAACACATTTTTGAGAACAGGAGATAGGCAAATAACAGGCAGATCTTCAGCACTTTCCCCCTTTACCTTTCCTTCACCCACATGCAAGATTTATGGTTATGAAGGGAGAAATCACAGAGATCTCTCTGCCACAGAAAGTGTGTATGAATTTAAGTCTAAATTCACAGGGTAATCAGAATTACTTTTCAGAACAGTATCTTGTTACTGGCTAAAACAAACAGCATAGGAGAACTCCCAGATCCCAGGAGGTCAGGTCATGAAAAATTAAATAGTTATCTGCAGGAAAAAAAAAAAAAAAAGAAAAAAAAAAAGAAAAAAAAAGGCTCTTTCTACAAAAATTTGCGTCAGATGGAGATTAAAAGAAGTGAAGCGAGAGAAGGTGGATTACCCTTGCAATTCAGCAATTAATGCCAAGAGGAGAAGGGGAAGAAGATGTGCTGTGCTCTCCATGGGCGCATCGACAGGGCCCTGTCCCTGTCCCTGTCCCTGTCCCTGTCCCTGTCCCTGTGCCTCTGCCTGTCCCTGTCCCAGCCAGCCTGCACTTTTGAACCGAGCGATTGAGCCAGGCGTTTCGGACCCACGGGGAGATGGGAACAGGATGACTGGACCTTTGATGTTGCCAGGGTGTAATAGCGAGAGGAGACGAGCGAGCCTGCGCTCACAGTAACCCACTGTCTCTCATCAGCAGCAGCACATTAATTTGCCAAGTGAGGATCATGCGGGAGAAGCAGCGGAGCGGCTTGTCAGGAAAAAAACAACCGGGAGGGGCCCCGGGGAGAGGAGGGGGCCGGGGAGAGGAGGGGGTTGAAGGGGAGTTGGGAGAAAATTGCTGAAAATTACAGTATTCAGCTTTTGGTGACAGTATATCAAAGCCCAGCTTCTGCCTTTATGATATTTAAATCCCTGCCGCTTCCCCAGAAAAACAGCATCGGCACAATAGAAACATTATGTGCTGGGTGGGGAGGGGGAGCGCCACTGAAACGGGACTCGCTTCGGGCTGGGATGCTGAGCGGGACTCGGAGGGCCCGATGGCTCCACGGCACGGATGAACAAAGTGTCCGTCTGCAGCGACAATGTCCTGGGGACGCACTTTGGATGCATCTCCTGTTACACGGTTTGAGGAAGACACACACACACGCACACACAAACACACACACAAATAAACACAAATAGACACACACAGACACACACACACACACTCACTCACACACACACACAGAGATACACAAATAAACACACACAGACACACACACACACA